>VMBQ01001109.1:0-68162 GCA_007657795.1 Dreissena rostriformis | reverse complement strand
TAAATTTCTAAAATTAGCATTTTCTTCGGATTTTTTTTCAAAGAATACTATCAGAATAGCAAACAGTTTGGATCCTGATGAGACGCCACGTTCTGTGGCGTCTCATCTGGATCCAAACTGTTTGCAAAGGCCTTCAAAATCCGGTTCCAGCGCTCAAAGGGTTAAGTCAACAATCGATACATATCTCCGCAATTTTCAATATAAGTTCTTATCTAGAATAGTACCAACAAATAAATTTCTAACAAAATGTGAACTGAAAGCGTGTAGTTTGTGCGAGTTTTGCCAATCAAATATTGAAACAATTGACCATCTATTTTGGGAATGCAATTATATTAAAGAATTATGGACTAAACTGCAACACTTTCTGAAAGACGTGAAAATTGAAATACAATTAAGCAAAGAAATAGCCTTTCTTGGCTTTATCGACAAAAAAGTATACAATCATGTTCTGAACTTTATACTAATGTTAATGAAAACATTTATATTTAACATGAAATAAAAAAATGCATTCCAAATTTCAATATCTTTCTTAATTATCTCAGGATCAAAATACAAAAAGAAGCAGAAATTGCCCTTATTAAAAACAAATATGAAACAAATAATCAAAAATTAATCCACTTCATGCAATATTTTTCAAACAACAGAACTTAATATATTAATTTGTATTACTTTTTCTACATACTAACTTTTATATAGGTGCCCATGCTCTCAACAATTGGAACTTGTTTGTATGTCTTTTAAACGTCAACCATGAAGTACCAACAATTACAGTTTCATTTTTATTTTTTTATTATGTATTGATTTATTTTTTTTTTTAATTTTCAAAACGATTTATAGTTAATTGTTTTCCATCTATATGCTATATGTTAAAATACCAATGTTTGTATGTATGCAAGTGTAAATTATGTTTATGAAAATGTGGTGAACATGGTAAAATAAATGAAAAAAAAAACACCAAAAAAAACAATGCCCCCTAATGCGCCGCTTGGATTTTTTTTTTTAACCTTTTACCTTGAAGGATGACCTTGACCTTTCACCACTCAAATTGTGCAGCTCCAAGAGATACACATGCATGCTAAACATGAAGATGCTATCTTCAATATTGCAAAAATTATGACAAAACTTTAATATTGGTTAAAGTTTTGGACAGACAGACAGACAGACAGACAGACAGACAGACAGACAGACAGACAGACAGACAGACAGACAGACAGACAGGCCAAAAACAATATACCCCTTTTTTTAAAAAGGGGGCATAAAAATGAATTGACCAACATGGTTGCTTTCCGTGACAAGTCATATTGACATTATAATTATTAGTGCTAATTTATTTTGAAATCATGTAATGCACGACAAAAGAAATGACCGCACACTAACACGTACTTTGATCTGAGCCATATAAGGAATATCATTAAGTGGGGGCATAAAAATAACAATATATAATAAACAACACTGTACCTTCTTTCTTTTTCCTCCACATGAACTCCACCACCATGCCCATGTGACCCACAAACTGGTGCACAGGCTCGTTGAGGCTCATGTTGTTCCACATGAACAGGCTGTTGTCCCCGCGACACAGCGTCGACATCACCACCGATATCAGACCGTCACCGAAAGGCTGTTAGAAACAAAAATAGAAATTATGGCCCTTTGTCTTATCAGGCCTGATCAATTGAGACTGGGCTTAATGCATGTGCGTAATGGATCATCAAAGATTAGCCTGTGCAGTCCGCACAGGCTCATCAGGGATGACACTTTCCGCCTAATCCGGATTTTCGCTAAAAAAGATTTCCTTTAAACGAAAAATACAATTAAAGCGGAAAGTGTCGTCCCTGATTAGTCTGTGCAGACTGCACAGGCTAATCTGGGATGATATTTTACGCAAATGCATCAAGTCCAGTTCCTCATGAACAGGCTGTTTTTCCCCCCTTCAAGCGTCGATCGCACCACAGATATCAAACTGTCACCGTAAGGCTGGAAGAAAAACTAGAAATGAGTCATAATGTCCCCAAAATATATTTTTGGACAAAGACAACCAAACTATATCCTTTAACAGTGAAGAAAAAAACAAAAAAATATAAAACTCCTTGCAGCCAAAATTCCATATTTTATACCACTTTCACATTACGTGATTAAATTGTGAAAATTTAAGCCAGATCTACCAAGAAGTTAAAGAGGAGTTCAAAACACAAGATTCGGGACATATGTGAGTACATGTACTTAGGCAGGTATGGACGCAAGGAAGAGTGCAATACCTAATGCCTCCAACTCTGTGTCGGCAAAAAAGGTTATTAAAATAATAGTTACTCAGGCCAAAAAAAAAATAGGTCCGTTTCCGGTCTCCTTGGGGAAAAAAACAGGGTCAGTAGGTAAGGATTTTTTTTTTTTTTTTTTTTTTTTTTNAGACACGGTCGGGCGACCGGAAACGGACCTATTTTTTTTTTTGGCCTCAGCTTGCCTTCATGTATAACATGGGCCTTTCTTACATGTACAAAGGCAGCGTTTTTTTTTCTCTTTATTAAGTTGGTACTGGAAAACAGCACCATTCCAAATGCAATGATTTTTCCCAATTCAAAATAAAAAATTCCCAATTCACATAAAAAATTCCAATTTCACACAACAACCAAAAATCAGTAATGTTGAAGACCATTTAAACTTAACTAAGGAAATTAACCTGTATAATTGTTGCATAATGCTAGTAAATGAATTAAATAAACTAGATGTTTAACAGGCTTTTTTTTAAGTTTATTTACTGCAACTATTGATTTGTAAATGCTTTATGAAGTTTTCAGCATAATTAATAAATTTCCCAATTTGGATGAAAACGACGCTGATTTTCCTGGTAACAGTATCAGTTCCAAAGTGGTGAGGAAAAACGCTGAATGGGGAAGATACAGATTATCTTGTAATGCAATGGTGGCATTGTCATGACAGGAACAGACCCCATGACAATGAAGACTCTCAAGCTCAAATAAGTCTCATTCCTATCCCTTTGCATGCTGGGAAATTTGTCGTCTGCTAAAATGTCGTCTGCTGAATTTCTAAAATCAGCATTTTCTTCAAATAATACTATCAGAATAGCAAACAGTTTGGATCCTGATGAGACGCCACGTTCTGTGGCGTCTCATCTGGATCCAAACTGTTTGCAAAGGCCTTCAAAATCCGGTTCCAGCGCTCAAAGGGTTANTTTGATTTTTTTTACCTTTGACCTTGAAGGATGACCTTGACCTTTCACCACTCAAAATGTGCAGCTCCATGAGATACACATGCGTGCCAAATATCAAGTTGCTATGATCAATATTGCAAAAGTTTTACTTTTACAAAAATGTACATCGAATACATCTAATATAACCTCATATTAATTGAATCATACTAAAATTACTTGAACAGTTGTTTCTTTAGCGTAATCAATTGCATTTAAGAATATAATGACTTTCAATCGTTGGTGATGAAAACAAGACTCTTGGCCATAGATAAACTGAGCCTCCCTCTATGAAAATGCATAAGCGTTAAGTGTTGTCCAAGATTTTCAGGGACGACACTTTCCGCCTAAACTGGATTTTCACTAAAGAAGAGACTTCCGAGAGAAAAAAGCTAAAAGCGGAGGGTGTCATCCCTGATTAGCCTGTGCAGACTGCACAGACTAATATGGGACGACACTTTAAACACATGCATTAAACCCGTTTTTCCCAGAATAAGGCTAAACATATCCTCAACCAGTGGCCACAGATAGTCTTTCTACACTTAGGGTAACACGTTTACAGATTTTTCTTAACGTTTAAACGAAATGAAATAAACGAAATGTTAGCGTTTAAACTGTATCCCTATGTCCGTTTTAAAAGCATCAGTACCATCGCATTTTCAAACTGAAAGTAGTAATTATTTCAGGAAGTTATATTCAGTGCATATCCCATTCGCGCAATGACGTCTTATTAAAACCATTAAATATTATAAACCAGACCATCCGTATCACCAAATGTGTATTTGTCATTCTATAAAAACAATTTAAAGAACATCGAAAATAATGTTAAATCGTATTTTCCGTATCACCAAATGTGTATTTGTCATTCTATAAAAACAATTTAAAGAACATCGAAAATAATGTTAAATCGACGAAAAATACTGTATCCAAAAACGACACTCCGAAAAAATGTACATATTTGCACATGAAATACAATGTGCATATCGTTTGACTTCAGAAAGTGAAAAACCAGTTAACTAGCAAAAACGAATTCAATATATTATTTGGTTAAAATATTGCTTTTCAACATGCTACCGGAGTGCTTTACTTTGCTAACCAATCACTTAAAATATTTCAAGATGGCGGCATATGCACTGTTTCGTTGCCAAGTTGTACGATTTTTGGAAAGTAGCGAAAATTTCCGTTAGTTTCCGTTGATGTCCGTGCCATCCGCTAACGAATCAGAAATAAATTACTGCCAAATTCGGTAGTGCCCGGATTTTCCGCAAGTACCCGGATTTTGCAGTTTGTCATTGATATACTTTGTACGGCTAGTCGACTACGTTATTTGCACCCCAATATTTATTATATTGATATTGACTGTCGTTTAAACGTTTACTGTTTTTGTCCCCTACCGGTTTCACAGCAGGGGACTTATGGTTTGCGCTCTGTCTGTCAGTCAGTCTGTCTGTCAGTCGGTCTGTCACACTTTTCTGGATCCTGCGATAACTTTAAAAGTTCTTCATATTTTTTCATGAAACTTGAAACATAGACAGATGGCAATATGGAGATTATGCACGTCATTTCATTTTGTTCCTACATCAACAATTCTGGTTGCTATGGGAATAAATACTTGATTTTTTTTTTTTTAAATCTGACAATGGTGGAGCCGTTAGGGGACATCATTGCTTGGCAATAGTCTTGTTGTAAATGTTTTTGAGCAAAACACGAAACGCGACCGTTTAAACGTGACACCTTCATTCTGCACACGCTTACAGTGTACTTGGCTCTCCACACTGGCAGGCCAGACTTCAGCATTCCTTTATATTGGCGGAAGTTTGTGTGATCCCAGAACTAGAAAACATACATAAAACATTTAAATGAAGTGAATGGGAATGCTTGTATAGACAATTCAACAATCTTATTGTTAGAAGTCAAATTGCAGTTTAAGTAAACCAAGAATGAGTCAAGTATGATTCAGTCCATACTCAATGTATCATTGTGAAACAAGTTTAAGTACTCAATCTATGATATTTTTATTTTTTTTATTTCACCATGTTGTTTACAAGGAATAGTAAAACTGCCCATCATGTATATTTAAAACAGATTGTTACGCTCACCTTAGCAGAGCCGTCCTGGCTGGCAGTGGTGAAGCAGTTCTCTTTGAATGGACTCCAGTCCAGGCCGTGAATCTTGGCCAGATGAGCCGTGTGGTACAGCACAGGCATGTTGCCTTTCTATGTACACAGAAACCAGCAAGAAAATTGTATTCAAGATACATGTAAGAGAACAAATTTATTGAAAAATTTAGATCAATAATTCAATACAATGACTGTAATATGGACTATTAA
Source organism: Dreissena rostriformis (assembly GCA_007657795.1). Classification (NCBI taxonomy): domain Eukaryota; kingdom Metazoa; phylum Mollusca; class Bivalvia; order Myida; family Dreissenidae; genus Dreissena; species Dreissena rostriformis. Next base: position 62,630 of record VMBQ01001109.1, on the reverse strand, counting down.
CATGTCTGACTCGATGATATAGGTTCTTAACAAATGTTGTCCCAACTTCAGACACACTCTTTCAGTATACATGTGTGTCTCTTTTGTTCACTATTTGCAAGTGATTTTTAACTTTAGGATTGCAACAGAGTATTTAAAAATAACAAGCAAATTCGTTGAATTGATATCCCCCGCCAATTTCAAAATTTTGTGACAGGCTGAATGACTGACGTACGGACAACGCCAATTCTATATCCCTCTGCCTTTGGCGGGGGATAAAAATAATCACAATTTAATGTTATAAAGGGATAAATCAATGTTTAAAAAGCATATTAAATCATACAAGTGGAAATATTTCATATAAATCTCATTCAGACAAAAAAATCTACCTGCAGAACAAGCTACTGCAATATCATACCCTTGGATCCCATATCCTGACATCCCCTTCATGAGACGTGGCAAACAGGTTGTTTGTAACCTTGTTCCATTTCACCTGTGAGGCGCCACCTTATAACAAATAATTATATACAAGTTTTGGGTGGTGCTAAAAAAAAAGCTTTAATTTTTATATTGCAATTTGTTAAGTATTGGTCATTATTTGTACATTCTTAGAGACATATATTTGTATGTTTTTTNAACAAAAAATTTTTTTTTTTTTTTTTTTTTACTTTCATCTTTAACAAAAAATGCAAATAAATAACTGCCAAATCCTAAACTGACAAATTTAAATATAATTCTTATAAATTTCAATAAACTGATTTAATTATTTCTTTCAAAAATCATAAAAGATTATAGTCTAGACTTAAAAGACGGTAACGAAGATTATGATACATGCAATAAAACTTCAGGTAAACATCAAAACTTTTTATTACAATTTATCAAATGCAGGGACATTTAACCTCAAGGCTCTATGACCTAAATGCAATTCTCTTCAATTCATAATGCTCAATTGACAGAAACTACTAACATTTTTGAAGCAATTCTGGTTAATATTGATGATAAATATATTTAAGAATTTCACAATGTAAGAAAAACACTTGTTCAACATTTTCAGGAAGTAAACACACAGGTGCACGTGGAATGTCATTAAGTCTGATGTATCCTCAATGAACATGCGTAATTTGTTCACTCACATACAAAATTGTTGTTTTGACAGATTATTTATGCGTATTTCAACCACAACCTTAATACACTGGATTATAGTACCTTTATACTTGCTTGGGCCATAAAACACAAACGCAGTTGGATTTTTTCAGCAATTTGTATTTTCCTGTTCTGCTCAAATTTTAACTATAATTATGGAGAGATCATTACAAATCTGCCAATTTTCTTCCAATTTTACCTGCCCCTCTTCCTCCCCAACTTATCAGCTGGTAGACTTATGACTGAGTTGTATGGGTATCAGCTGGTAGACTTATGACTGAGTTGTATGGGGATCAGCTGGTAGACTTATGACTGAGTTGTATGGGTATCAGCTGGTAGACTTATGACTGAGTTGTATGGGTATCAGCTGGTAGACTTATGACTGAGTTGTATGGGTATTATCATGATTATCAGGGCGTAATCTGCCGTTTTCCAACTGGGTACAGATCAACAAATCTGGGTATAATAAAAAAAACAACGTATTTTGGAACATTTTTTCTTTCATTAAACGACAAAAATTATAAAGAATTACAGGAAATTTGACTTTGTACAATAAATTGACACCTGTCAAGGGGACACCCAAGTTCAATCCTACTTACAGACACTCTGAAAGGAAGCACACGGCCGTTTGGGCTCTCTCACGTCCCACAGTAGGGTGTAGGCATCCACGGAACACGAGGCTATCACGTTCACATCAAAGGGAGACCAGTCAATATCACTATAACAAACGGTCAATACATTATTAAACATCAAAACAAAGCAATATTATTTGTATACGTATGACAAAAATGTAGGCATTAAACACACACATTTTGTTTATAGACAAACTACTAAAATATATACCAACTAAACGAGGAATATTGTCTTTTTTATTTTATTTTGTGGAATAAGAGCATTTGGATAATAAATTACTCTCTAACTCCTAAGCAAATATCCAGACATTCAGATATGCAACTATTCGTAGACAACCCTAGATTCTTCTTCACAGCACCTACCTGATGTTTCGGGTGTGAGCCTTCATGGTGCAGACTTGTTTGCTGGAGGCGTCATCCCATGAGTACAGCTCCAGCTTGTGCATACTCTGTAGTGACAAGTTAAGATCCTTGGTATGGGAAAACTGGGCTTAATTCTACTGCGGAAAATGTCTTCCCAGATTAGCATGTGCAGTATGCACAGGCTTATCAGGGATGAAACTTTCTGTCAAGACTGGATTTTTTGTTAAGAAGAGACTTCCTTTAAACAAAAAAAATCCATTAAAGTGGAAAGTGTTGTCCCTGATTAGCCTGTGCAGACTGCACAGGCTTATCTGGGACAATACTTTCTGCACAATAATTAAGCCCAGTTTTCCCAGAACAAGGCTCATTAGGACCTCCGTTAAAACTTGTTTTTTCTGCTTATTAACCCTTTGCATGCTGGGAAATTTGTCGTCTGCTAAAATGTCGTCTGCTGAATTTTTTAAATTAGCATTTTCTTTGATTTTTTTCAAATAATACTATCAGAATAGCAAACAGTTTGGATCCTGATGAGACGCCACGTTTTTTGGCGTCTCATCTGGATCCAAACTGTTTGCAAAGGCCTTCAAAATCTGGTTCCAGCGCTCAAAGGGTTAAAATGAGGTACAATTAAATAACCAAAATCCATTAGGTTATGTATTATCAATCAAACTAAAGTTAATTCAGATAATTTGTTACTATGCAAATATTCATGGGACACAAGTGTATTACAGTAAAATGCTGTTTATACCTAGGGATAAATTAAGTTTCGAATAAAGTCTGATAAATTTAGTTTCCAATAAAGTCTATTGGATGGTAACTTTAACATATGCATGTTTCAAACTTACTACACTCAACATCTTTAAAAAAATATCCTGAGAACTGAATAGATAAACTGATTTTCACTATATAAATTTGTTGTTTCTTAAAACAATTTGTGTATACATTTCTAAATAAGATTTTCTCAAATGAGTTATTAATCAGTCCCTACAACACACATGAAGCAGTGTATTTGAAATTGATGCAGAATCCTGCTTGTTGTTGCCAGCAAAATGCATTCTACTACTTTATAACTTGATCAAATAATTTAATTGACATGCTTTTGGTGCAAATGTTTTTTACCAAATTTCAAAGTGTAAACAAATAATATTTCTTTCAACAGATTTATGGTGTTTAAAATAACAAAAACAATTGAGTCTTAAAAAACCCACCATTTTACATACAACAAACTTCCCTGTGATTCCCGAATTTTCATCAATTAAATATTTCTTTTCACCCATGACATTTAAATGCAAAGGTCTTTTGGACACCATTTTTTGAACATCAACAGAAATCCACAGTAAAAATATATTTGAGCCTTGCTCTGGGAAAACCGGGCTTAATGCATGTGCATCAAGTGTTGTTCCAGATTAGCCTGTGCAGTTTGCAGAGGCTAATCAGGGACAACACTTTCCGTCTAGACTGGATTAACGTAAAGAAGAGATTTCCTTATAAGGAAAAATTCCATCAAAGCAGAAAGTGTCATCTGCAGACTGCACAGGCTAATCTGGGAAAACACTTTACGCACATGTATTTAGCCCCGTTTTTTCAAAGCAAGGCTCATTCCCATTTTTAAGATAAACTCTAAACGTACAGCAGACGAGAACCAATGTGCGTGGGATGCATGTGGGTTCCACTGAACGCAGCTGATGTCATATTTACTCTGGCGCGTCAGACGATGGACCTTCTCGACGGGGTCATCAAGGTCAACAAGAGCCAGGACGCGACGCCTGCAAATATTTATTAAGGTTAATACAAGAAAATACTTAAGACGTGTCACATGATAATTTTTGCGCTTGTCAGTATTTAATTCATGTATGAAATATATTTATTATTACATTGAACTAGCTTATAGCTGTTAATAAAAGTAAATCAATATACCTATACATTCATTAAATAGGAACCATCTACCATGAACCTGAGTGTAACTGGAACCATGTATACACATACTTTACATGCTGACATTTGTAAAACACAACCGTTTGCTTAAATTGCTATTAGATTTTTAAAAAGCCTGTTATGCAATGCCATGAACTGTCGGTAGGCCCCATTGGTAATGGTGAATTGTTTGCTCTATATTTCGTACTGTTCATAAAATATTTATATCCTTGTAGACAAGGTTTTCTGAGGTGTTCTTTTTTAATCAAACAGAATTGTGGTCATGTAAAACAGTTCAAATTTAGACCTTCCTGCAGCAACAGGTAAGCGTTTATTTTTGCCAAGCCAAAGTCTCTTTCATGAGTGCATTTCAAGCAATCAAAAAAGCTGTAAAACTTATATTTTTCTTTTTGTTTAAAAAAATGTCATTACCCAGGAAGAACTGCCCATTTTCCCAAGCAGTCTAAACCCATACATGTTGCCTGAAATAATAATAAACAACATTTAAATAAACAACAGTGGCAGCATGTTTATGCAAGTTTTGGATAGATCTGGATAGATACGCCGAAGATACCAATTCTGGCTTTTACTCGAGGGTGTACGGCTCTGGAGTCCATGTCCTGGGTTAAACAAGTACTTGGTGTCTTTGAGGGAAATCTAAGGAACACTCCCACAGTAGGGAGCGTACCCATGACCTCTCGGTGGCTAGACGGACACCATATCCACTACCTCATGGCGACCTAGTTGCACAAGTGCTGGTCAATGGAATGACACTTAACAGCCTTAAGCATTAAAGTATCAGTCTCACTTACCCTGGTATTATTACAGGGCTTTTTTTCTTGATTTGGGAAAAGGGCCTTCCATTTTGGGGAACAAAACTGAGAAAGGGGAAAAAAAAATTCTAAGGTAAACTTGATTTTTGTGTTATATTGCCTGATTTGAAAGAAATTATGTTGGAGGAAGGGGCCTTTCTCTTGTGGGAAGATAGTCCATATTAACAGACTCCCAGAGCCTTTGATAATTTTTGCTGTGGCAGCTCTGGGAGTCCATATGCACCCCTTCATAAACACAAGAGCAGTTCAGCGCAGCGAATCTGTGCGCTTCCCTAAACAGATGTTGTTTGTGACAAATTGTGGAAAATAATGAATAAACTTCAAAAACATGTTAAATTAACCTGAATGGCAACCTACGAATGTTATCCTTTGCATGCACCCTAAAAAACACGACGATGTTTCAACACACTTTTCTCGCTGACATTTTTATGTTTAAATTTAAAACAGTGTATTCTGTATCGAATACTCGACATCATTATCGACTTAGGCTACATGAGTACATCACATAACCCGATGTGCAAAATATTGGTGTACTGGGACCTAATTGATATTGGGTCAGTTTTCCAATATGGTTGATAGAGCGTACAAAAGATAAACAAAGTCAATAAAAAGCAATTATTTCTTGCTTTAATGGTACCATTTGAACGAGTTTGTGGTTAAGACAGGTAAACGTTGATAAGTTTTTGCAGTTTCAATGTTCCTTGGCCCTTGCATTGGTGGTCAAATATTGCACCTTTGGACAAGAGACAGGGCATTGCAACTCTCAGCAAACCCTTGGGTTATAAAGCTGAGAGTTGAATTATTGCAACTAGGTGGAAGAGGCCTAAATAAGGCGTTTGCTAAAGGAAAAGAGCCCTCCTTAAAAAATGGTATTTGAGTCTTAAATAGATCTAATAATTTTATTTAATAAACTACAAGAAACACATATTATTGCATGATTTTAAAGAAATTATGTTGGGGAAGGGGCCTTTCTCTTGGGGGAAGAGGCCTAAATAAGACGTTTGCTAAAGGAAACAAGTGATATGTTTGAGAAACACTATGTCCCCTTTTGAGCGATTTTGACCCATATATTTGACCTTTGACCTTAAAGGATGACCTTGACCTTTCACCACTCAAAATGTGCATCTCCATGAGATACACATGCATGTATGTATGTATTTATTTGACCTTGCAGTCAAGGATAACCCATAAAAGTGCAAGCACTTATTTCCAATGGGGTCCTTTGGTTTTTGCTGAAGAGACAGCGGGTATAAGAGACAGTTTTTGAGATACAAGGAATCCGGGTGCGATACCCTAGCTCTTTGCATATAGATCCCTTGGTTCTTTTACGTGCTCAGTGTATAGCACCTATACACGCGAGAATTACCTGGGTTTCATACCAGTACATCTCTAGTTGGGTGGGAAACACTTGAAGCATTTCTGAAATTACCAGTGCCCTGGCCAGGGATTGAACCCACGACCGCTGGAATGGTAGACCAGTGTTTTACCACTCGACTACNGTTTTTTTTTCATTTTTTCTCTCATTAAACATGATTTTATATATTTATTTGAATATACTATCCAGGGTACGTTACTTCCACCTGTGACAACTGGCGGACATAAAAAGCCCTCCTTAAAAAATGGTATTTGAGTATTAAATAGATATAATAATTTAATTTAATAAACTACAAGAAACACATATCGAACGCAAAGTCCATGAGTGGATACTAAATTCTAAACGTTCTGATTATGATTTATGTGCAGAGTTTTTACATAACTTAGTGTGTTTTAACCTATATCATATTTTAAAAGACAATTATAATACATTAATATAATGTTATTTTCTGCATATTAAAATATCTTCATAGAGATTGTATTTTACCTGCAAATCGCCGAACTCGACTGTCACACTTTCACCCCATTGTGACATGTTAATATCGAGAAACCCTTTGACTAGACTTACAAACGAAATCTAGTGTTGTGTAAACTTTGACTGAAATTGTAGTCGCAAAATGAAAAATTATTAATCTTTGAATTTCATTGTTTCTTACACTTATAACCTTTTAAATCATACAAAAGTGTTTATTTTAGTATTTATTTTATGTATACGAATATTGGTTTAAGCCACAAAATAAATGTTTGACATTTTTATCATCCTTTACGACAACCGAAAATTGACAAAAAAAATAAATAGAAAAGTTGATAAACTTTTTATCGGTTTAATGAAACGTAAATAAATGGAAGCCATTATTGCTGTTATAAGGCCTAAACAAAATTTACAAGGCCATGACTACAAAGCCAAACTGTACGACATTCTTCTTCTTGATCACAAAACTGTTGACAGACAAGGACGGTCAGCTAAGTATCTGCCAACGTTCACACTCAAGGTGGAGAGGGAGCCCGGGGACGATATTTTACCTCACGTTTACTCCATGACAGGGGGTGACCATTGCGGAATAAAGGCTGAAAGAACGCTCGTTATCCCTTGGAAAGATAGTCATCGATCATCATTGAATGGTTTCACATTATTTTGCATTCCTGTTAGTCATCGTGACAAACTTAATGCCTCATTTGCTGATAAATCACCTCTAGGGGTTGCATTTTACCCACTAGACCAGTTAATAAGCACTATGCATTCTTCTGCTCCAACATTGGTGCCACTGACGAAAACTTTTGTTCTACACATTGATCAATGGCTGAAAGAAAAGCATTCCAAACCAGGAGCTCTTGACTTTATTTTTAGATCTAGAGCTGAATTCAGAGTTAAAATGAATGTTAGCAACCCAGTGTTCCTGCCCTATAACATGGGATTATCAAATAATGAAAACAAGTTTCTTCAGGGTGAATTTCCAGAAGAGATTCGAATCCATGCCAATGAAATATTAGCTAAAATGATGGCAATAGAAAAATGCACTAAGGTCGCCATTAATCCACTATTTGGATCAGGCCTGGTTGGAACTGGTAGAAGACGTCACACATACCCACCTGTTGATTATCCATCAGGTACACTGTCAAGAAAAAGCAGTTTAAACAGTTTAATTGATCCAGATCGCTATTCATTGGAAGGGAGACAGAATAACCCTTTACATGTATTTGCATCAAAAGGTGATTTTCAGAAAGTTGTTGACTGTCTTACTCAAGGTCAATCTCCCACACAGAGAGATTCCTATGGATGGGCACCAATTCATTGTGCGGCCTATGAAGGCAACCATGACATAGTGAAATACCTTTTGTTGGCCGGTTGTTCTCCAAACTTAGTCAATGCTGATGAAAGAACACCTCTCCACCTTGCTGCTAACGCTGGACATTTGGATGTTGTCAATATTCTTCTGAGTCATCCACATATAGATATAAATGTTGTTGACAAGAGAGGTCAGACTGCTTTGGATACTTGTAATCAGAAGAGACAATGGGAACACATACAGGTGGCAAAAAGAATTGAAATGGCAATGCGAAAACCTAAACAGATAGAGGTATAATTTTTGTATACATTCAGCCAAGTATACATGTATATATTGTCTACCATTGAGATTGAATTACAGATTATTTCTTTAATTAGATAGTCATGCTCATTAGTCTTTGAAACCAATTTATACAAAAATGTATGTCTTGTTAATCAATGTATGGTGAGTGTTATTTTTCTTGTATCTTGAAATATAAACAAAGTGAAACTGGAGTTGTACTAGCAGAAGAGAAATCCAATTATCAAGAGTTGTAAACAAAGACAATGTATTTTTTACCCGTTATTAGTATTACCATATTTAGAGCTGCTATGTCACGTATTGGGAAAATGCCCAAAATAAAAAATATTTGTGTTCAAATCAATTAATACACTGGTATTCAAATATTATATTTGCAAAATAAATTTCAATACACCATAAAAATATCTATATACATGGATTACATTTTCATAAGATGTAGGAGTGGAATTTGGCACAAACAGCTTAAAATAACAATTTTCCAATCAAATACCAAAATTTCCTTGATTTTTTTTAGAATCAAATCATGCAAAATTAGTTGTTTAGTCAGATTTTTTTAATATTATTATTATAGAATTAAGTGCTACAAAATTGACAGTAGTCGGTGAATAATGTATTTTTGACATAACCCATATGTTTTTTTCTCATTTCGCTTTGTCTCACTTTTTGTAACATTGCAGTTCTACAAGCAATATTTTTATTACATGTTATTGTTTCCTTATCAGAAATATTTACATACTAAGACTTTTGGTGCTGTATTATTGCTCAATTTTTCAATTCTTTTCTTCCAATACTGAATAAAAACAATCAAGGTTATTGATATAATATAATTATCTGTAACATTCATTTGATTTTAAGGTACGTGTAATGGATGGCACAAAGAAAAGCTTGAACCTTGTTGACGGCGCAAACACAACAGTTCATCAGCTGAACCAGCAAATGTTGCGAGAATATGACATGCCTGAGACTCCATATGCCGACATCTTCACGATCTGGATCTGCTCAGAAAGTCTGGAGCTCCAGTTAAAACCGGAACACAAACCACTGGAACACATGAACAGCTGGAAACGGAAGATTGTGGGTAACCTGACTGATGGCGATCCCAGTACAGAAGAGCCGCATTTGAAATGGCGGAGAAATGCAAAAATAAGTCTGATAGTTGAGTGTGAAGTGACCCATCGAGATGCCATCAATCTGCTGTTTCACGAAGCTAGGTACAATTACATTAATGCCTACTACCCCTGCAAGGAGCAGGACATATTGCAATGTGCTTCGATTCTCTTGTACTTGAAGTATGGAGGAACAGCCGATGTCTCTTCAGCTAAGTCATTTCTGGGGAAGCAGAGCAACTTGAATAAGTTGGTGCCGATGCCAAACCTGAACTCTCGCTCAAACTGGACTAACAAGATCCTACACAGCTATAAGGAGTTCGTGAAAAGTGCTACAGGCGAGAACTCTGTGCGACCTCAGAGCCAGTTCCTCAGCATTTGCAGAAAACTCACAGTGTACGGATCTGCATTTTTCACCGGAAACCTGCAAACGAGCCCAAAACCAAAAGATTCCGTAAAGTGCCTTATTGCGGTCAACGACGTGGGAATACATATCATAAACTACCAGACCCGACAAATGCTGCACACATACAAATATTCAGAGATCTCATGGCAAATCCCCAACGAGTATGGTGTGCTGGAACTGACTGTCGTGAGACCTGACACTCGGTCTGGAAATCGGAACATACCGAGGAATCCTCTAAAACTGATAACCAAACAGGCTGGAATGATAAATCCGCTTATGAGTAAGCTGTCGCGAATGATGGCATACAACATTTGATGATAATGACCTTTTTGATGTTTGAAAATAATAAGGTCATAAAGGTCATGATGTCTTGAGGTCTCTTCCTGTGATAAAGTTTTTAAATTATTAGCATGTTGTAACAGTTGTATATTTTGGCCCTTCAGGTATTGTATTTTAATGTTTGGACTGCAAATGGTTGTTAAGTATTTTCTTATCTCTATTTATTTTTGCAATGAAAATAGACATTTATAGTCAGTTTAAGTGTTCCTAATTTAAAAGTTGTAGTTTGTGGTACTTTTTTTCCATCATGAATATAGAAGATTTTAGCAATATAAGTATAATTTGATTTAATTTGAATATGACATGTTTGTCACACATGATCTTAGCCATATTGTCTTTGATTGAGTACATGTACTAGTTAATTGTGACTGAAATGAGACATACAATTTTATCAAAACAAAGAATCCTTAAGATTATGCAAACATTGAAGCTTTTTCCTTCAATTTTGTCGCCAGTGGCAATGAATATTTTAAGCCAATGATTTAGAACTGTAGAACCATTACAGAAAGTTCAAAATGTCTGTGTGCGTTGTTCCTGGTCAAACTGGCATATGCATAATGACCATTCATTTTTACAAGTTTAACTTATACATACTACTTTGATTAAGAATGATAATCACTATGAATTGGTGGCGGAGTGGCGGCACATTTATCTGGGTGGCAGGCTTTAATATTGCTTACGCCTTGCTATATAATTATATTGTAATTTGTATTTCAGGATTTATCATGCTCTGGGTTGCTGTTTTATTGGTTATGGGGGCTATATAGGAGTCACTTTGTCGGTCTGTCTGTCTGTCTGTCTGTCTGTCCACAAATTTCATCCGATCTTCACCAAACTTGGTCAGAAGTTGTATGTAGATAATGTATTTTAATGTTTGGACTTCAAATGGTTGTCAAGTTTGAATATGGGTCATGCCAGGTCAAAAACGAGGTCAAGGGGTCACTTAGTGCGTTTTAAACCGAAAGTTTGTCCGGACCATAACTATGTCATTTATCGTTAGATTTTAAAATCATTTGGTACATTTGTTCACCATCATTAGACGGTGTGTTGCCCGAAAGAATGATGTTGATATCTCCAAGGTCAAGGTCACACTTTGAGTTCAAAGGTGAAATGCTTGTCCGGGCCATAACTATGTTGTTCATTGTGAGATTTTAAAATCATTTGGCATATTTGTTCACCATCATTGGACGGTGTCGCGCAATAGAATTACGTCGAGATCTCCAAGATCAAGGTCACACTTTGAGTTCAAAGGTCAAAAATGGCCATAAATAAGATTGTCCGGGCCATAACTATGTCGCTCATTGTGAGATTTTAAAATCATTTGGCACATTTGTTCACCATCATTGGACGGTGTGTCGCGCGAAAGAATTACGTCAATATCTCCAAGGTCAAGGTCACACTTTGAGTTCAAAGGTCAAAAATGGCCATAAATGAGCTTGTCCGGGCCATAACTGTCATTCATTGTATGTTTTTAAAATGACTCTGTACATTAATTTTGTTCACAGTCATTGGATGGCGTGTCATGCCAAAAGAATTCAAGAGTTCAAAGGTCAAAATAGCCATAAATGATAATGCCATAATAATTTTCAAAAATTGCCATAAATTAGCTTCTCTTGTTTTGTGAGACAGCATGCAAAATATTCTGTGTCAATGCAGCATGTGGGGGTATACTTCACGTCTGTGACAAAGCTCTAGTTTTTATCAGTGTTTTAATGTCTTATTTTAAGATAACGCTATTCCTTGCTTCCTCTGTTAGATTACCATTACTAATATTACTATTGTGAACTTGTTTAAGATAACATTTTGAGCATTTTCATTGTTAAAATTATTTTGGAACGATTAAATTGAAGAAAAAGCCTTGGAACTCCCCAGAAGTCACATTTTATGGATGACTACTCATCAGAAAATCTGTATGAATCTGTATGAATATGCCTAGAGCGAGACTTGGGCACTAACTTGGTGACTAGGGTTCAAAAACTAGGTCACTAGATTCAATGCAAAAAATGATTGTGAACACTTTTGAAGTCACGTTCTTTTGGACAATCATCGTTAACTTTGCTAAAAACCATTCGTTTTAAAGATATCTATCCTGAGTTTGTTTATGGTGGGTTAAAAAACATTGTGATTGATCCTAGGTGGCATGGGCAGATTTTTATACAAAAACCTTGTTAACATTCTTCAAATCAAATCTGTTGCCTAATCATCATGAAATGTTACCAAAATATTTGTTTTGATGATATCTTGGCGGGGGCTGATTTCCTTTTCTCCAGTCTGTCAGTCTGTCCCCACTTTTTTGTTTCCACACCATAACTCAACCAATTTTCATCTGATTGTCCACAAACTTCAGAAAATGTTAAAAAGCCTTAAATGGAGGCCATGTTCAATAACCAGCCCATTCTTACCAGGCCCTGAAACAATTATTTTCTGTACGTAAATGTTGTCTGGAGCATATTTTGAAAATTTAAAAAAGGAATCAACTTGAAACTTCATAGGTAGGTAGATATCATGGAGGGGATGGACAGTGCTCAAGAATCATTCATTACTCTTGCTCCCCTATCTTAAGAGCTATTGCCATTTGTTAATTGTTTTACTTAGAGTTTGTCTTGAGCATATCTTGAAAACTAAAAGAGGTATCAAGTTGAAACTTTATAGGTAGGTAGATAACATAGAGGAATGTGCAGTGCACAAGAACCATAACTCTTGCTACCCTATTTAAGAGGGATTGCCCGTTGTTTATTTGTTTTCTTTAGTAGTTTTGTCTGAAGCCTATCTTGAAATTAAAAAAGCTATCAACTTGACACTTAAAAGGAAGGTATATGTGGTGTGTTGTGACAAAACTGGGCAAAATGCTTGTGCGTAAATTGTCATCCCAGATTAGCCTGTGCAGTCCGCACAGGCTAATCAGGGACGACAATTTCCGCTTTTATGGAATTTTTCGTTTACATGATGTCTCTTCTTAGCGAAAATCAAGTTTAGGCGGAAAGTGTCGTCCCGGATTAGCCTGTGCGGACTGCACAGGCTTATCTGGGATGACACTTTACGCACAAGCATTTTGCCCAGTTTTCTCAGAACACGCCACATATCTCAGTATGGGTATGTGAAGTGCACAGTAATGATGACTCTTCTTGCCGTACTTTAGAGTTATTACCCTTTGTTATTTTTTTGTCTGGATCATTTCTTGAAAACTAAATTTGTTATCAACTTGAAACTTCATAGTTAGGTAGATCTTATTGAGGGTATGTACTGTGCACAAGAACCATAACTCGTCTTCCCTATTTTTAAATTAATTTCCATTTGTTCATTTGTGAACTTACTGTTTTATTTATTGACATAATGACTGTCCACTCAACACTTATGTATGTGTCCAGTGGCAGTTAGAAGGTGCATCTGTGTACAATGATTTAAACGTTTTCTGCAAGCTCTGCTTTCTTTCATAACTTATTGTTTCCTACTCTTAATCAGGATAAGCTTATTAATATTTTTATGCCCCCTTTCAAAGAAAAGGGGGTATATAGTTTTCGCACTGTCGGTCAGGCTGTCACACTTTTCGTGTCCGCTTTCTAATTCAAATAGTTTTCATTTGATCTTTACCAAACTTGGTCAGAAGTTGTATCCAGACAATATCTAGGTCAATTTCGAATATGGGTCATGCCGGGTCAAAAACTAGGTCATGGGGTCACTTAGTGCATTTTAAGGATTTAGCATGGTGTCCGCTCTCTAATTGAAGTAGTTTTCATCCGGTCTCCACCAAATTTGGTCAGAAGTTCGCCACAAGCACTGCCTTAAGCGGTATTCAGCAGATATTGACACATATTGTGCGAACTTAAATGTTTTCTGCACCAGAGAAACATACAATTTTCTGACTACTTTGATCATCAAGTAAGCAGTGCTCCTATTGTTTCTTCTCTATCTCTTTTTGTCTACTCCAAAGCAGTATGTTAATTCTGAAAATGTAAAAAATATGAAAAAATAAAGAGGGTGATATATAGAAAACACGATAGTTATTGTTAACAGCGAAAAAATAATCTACAAACTGCAGCAGATGACATATGTAACCAACAACAAAATTTAAATATTGAACACCTGTTATGCAGCAAACTAATAGTTTAATAAAATGTAGGCGATGTATTTCTCAAAAACATTTACACAGTTATACTTTTATGTAGTGACAAAGTTACAGTTGGGGGCATCCGTGTCCTGTGGACACATTTTTTGTTTATGATGAAACTGTTTGTTTCTTACAGATATAGTATCAGTGTTTGTTTAAAGAATGTGTTATGATCATGCTTAATGCAGCAGATTTATGTTATATGCTAGTTAAGAATAAAGTTAAAAAAACAAATTGTTTTGGAAATTTGTAGGATTGGTAAGCATGATGAGACACGCAAGACCCATGGCTGTAAGTCAAATGTCAAGGTCTTGGTATACGGATCATACAATACGGATCATACGATACGGACCAGACGATACGGATCATATGATACGGACCAGACGATACGGATCAGACGATACGGACCAGACGATACGGATAATATGATACGGACCAGACGATACGGACCAGATGATACGGATCATATGATACGGACCAGATGATACGGACCAGACGATGCGGATCATACGATACGGATCATACGATATGGACCAGACGATACAGACCAGACGATACGGACCAGACGATACGGATCAGACGATACGGATCATACGATATGGACCAGACGATACGCACCAGACGATACGGACCAGATGATACGGATTAGACGATGCGGATCATACGATACGGACCAGATGATGCGGATCAGACGATGCGGATCATACGATGCGGATCAGACTATACGGATCAGATGATACAGATCAGACGATGCGGATCATACGATACGGACCAGATGATACGGATCAGACGATACGGACCAGACGATGCGGATCAGACGATACGGATCATACGATATGGACCAGACGATACGGCCCAGATGATACGCACCAGACGATACAGATCAGACAATACAGATTATATGATACGGATCATACGATACGGACCAGACGATACGGATCAGACGATAGGGACCAGGCGATATGGATCATATGATACGGACCAGATGATACGGATCATACGATACGGACCAGACGATGCGGATCATATGATACGGACCAGATGATACGGACCATACGATACGGAGCTTACGATACAGACCAGACGATATGGACCAGACGATACGGATCATACGATACTGACCAGACGATACGGATCAGACGATACGGACCAGACGATACGGATCAGACGATACCGACCAGACAATACGGATCATACGATACGGACGAGACGATGCGGACCGCACAATAGGGACCAGACGATATGGACCAGACGATACGGATCAGACAATACGGATCAGACGATACGGACCAGATGATACGGATAAAACGATACGGACCAGACGGTACGGATCAGAGGATACGGACCAGAAGATACAGACCAGACGATATTGATGAGACAATACGGACCAGACGATACGGATCAGATGATACGGATCAGACGATACGGATCAGACGATACGGACTATACGATACGGACCAGATGATACGGACCAGATGATTCGGATCATACAATACGGACCAGACGAAACAGACCAGACAATACAGACCAGACAATACGGATCAGAGGATATAAGATATAAAGCGTTAACACTTTGTCAAGCATGGATGGATTTTCAAACATCTTGGCAGAATTGATATTCAAATAATTTTACAAAAGTTACAAGCACACAGAGTCAGATTCCCACGATCAAGATCACAGTTCAATGTTACATATATAGTGAATCAACCCATAAAACTGTTTCCGGAGAATTTTTGTGTCTGGTATGAAATAATGAATAGATTTTAAAATATCTCTGCATAGGCGACACTCATCGTGTGAAACAATTTCACATGCTCTTCACAGGTCCAAGGTCGAGGTCAAACATCAAATACATAAAATCAACAATTAAGTCTTGGTATGGAGCAAAACTTTGCCCAGCAAATATTGAATATCAAATAACTTGGCAGAAGTTATAAACAAGATTTGAATGTCACACGAAGTAACCAGATGCAAGGTCAAGGTCCAATTCGTAAAAAAGTTCAACAGGCGAGAACTCGCGTTAACATTTTTTTCCGGACCACAACTTTGTCCAGCATGGTTGAAATTTTAAACCCGATAAGCATAATAAGGTCACAATTTAAGGTCAAAAGTCAAATACAAAAGCCGTTTTCCTTAAACAATTTGTTCAAAGTATAACTTTGTCCAGCACAGATTGATTTAAAAATAAAACATGGCTGAGATGATAGGCACAATTATATATGATGAGTTGTTCGCAATAACCCATTCCTAGGGAAAAGGACGGGGTCACGATTAAAGTATAATATAAGAAACAAATTCTTTGAACATTATGGATTGACTGTCTGACAACGTAAAAAAAGTGTTGACCATACTGCGACTGAGACTACTGAAAAAATAAACGTAATCTCAGACTAATTTAGACCCCTCTCAATTTATGCTGGACTAGTCTCAGTCAGGCGCCAACTGTGATGACACGAATGTAGCAGAGACGGATGTAGCAGAGACGAATCAATGTTTTTTTTCCAGACACGCCACACAAGCGCCAATTATGATCACATTTAAGAACCAATCAGAGACCATTCAGTTTGAGCAAATTATTATAACAATAATGTAGCACAGACAACTCAATTTTTTCTGGAGTTGTTTCACATGCGCAAACAATAATCACGTAAATGCAGGAGAGACCACTCAATTTAATTCTTGACTTGTCACACACAGATCTATCTATCCCTGACGAGATTTTTTTACCTTAGAGTGGTTACCTTGCTTTTGAGCTATTGTAACTTACTCATGCTTTGCGCACATCGTCCCAATGACCTAAATATTGTGGACATGTTTGATACAAATTCTTCACTGGGTAACGGAGATACAGACCGGGCATGAAACAAGGCTCAAACCATTGAGAACGACCTTGACCTTAAGCCTGCATGGCGGACTTATAAGACGGATACGTTCCGTGATCGTTACAATCGTACACACTTAAGCAAGAAGGCAAGGGTCGTACGCTCGATTCCTCGCTCAAACCTAACACTAACCCACGAACACGCCTTTCACATTAGACGTTTAACTGAAGAGCTGTTTACTAGGCGCTTTACACCAGGCACTATAACAGAAAGAAAAACAGACAGATAGTTTATTACGAAACTTTTGAGTATGAAGACGATGTTGTATAAAAATAGTACATCGTCTTCATACTCAAATATACAAATTATTTTCTGTCACGTGAATACGAATAACAACATAACATTATGTAACATTAAAGTCAATAAAAAATACAAATACAAAAAAAAACACAATAAATGGCAAGAACACATTTATCTAAATGTGATTGGACTTCAGCAGGTGACAATGGTCGTCTGTGCATCTGACGCAGGCCTACTGTATCTCGCACTACCGGTATCCCCCGTAACACAACTAACTTAGTCTTCTAGGAGGTGATGGCCGTAAGGGAGATTCGTGATGCCCTCGATACAAATGTACTACACAAGTAGTAAATAATAATAATAATCTTGCTTAGGGATTTTCTCTCAAGTGGCAATCGCGATGAACCAACTTAGTTAAAGTTAGGTCAATAGGCGACGCAAGATAACGCAAGATAAAGTAGGCGCCCCGTTCCTGAGACGGGAACAAATAAAATCCTTCCAGACGTGGACGGATTTTTATTTTACTTATACGGCGGAACCGGATTCAAACCGACGACCTCGGTCTTTCAGGCTAAACATTTACCAGGCTAAAGATGCCCGAAAATTGTGTTTGTTAGCTTTAACGTTTACTATATACTGATCTATATGTGTATGTAACAGAGGCGTTTTAATACAGGCTTGTGGTCTGCGGCTATATTTTAAGAATATACAAACCATGAAAAGCAACATTAGATCTATGTCTATGTATCATGATAAGTTCTAGGTATGATATGTAAAACAACGCGCCTCAAAGAGGGTTGCAATCTCAATAGAAGTTGATAACCATCAGCGACAAAATATTTCGAATATACTTCTATACCGGGGTCTTTGATTCCGCTCCTTTTAAAATAGATATAACATTTTTTTCACTCTTAATCACTTTTTATTTTGGACATCATCGATTCGCAAATTCCTAAACATACCTGAGACGATCTTAAATCTTCTCATAACTACAGTGCCAGTGTACATCTTTGTTTTAAATGTGTACGCGCTTTGAACATTAAATGACTTAACGCTTTATACTTATATTGATACTAATTTCGGTAGTGTGGTTAAACGTTATTTCAGCAAGTAAAGCGTTGACAAACAAAGCACAATAACATGTTTCTCAAATTACCATGATACAATAGATTAGTCATAAACAAAACTAAACTTTGGACGTTCATTAACGAAAAGAATTATGCCCGATATAAATTTGTGAAATTGTGTTCACTTAAAGTGTATAATCGACATTTTTGGAATGCAATTACTTCCTTTTTGATGACACTGGCATTGAAAGTCGCCATTTCATTGGATTAGAATAATCCAGTATGGATTTACGAACCAGGCGTCGCATGTATTTTTTTATGTATCGTATTATTGTTTCACTGTCGTAATGTAGAAATCAATTTTGTTTGTTTGATAAATGAACAGAACAGAACATATTTTATTCACGTAAACTTTACAGTTTTTTGTGTTATATATATATGCATACATATAATAATTAATACAACAAGATTATACAATGAAGTATGGGTCATTATTTAACAAATCTATTTAATAGGATGAACTTATATACAATCAATATTCATGCTTATTTGGTACAATGATTAATTTCATATGGTAATAAATATGTATTGTTGGAACAAAAATAGCTTATAATCAAATAACTAGCTGTTATTGTAATGTATTCTTTCAATGACTAGTCTTGAGTCTTGTATACAATGACCAGTGTTATAAATCCGTCAATGCTACGTTGCGAATTTTAAAAGCTTCAGATATATATTAACTTAACATAAACAATTCAGATTTGTTGTTTGTATTAAACAGTTGTATCAACTTAAACATACTAGGTCTATTTCTATAATACTGTTTCAAATAAATTGGTCTTAAATGAGCATATGCTGTACATTTAAACATCAAATGAAATTCGTCCTCGATCTCATTGGTAGAGCAGATTTGACAAATACGTAAATGTCTATCCAATTTTTCGTATCTACCAGTGTGTATTCTCAAGATATGGGAACATATACGTAATTTGGTAAATACAACTCTGAGATCTCTCGACACAATGAGATCTAGATAAGATTCAAATCCATGTGACAGGTTAAGTGTTATATACAAAGTTAAAACTCCACTATCTGTAACATTTTCTTGCCATTGTTGCAAATATTCATCAATTAGCCTTTGCCGAAATGTACAAATAAACTGGTTGGTATTTATAGGTATGTCACTACACCAAACATAGTAAAAACCGTAACGTGTAAGAAGGTTCTTAAATGAGACAATTGGACACTCAGTGCTCGAGTTTAAAGCGCCTCAAGCGTTGATTGGAAGTTTCCCCCTTAAAGCTAATTATCCTTTTATACTAGCAATGAAAAACATAAATGATATTTTTCATCACACGTTTTTGGACGCAAAGAGATAAATAGAAGAGCGGACCGTGGAAGGACATATCTGTACAAATCGCATATACAAACATCGACTCGTAATGGCGACCTCGTCTCATTTGATAGTCGCTGCCTTTGATTTTGGGACCACGTACAGCGGCTACGCGTTCTCCTTCAAGGAAGATCCGGCAAAGGTGCACACGAATTCAAACTGGTACGCCGGCACCCTGGTGTCCCTGAAGACGTCAACGACGGTCCTCCTCACGCCAGATGGCGCTTTCCATTCTTTCGGGTTCGACGCAGAGGACAAATACTCTGATCTGTCCATAGAGAAAGAGCATCAAGGCTGGCGGCTGTTCCGGCGTTTCAAGATGGTCCTCCACGGCGGCAAGGTATGGCTTAGTTATACGGATCATTAGCGCTGGATTTGTCATTGTCGTACAAAGTACTCGGATTATGGAAAATACTTACTTTTACGTATATTATAGTAGTATTGTAGTCAACTTACCCGGGGTACTTTTACGTCGTACTTGAGCCGACAAGGACCAATTGAGCGTACTTAGCCACAAGCGTGTTTATTATAAGATGCTTATGTTGTAAGATTAAAGCTCCATGTTGAGTGGTATTTAAGTAGTAATACTGCACATAATTAGACAGCTTGCACGTGAGTTGTTTTGATATAACACAATCGACTTCGAAGCAGTACCGTCTACTTGTGCATGAATTATATGTGTACTTTGACTGTAACATTGTTAAATGAACTGGTGCACAGAAAACTGCCCAAAATTCATACCCGTGCATGGTCTAACATCTCAAACGAAGTCTTGCAAAAACATAAATAAGATATTTGTAAGATATCTTTAACATCTTTACAGATTATTTCTTCAATGAGCTATGATTAAAAAATGTACTGTATTTTTGAGTATATGTGCATGTATATAATATACGCTATTTGATAATGTCGCTATATGGACGATGGTCCCCAAGCTTACGCCATAAAAATTAAAATGTGTAACGGCGACTGGCTCACGTTCAGATCGGATAGTTTTGTTTGCGTAGATCGTAGATGTTATGGACACATCAACAGATGATTGGATAGGGAACAACGCTGGCATGGAGTTGAAAATCAAAATATTTTTATGTACGTTTTAAGCGTATTAGTTTTAACGTACAGATCTTTACGTGCGCACGCACAGGTCTTTACGAACATTTCAATACTTGGGATTGTCATTTACACAACGTTTTTTTTATTTGGTCTCATAGTTTTGCATAACGTCTCACGAACGTTTAGTGTCCGGAATTGTACAAAAATAACTGCAAACTATTACAGTAATATTTCCAGCTGAATTGTCACCTTGCATTTCTAGACAATCAGCCGGTCATCGACTGTGGAGGACATTGAAGGTGTACCCCATCCCGCCATGGAAATCTTCACCATGGCGATTCGATTCCTCCGCGAGCACCTGCTAAAAGCACTCATGTTGCAGAAGACAGGCATCGCGGAGCAGGATATCACGTACATCCTCACCGTACCCGCCATCTGGGACGACATGGGCAAACAGTTCATGAGAGAGGCCACCGTGGAGGTAAAGATATGAACCTCGTTCAGGGGAAACTGGGCTTAATGCATGTGCGTAAAGTATTGTCCCAGATTAGCCTGTGCAGTCCACACAGGCAAAGCAGGGACGGCTATCCGCTTTTATGATTAATTTCGCCCAAACAAAGTCTCTTTGAGCAAAATACCAGTTTAGGCGGAACGTGTCGTCCCTTATCAGACCGTGGAGGCTGCACCGGCTAATCTGGGACGACACTTTACGCATATGCACTAAACCTCCTTTTCTCAAAGCGCGAAACATTTCTCGAAAAGCTGAGCCTTACGATTCTAAATAAATGCTATTCATGAACACTGTATTCCATTTTTTTAGGTTAATCTATCATTCAGACTAGCAACGTATTGTGTCGAAACAAAACGATGTACTTGCTCTATAACCAAATATCATCGAGAACGGGTTCCACGTGTCGGGAACTTTCCCGGCCCGATGCTCATTAGCTTTCTTCTCGCCAGAGCAAAAAGAACACGAAGAAAGTCAATCTCCATGCAGAGTTGTCGTTCGTTGCTCTCACATATACGTAAATGCAATGTAACCGTCGTGCAAGAGCTTGGAAGAAAGTGTGTGCAGTGGGTAGCACAGGCATTCGTCATTAGTTTTTTTTTAGTTTGCTGTTTGATGACCGCTTTACGTTAGACTTATGCGAACAGACATCGATTTATTCCTTAAGTACGAAGTCTTCTGCGTTGTTTGAAATCAAGTTTTTGCAAATCGAGTGAAAATTGATGCAGTAGTGAGCTTCTGAAATTTACTGGTGTGCCGAAATCAGCGTTTCAAGGGTCGTAGTCACATACCTTTTATATATATTATAAGTAAACGTNAAAAAAAAAAAAAAAAAAAAAAAACTCACATTTTTTGTGGTTAGTTTGTAATATGATTATAGGTGTTACATAATTTACGGGAAAAAGCTTATTTGATAACCACGTATCGTAATAAATATTTGGACATTATTGTGTACATAACATTATAATTGTTTCAATAATAAAGTAACTCAGCCAAAATAAATCTAATGTTTTGCTTGATGAAAAAAAAGCGTTTTACATCTGCCAATTTTACATCTAATATCTCATAACTGTGTGCTTTTTCAGCCTCTGGAATTTAAAGCTGGTTTGGTGGCTGCGGCGTAGTAGATATGGTGTCCGNTATCGATGAAATTAGCAACAACAAAAAAAAATAAAAATAAAATGAGAAGCAGTATAACAAGGTCTTTAATTTTCTGAAACAATGCTAATGTCAAGTAACTCTTGGATGCTGTTTTTTTATTCAATTTCTTCAATTCATGAAGTATCCTGTTGTTTAGAATCTGTGCAAGATTTGCAGTACAACATCTTGGATCATCAAAGGCCAGCCAGCTAAATAATTTCTCCCACTCTTTTTATTATGTCTAGCTTTTTTGGGACGAATGTCATTGTTGGAGTCTTCACTGTTAACTGTGGTTGTTGATATAGATGTGCTAGAACTTGCATCGCTTTGAAAAAAAAAGAACACACTCTGCTGGCCTTCGCTGTTGTGTTTCCGCTTAGGACCCATTTTTGCAGACGAATTTTCGCTGACTGAACAATGTGTTTTTTTCAGATGTAAATATTTACTCCTACACGACTTACCCCTAAACAGTTTAATAACGACGAATTTCATTGGTCCAAATAAATAAATTATCCGATTAATACAAGTGGTGTAGTATTTGACGGAACACCGTGTTTACATACATTTAACCCCGTACGAAAAGTGCAATAATAACAAATGCCATTTCAGACGGACTCTCTACTTTAAAAAAGCGTGCACAAAGCGTGCATCCTGCGGATGCACATATTCTTAAACTTTGCGTCTACGGCAATTGTTTTGCGTCTAGGACGCAGGATGCAGAGGTTAAAAAAAAATCACTGGAACACAAATCTTAAAATTTGATAAATGATGCAGGCGTTTTGTAAATTTCAGTTTTTTGTTTAATTTTGAAAAATCTGGAATATTTTGGTAAGAAAATCCAACAGTATTAGATTTAGGGTTCTTAAGCCTTATCTGTATATACTAGTGATATGTAACCTCGGCAAAGTGAGAGCAGACGAGGTTTTAACAAGTTGAAACTAAGCTAAAATACAAAAAAAGTTAAATCGCAATATCGATACATTTTGTAAATAAACTTGTTTCTGATGGATTACAACCGCAACTTACCAGATTATTGCTAATGATTACATGTAAAACTGCTTTCTGAGAGCGAATGCAAATTGTGTCACGAACTCTGACATGTAAACAGCACGTATTGTAGGGTGGCGCATTTGAAATACCGCGAGAATACCGATGCCGACTATTATGTTTTAAAAATCATTATTTTTAAACAAGCGTTTATTGATTTATGAGGATAATAATAACAATCAGAAATCAAATAGATCGAAGCAAATAAATTCGAAAGAAATCTGAATTTATGCAATACATTTTAGACGGGTTATATTAACGAAAATTATGTTGCCGAAAGTTATCGCGTTATGTAGTAAACCAGTCTGTGGAATATGACTTGTTCCCCTTAACGACTTAAGGCCGGGAAAAGGAAACCGGAATCATTACAAAAAAAAACGTATTTTTACGATGAAAAACATGTAATGCAAGAATACAGAGTACAATTCGCTACACAATACTGACTTCCATAACGTAATATTTCTTGGGATATGCATATTTGTGTGATATAGCGTTCGTCGAAGTGTCTATGTTGCTGCAGCGGTCTATGATTTTGCATCGCGAAAATAGATGACGTCACGCAGGCAGGAAATATTTGACTTCAATAGACTATCAGATTTATAAGGAAATTTGTATTTCAGAAAAGTGATACAAATTAACGGTCAACGCCCTTCGGGCTTTTGCCCGTATAACAAATAGATAATTAAAAAAAAGAAAAAAAAGACCAACTAATGACGAATGCCTGTGATGGGTAGTGGTATTTGTGGTATTTGTGCGAAAAGCATGGGGTGAATATTCAAAATATCCACTATCAAGTTGAATAGTACATCAACAATTTACTGTTTTACAAGACCGGTAGTTATTAAACACTTTAAATGCGAGTATATATTTTGTTTGCGAAGAGAAAGATATACATACTGTCGATATAAATTAAATTTCGATTAACATAACTGGTCATGTATTTTTTTATATTTTTTTTTACTTGTAGTGTATTTTTTATATATTTATTGTATTATACAACATACCATATTGATGTTTCTCCCTGCAGGCCGGTATAGCTGATGACCGCCTGAAGTTGGCGCTAGAGCCCGAGGCGGCGGCGGTCTGGTGTGAGCGGCTAGAGACCTCGTTACACGGGGATACGTTCATGGTGCTCGATCTAGGAGGTAGGCTTAATACGCTGAGCATATGAGTACAAACATGTTATTATTTTTTTTATTGTTTCTTTTATTGTTTCTATCAGCTTCGATCAAGGCATAGCATACACGCGAAAATAACAGTAATTAAATCAGTGTTCTGTCTTGTAACTTTGACACCTCCATATCAGGCGGCACCGCGGACATATCCGTGCACGAGCGACGGCCCGGG
Source organism: Dreissena rostriformis (assembly GCA_007657795.1). Lineage (NCBI taxonomy): Eukaryota > Metazoa > Mollusca > Bivalvia > Myida > Dreissenidae > Dreissena > Dreissena rostriformis. Next base: position 37,669 of record VMBQ01001109.1, on the reverse strand, counting down.
GGAGTGATGAAAATCATCCGACAGGCCAGTGGGGGCCCTTGGGGCGGGATATACGTTGACGACAACTTTGTGCGCTTCCTGTCCGAGATCTTCGGAGAGCAGACGATGTCCGCGATGAAGACCGAAGAAATGTTTGATTACTTTGAGATGATCCGGGCATTTGAGACCAAGAAGCGTACATTTCACGGGGAGACAGATCCCATGGTGACGTTTCGACTTCCGGTATCGGCGCGGACTCTGTCAGAAAAGTTGACGAAACAAAACCTCGGCGACCGTCTGGAAGCGTACCGGAGGAAACACGGCCATGACGTCATCCTGAGAGGCGACGACAAATTGTCCGTGCAGTCGTTAGTCATGAAGTCCTGGTTCGACGGACCACTTTCGAAGCTCATTGAACACTTGAAGAGCGTCTTAAAAGAACCCAAAATGAAAGGCATACGTAACATATTATGTGTTGGAGGTTTCGGCGAAAGCGAATATGTCCGAAGGAAGATTGAGAGCGAGATATCCGGAGTGAAATTGATGGTCCCGCCTGAAGCCGGGCTGGCCGTTCTTAAAGGAGCGGTGATTTTTGGTCATTACCCGGCCATAGTTGCCTCGCGCGTCATGCCCTTCACGTACGGAGTAGCGGTCCAACAAGTGTACGACGCGAAGAAACACCGAGGAGTGCGCAACCCGAACAACGACTCAAACTGGCTGGTACCCGACTGCTTTGAAGTATATGTGCGCGTGAACGAAGAAGTGGCGCACGAGCAGAAGGTAACACACTTGAGCACGCCGAGCGCGCTCATTTCCGCGATCCCCGTGTACCGTACGCTGCAGACGAAGCCCTTGTACATCACGGACCCCGGATGCGAGCATCTCGGCACGCTGTATATCACCAACTCCTGTGGCATTCCATTTGAAGAGCAGGAACAGGAAGTGACGTTTCAGTTTGGGGACACTGAGCTCGTCGTCACCTGCAAGCTCCGGGGGTCAGAGAAGGTAGAAAAACTGACCCTTGACTGCCTAGTATAACTCGCCTTTACTGGACAATTCATACGTGAAAATATTAAGAAACCCGCCACGATGCCTTCACACGTGTTGGTACTCATCTAGATGAACGAGTATTCCGCATAACACACTTATATGGCGTCATCAAGGCATGTACATGTGAGGACTAAATAGTATATGTCCGATCAACGATGCTTCCCTACGTCTGAACTTTCCTATATTAACTTTACTTTTCGAATGTGATATGATACAGGTTAATTTATGATGCAACGAAAAAGAAGTATTTCCAAATGATAGCACTTTAATAAAATGTCTGTATAACTACAATAGACATCTTTCGGTGTATAGTAAATATTACCCCCTCGAAGAGTAATATCAATCAGGGCCTTTGACATCGAAAGACATCACCCTTCACGGGGTGCAATATTTACTATACCCCTCAACTGACTATACTATTTATATAATATTGTCTAAACTTTGACAGACGAGTTCTAGCATGCCGTTCAAAGCGATATTGCGATTGTTCTCATACATATAAACACACGTATGTGAGGTTTAGATAGCAAGAGCATTTATATGGTATGTTTTTTTTGTCACCTATTAGTTATTATGTATGGCGACATCGGACATAAACGTTCTTAAAAATTGTATGTGCGGAAATTGCATGAACAGTTGACTGAAAAAATACTATAATACAGCATATAATTGTATGTACCGAATATTTTAAAATGCTAGAAGTGTGAAATGCCGCCTTGCCATTAACAGATTGCTTAATAAATAAGAAGTATAGTTGTTAATGCATTGTTTTCCGAATAAAGAACACTCCAAAAATCACAATACATTATCTACATGTATTATAATATATTATTTTATATTATTTTTTAAGTCTAATCCATTTGACTCTAGTTCGTTTGAGCACAGGTTCAATTCTTTCAAAATGCTAACTTGTAGTGAAAACGCGCAAGGTAACATCTCCGTTACTTGGTCGCCGCAGACAATGTACATATTTCTTCATCTGCGCTCGAAGTTGTTTATTTCTTGCACCATATATCGACCAGTTCAGCGCACTGTTCAAGAAACCCAACACTAACGACCATTCCTGGACTTTCTGTATAGCGACACTGGACTTGAAGCATAAGATGATAGACACGGTAACGAATGGCAACCAGCAGACAACAAACAACCCCTGAACGATGGCCATCGTCTTCACTTTGTACAATTCTCGAAAATTCCGGCGACGCGTGTAGACACAATTCTCGCCAGGGATTTGTTTTCCCTTGTCCATTGCAATTTTAACAACAATTATATAAAGAACAAAGTTAATAGCTAACGCTAGGCCGAGCTGGATAGTTACAACTTTTTGAAAAGTTGGCGTTAGAACCTTGTCCGGTCTGCAATAATATGGCACGTCATAATCATAAAAGTTCCACCCTAAAAGCGGAAAGAACGACCATATACCGACATAGACCCATCCAATCGCGATTAATATAAGTGTTTTTCTGGTATTGAAATTCTTGATGTGGGACAACGGGAAACAGACGGCAGAGAATCTGTCGACGGATATCAGAAGAAGTGCCCATGTAGTGCCGCCAACTGCCAACACCATCAGCGAGGCCTTCGTCAAGCAGATATACTTGTCGAAGTTGAGATTGAGACAGTCGATAACGATTATGTACGGCAACACAATTAATCCCACCACCAGGTCGGACACGGCGAGGTTGCCAATGTGAATATGAATACTGCTGTTGCTGTACTTACTGGCGAAAACACACACAAGTATCAAAACGTTGCCACAGATTGCACAGACGCTTATAATTGCGTATGGAATTATCCACGGCAGGTCATTCTCGATGGAATATATTTCAGGCTCGGAGTCCATAACGTTTAGGTAGGTTTCCTGGGCCACTGTGCCTCTTAATTGATCTTCTGTAGTTTGGTTTCGAAATAGCATCACGTCTGTTAATGTACTTTGTAACAAGACTTGCCTTTGGTACTTTATCAAAAAGTTGGATGATTAAATTACTAAAGCATTTTCACTTTAACATCCAGTGTGGCAACAAAACACAAATATTTTTCATACACATGTCTGTTTCATGTTAAATCTCTTACGCCATTGGCTGATGCCAATTCATTAGAACGCGATCGTTGCAAAAACTAATCTTGCTTTTGAGTGCTTAATTATTGACATCTTGTTATTAACGTCTGTTTGACCTTTCCCTTTATATAATATTGTAAGTTATTGTCAACACTGTCGTGATCACTGAAAATACCACAGGATTACCCTTATTTGTTTTTTTACGAATAATGAGTTAAAGGGACAATGTCATCGAACGCGTCTTTATCTGTATTTTGTGTAGGTCAAGGAATTAGCAATACATGTACAACAAGTAATAAACAAGGTAAAACATGCAGATTAAAACAATTGATTAAAATCATGTACATGTATTTGAAAAACGAAAAGAAAATAGTTAATATCGAATCACGACGGCAGAGTAGCATGAAGTAGTAAGAACACAGAGACAATACTTAAAACAAAAAAGGGTTGTTTGTTTCCATATGATCTCCGAAAAATATGGTAGGTAGGTCGGTCACACGTTTTATTACAAGTTATTTTTTCACATTAATGAACATGTTCAATGACATACATCTTCTAAATCTCTCAGCAACATTGATTTCTGTATATGTAAAGAACATTGAGAACATATGACCACATTTAGCAAAGAATGATTGAAAACTCAACCTGATATACCAAATAAAGATTAGGGTCGGTACACAAAATTAGTGTTGGTCGATTTAGTGCAAGCAAACACATTTTTTCACATACTTGTTGTAACCAACTGCGATATTGTGATTTTAAGATCTTTACATTTACCCGTCGAAACACGTTATATAAAATACATTTAATATACATACTTCATATGTTTTACTGTAACCCAGTAAACGTTTTTCTAAAATCAACATGGAAATCAGAACTTTGTCAGCAAGGCACCCGTGAGTGAATATTTACAATACAGCGTTGTTCAAATAAGTTCCATTGCGTTGGCCTTTAAAGTGACTTCCGGTAATCCAATGAAAATGTTGGTTCCTAATGAAGGTAAAGGATTTAGGCTGCATGCATATCAACGCATTAAAGAAAAATCAATAATAAAACACATAATGCGATATTTCATGTGCAAAACACTGTTTACAATTCTAAAATTGGCTAATTTTAATCTTGAATTAAAATTATTAATTTATGACGACAGTTTATTCTGGTTCAAAGTTGTTACTTTACCTTTCTAAAAATAGATTTCTGAGCGAAGTTAACCTTTTTTATGATTGTTCGATTTGCAAACTCGAGCGCACGGGTTTTTAAAAATTATTTCATACTTGTTTTTGTGAGCCTTGAACAGTGAACACACAGCTTTAAAAAAATTGAATTTATTGCTGAACATTTTTGATGATCGGAGGTTATGTTAAATTGGAGGAACATTTCGAGACATGAATCATTTGTCAAGTAGAGATTGCTGACATCCTCATATACCTAATTATACAGTATAAAATGGACTTAACAATCGTTAAAATCATGTAACTGTCAAATAGATTCATGAAGTACGCACTGTGACTTTATTCATTGTGTAAATAGTCGATTATGCGTGTGTTTTTAAATTATGAACAATTGCGAAATGTATACGGTGCGAATTCGACATCCAACCGCGAAAATTGCATGGTGCAGATACGACGTCCGGTTAAACCACTTTGTGGTGTGATTGGAAAATAAACCCAAAATCAAAGACTGTAAAAAGACTCATCTTGAGGCTAACCATGAGTAATCGTTCAAAGAGGGACACAAAAACGATAAACTATAGACATTAAACACTTCTGGGATGGCTGACGCGGGCAAACCTTTTTTTTAAATTGAAAAGTCGACCGAAATAACCCATTTAGAGGCTACAGCAGAAGTAAACAAAAATGGCGTCCTACAATTGCTAGAGGACGATGACATAGATGAAGATGAGCTTTCTTCCATGAAGGAAGAAATTGAAAACCTGAAGATAAGAAGAAAAACTGCGCAAATACAGGATTTCCATGAAACAAAAAAGCAGCTGGAAAAACGGAAGGCGAAGATTGAATCCCTGAAGGGTAAAGAAGAAGAAGTACTTCCTAACGGTAACACTAACAGTAACCCTAAAAGTTTAAGTAGTAAAAAGAGTGATCATGAACATCAAATTATAATTTATGACTTGAGAAAATATAAAATACTTACAAATAAAGTTAACAAGCAAATATCAAAGCTGTGATTTATAGATGAATCTGAATCGGATATTGACATGGAATCCATTAATAACTATTCAGAACAAGAGTCGGTGTATTCTGATGAAGATTCTAGCTCTAATTCAGAAATATCTCATATTAGTTCAAAACGGCCAATCAAGGCAGTTAAAAGTAAAAAGTCAGGCATTGCAACAACATCTAATGATAAGGTTAAACATTCTCAAAAATACCCACAAACATATCTAAAATATGAATATGTTAGCAAAAAAATGACATTTGAAAGTTTGGATTTAAATTTATTTATAGCAGGAGAATTAGAAATAATATCTGACTCTAGAACCAAATCAACAGAACGAAATGGTAGATTGGAAACGCTCAATTGCATAATGTATTTAAGTATGACATATGGGTTTGAAGGGCTGAAATGTTATTATGCAGCTGTGCTTAGAGAGATTGAACTCGGGAAGAAAAAATGGAATGATGAATTTCAATATTGAGAAATTGCTATTTTAAACAAATTTCAAATGACAAATGAAACCCGCCACGATGCCTTCACAAGTGTTGGTACTCATCTAGACGAACGAGTATTCCTCATAAAACACTTATATGACGTCATCAAGACATGTACGGACTAAATCGTATATGTTCGATCACCGATGCTTCCCTAGATTAACTTTACGTTACGAATCTGATATGATTTAATACAGGTGAATTTATGATGCTACGAAAAAGAAGAACATGCATTTCCAAATGATAGCACTTTAATAAAATGTCTGTATAACTACAATAGACATCTTTCGGGGTATAGTAAATATTACCCCCTCGAAGAGAAATATCAATCAGGGCCTTTGACATCGAAAGACATCACCCTTCACGGGGTGCAATATTTACTATACCCCTAAACTGCCTATACTATTTATATAATATTGTCTAAACTTTGACAAACGAGTTCTAGCATGCCGTTCAAAGCGATATTGCGATTGTTCTCATACATATAAACACACGTATGTGAGGTTTAGATAGCAAGAGCATTTATATGGTATGTTTTTGTTTGTCACCTATTAGTTATTATGTATGGCGACATCGGACATAAACGTTCTTAAAACTGTATGTGCTGATATTGCATACACAGTTGACTGAAAAAATACTATAATACAGCATTTAATTGTATGTACCGAATATTTTAAAATACTAGAAGTGTGAAATGCCGCCTTGCCATTAACAGATTGCTTAATAAATAAGAAGTATAGTTGTTAATGCATTGTTTTCCGAATATAGAACACTCCAAAAATCACAATACAATATCTACATGTATTATAATATTATATTTCATATTATTTTTTAAGTCTAATCCATTTGACTCTAGTTCCGTTTGAGCACAGGTTTAATTCTTTCAAAATGCTAACTTGTAGTGAAAACGCGCAAAGTAACATCTCCGTTACTTGGTCGCCGCAGACAATGTACATATTTCTTCATCTGCGCTCGAAGTTGTTTATTTCTTGCACCAAATATCGACCAGTTCAGCGCACTGTTCACGAGACCCAACACTAGCGACCATTCCTGCACTTCCTGTATAGCGACGCTGGACTTGAAGCATATGACGATGGACACGGTAACGAATGGCAACCAACAGATCACAAACAACCCCTGAACGATGGCCATCGTCTGCACTTTGTACAGTTCTCGAAAATTCCGGTGACGCGTGTAGACGAAATTCTCGCCATGGATTTGTTTTGCCTTGCCCATTGCAATTTTAACAACAATTATATAAAGAACAAAATTAATAGCTAACGCTAAGCCGAGGTGGATAGATACAACTTTTTGAAAAATTGGCGTTAGAACCTTGTCCGGCCTGCAATTATATGGCAAGTCATAATCATAAAAGTTCCACCCTAAAAGCGGAAAGAACGACCATATACCGACATAGACCCATCCAATTGCGATTAATATAAGTGTTTTTCTGGTATTGAAATTCTTGATGTGGGACAACGGGAAACAGACGGCAGAGAATCTGTCGACGGATATCAGTAGAAGTGCCCATGTAGTGCCGCCAACTGCCAACCCCATCAGCGAGGCCTTCGTCAAGCATAAATACTTGTCGGAGTTGAGATTGAGACAGTCGATAACGATGCAGTACGGCAGTAAAATAAATCCCACCACCAGGTCGGACACGGCGAGGTTGCCAATGTGAATATGGATACTGCTGTTGCTACACTTACTGGCGAACACACACACAAGTATCAACACATTGCCACATATCGCACAGACGCTTATAATTGCGTATATAATAATCCGCGGCAGGTAATCCTCGATGTCATATATTTCAGACTCTGAGTCCGTAACGTTGAGGTATGTTTCCTGGGTCACTGTGCCTCTAAATTCATCTCCGGCAGTTTGGTTTTGAAACAACATCACAGCTGTTAATTTATTTTGTAACACAAATTGCCTGTGGTACTTTATCAAAAAAATTTGGTTGCTTGTATGATTGAAGTATTTTCACGTTTACATCCAGTGTGACAAAAAAAAACACAAACTATTTCTTCATACAAATGTCGGTGTTGTGTCATCTCTGACGTCAATGACTGATCCAAATTTATGAGAACGCGGTTGTGACAAAAAGTAATATTGCTTTTGAGTGGTTGATTATTGACATTTTGTTATAAATTAGAACGTCTGTTTGACCTTTCATTTTATTCAAATATTGTAAGTTCTTGTCAACAAGGTCGTTGGCACTGAAAATACCACAGGATTACCCTTATTTGTTTTTTTACGGTTAATGAGTTTGAGGGACAGTGTCAACGAAAAGAAGGATGTCTCTGTCTCTCTGCATTGTGTTTAGGTCAATGACTAAGTTATACATGAAGTAAAACAAGTAACAAACTAGTTGACACATGAACACTTAAACAGTAATTGAAATTCATGTATTTAAAAGAAGAAAACACAATAGTTGATATCGAATAACGGCGGCAAAATATCATGAAGTAGTTAAACAAATAGACAGTACCTAAGACAAAAAAGGTTGTTTGTTTCCATATGAACTCCGAAAAAAAGGGTAGATAGGTCGGCCAAACTGTTAATTATACTCCAGTTATTTCCAACTTTAATAAACATGTTCAATGAAACAGTTATTTCCAACTTTAATAAACATGTTCAATGAAAGAGTTATTTCCCACTTTAATAAACATGTTCAATGAAACAGTTATTTCTCACTTTAATAAACATGCTCAATGAAATAAATTTTCTAGATCTCAATGCAACATTTCTTTCTTAATATAAAGTTAATTGAGCAAATCTGATCAAATTTAGCAAAGACAGACTGAAAACTCATCCTGGAATACCAAACAAAAAGTTTAGGGTCGGTACGAAAAATTAGGGTAGATCGGGTAAGTGGAGGCAAACACCTTTTTTGTTGGCCTTATTGTTGTAACCCACTGCGATATTGTGGTTTTGAAACCTTTACATTGTCCTGTCGTAGCACGTTCTATTGATGAAGTCACATTAATATAAATAGTTAATGTGTTTAACTGTAACCTAGTACATTTCATTTTAAAATCTAACAGGAAATCAAGACTTTGACATTAAGGCGCCCGCAAGTGAATATTAACAATATTAAAAACAATACAGCGTTGTTTAAATAAGTACCGTTACGCTCGCCTTTAAAGTGACTTCCGGTAATTCAATGAAAATGTTGGTGCTAATGAAGGTAAAGGATTTATGCTGCATGCATGGCAATGCATTAAAGAACAGTCAATAATTAAACACATAATGAGATATTTCATGGACAAAACAATGTTTGCAATGCTATTTTTTTTTATTTGATTTGTCGCTTAAATGTGATTTAAATACATGTTTGTAAAACATTTCAAAGAATTTGAACAATACATTTCGCTATGGTAATTATGTTTCTATATAATCTGTTGAATTTCACTTGTAAGTTTGTTTGATTGTTCGATTGATTTTTAGCCGTTTCTAACAGTATTTCAGCTATATATCATGCATCGCTTCACTCACACTTTGTCCAGGCATCCTTAACCGATATTAGCGCTTTACCAGTACTGTTTGCAAGTATTTGCGCTAGTATTAAACTGACGCATGCCCTGCTTGAATCAGAGGTAGGGGCGGAAAAAGCGATATACATGTAAACAAATTTCATGGCTAATTTCATGACCAACCAATCCCCACTCAAACTGTAACGTCAGGCCGTTATTTAAACTCATGATCCCCGGATAAACTTGATTGTAACAGGCATATTGAATGAATACACATTTTAAAATGGGGAATTTAAACGAGCCTTTGGTCCCGATCGCATAAAATCGTGGCACAGAAGTCACGAAGTGTATGAAATGTTGAAAAGATTTGGGCTTAAACAAGCTCATTATCAAATAGCATTAATCCAGTTGTGCTTTCCTGACACCACATCGGGCAAGCTAAAACATCAAACGAAAAGTCCAACTAAAACAAAACAAACAAAACGCAACCTTCAGAGCCCGTATCAATGTTCAGAGAGCAATTTTTAAGTTTTGATTAAGCAATGTGTAATTGTAAAATATAAAATTATGTCGAAATGTTATCATCTGCATTAATGAATGCTACTGCCATCAACAGTCTATGGTATCGTATTAAACCACTTTAACAGAGACCATAATAGATCATGTAAATTGTTTTGTTTGGTTATTAAATTGTTGCATTGTTCGCCTTTTTCTGTATTTCAGTCATATAACGGCGGTCAGTTTAAATCCACTCACACTTTCCTGGCTGGTGAACAGTAATATGCACATACATATGCCAAACACTGACAATGGTTCTTCCTGAATCATAGATGGGAGTGCGTGAGAATGGTCGTANCCCCAAGTAATGCGTCTGTGTCTGGGACATCGTTTTTTTTTTATTCCAGCGCTCTACCAAGCCCGGTCCCCTGTTAAATGCCCTGTTAGATGCTTCATCTTTTCAAATAAAAGGAATTAAGTTGAACAGATTATATCTGTAAGATATTCTCTGGCTTCTGTCGTATTCCGTGCGGATATTTCATTTTCCAACTGAAGTATATGCATACTTCATCCAAGTGTTATTATATTTCCACATTTTATGTTTGATTTTAAAGCCGCAGTAGAAGCCAAAGATGGACAACGGTGGGCCACAAACACTGGAGTTATGGCCCTAACGCTGTGGAATAGGAATAACAAATTATGTTTCGTTCATAGTAACTTGACGTATATTCTTACGTTGACTAAGCATCCACAGTTTGAGTATTGCCAAACGATCACAGCACGTGACAGCAGACGTCAGCATTCGGCCGTACTACTCGTGTTAAGAAATAGTCAACGTAAACGGTTTATGTAAAACCACGGACCAAAACATTCTACCACGGGCTCACAAGTTATGGTCCCTTACTAGGCGTTTTTTGCTAACACTTGTATTGTCCCCTTCTATAGGTATGATACGGGTCGATTCCATCCCGTTCATACCTAACACAATTTGTGTGAGTAGCATAACATATCATAGTTATTAGTATAAATGACAGAATACACAAATACATATGTAAGAGCGAAGAGTTACTAATTTAGAGAAGATAACTAAGCCTTTTTGTGAATATTACTATTATTCCAAATTGATAAAAAATCTGCAGTTTATCCATTACTCTATATGAAGTCTCCCAGAGCTCGTCTGAAATGTTGAGTATTGTCTTACATCAGGTAAATTATTACTTGACGTCAATGACACAGACGCGTCCACTGATGTCATTCATATGCAAATTATTTTGCCCACTTATCAAATCATCGCATATGCGAACATTGTTTCATACACAGGGCACATAAATAATGTTTGAGTGTTTTTCAATCAATGGAAATAATTCTTTCAAAGACATACCTTATTCGGAACTCAACTAATCCCTAGGTACAAACAACTTTTTCCTGTTACATGAACTTGTGTCACATGAATTATTGACAAAGGATTTGAGGTCAATTTATTTTGAATGACAATACATAAACCTATTGATTAACGCCATTTGTGTGTGTACCTCAAACTTGCGGTGTAAATGAGTTCCTAATAACAACTCTAGTTGGATAGACGTGGGCAAATATAATTTGTTAAACAATCGCTGGCCTGCAGCTTTTTGAATTCCATTTTTATTTGACATTATGAATGTTAAACGGAAGATCAATAAACAAACGGTGTTCTGTATATAAAAAGGTAGGAACGTATGAAATTAGTAAAATACTACAAATATCAGTATAATACATGTTTGCTAAAAACAGCACACACCTGCAGAACAAATGAGTCAAATAGCTATACTACAGTAGTATTGTTCAGTTAAATGTGTACAAAGTCATGACGCTAAACATTTTTACAAAAAAGGTATACACAAAATATTTACAATGTTATTGTTCACGTGTTTTTAATACATAACAGAAATGATGCTCGATCTTTTCTTGTTAATTTCGACAACTTGTGAATTCACAATAAAAATAACTAAACTAAGTGTGCACCTACACATTAATCTAATATAATAATAATAATGAAGCGTTATCGTTTATTTACAAAATAACATACATTGTATATTGTATATATCTACAACAGAGTATGCATTATAATGATTAAACAATAAACACACTAAACAATCATAATATTTAGTCTTGAAATCAAATAATTTCCACTAAACAAAGTATAGGAAAATCGTCAGACTTAATATGATTTTTGGAACATAAATTTGAGAACTAGACTTGCGATGAAACACGCTCAATATTTCGTGGATACAGTTCTAAATTTTAAGCAAATTTGGAAAACGCATGTTTTCAATTCGTCAAAAGGGACACTTTTGCCTTATGGCTTGATGTATTCGTATATGAATTCTTTTATATTAAGTAAATTCTATAAAATAGACCGATTTCGTTCGGTTGAACTGGACACACCATTTGATGAACAATGCTATAAAAATGGCAACAAACACATCAGTATTTAATGCAAAGATTCTTGAGAAAATGAAAAAATATTATCATTTAATAGGGTAATCAAACACTTTCGAACTTTACTATTCCTTGCGGTAAACTTAGTTAACATGTTGCTTTCATGTTTATGTTTAGCTATACTTGGACATGGACTGTTACAGGCTCGGGACTAACTTCATGCATCGGGAATTCTCACATCATTGGGAGCTTTTTAAAATAAGAACGTTCAAGCGTTTTGTGTTTTAAAAGAGACATATCCTCATTTTACAAAGAATTTCAGTTTTGAACCTTCTCCCTTACTTTCCACATATACATTATGCTAAATACGATATTTGAGTTAACGCTCGTTTAAAATGCTTCATTAACATAATGAGATGTTATATTAATTATCGCTCAGTCCTGTTTCTAAGAATACAAAATAATATAAAATTACTTTGAAGGAGTTAAAGTATGGCCACAAAATTAATTGCTCTTACAAACTCACCATCTAAGTTTAATATCTCTCGTAAAGAGTACAATGTTCTAATATACAGTCCATAAAAAAACGAATAGTGAGAATAGAATTATGTCAAACATTAATGATCGGTTATCAACGGATTATAGTAAATCCAATGTACACATACGCCAATGGGTTTTGGTTGTGTTGCACTTACTAAATCAATAAATAGGAAACACTCCCATAACAATATCCGGGACAGAGCTTCAATTAGTTACAGTGTGTGTCATTGTAAATGACTGTTGCTATGTGCCCTACCCGCATGCAGACATGTCCCTAACGACTTGCGTGAACACGGGCCGTATGCATCACACATGGAGATAACCGCTAAACGTTTGTTTTATACAAACACGCACATGTTCTTTTGTTTGTGGTTTTCCAAAAAGCACATGCGATTTATAGAAAATAATTCTTTAACAAAAGACGAAGAGGTGTTTATATTCCGCGTGGTCTATTGGAGAGTGTACACCTTGATAGTGTCACAATTATCACACGTGACCAGGATGGTCCCGTTACTCTCGTTGAACTTCACGGACCAGGGGTCCCACAACTCCTCCTTGTCAATTAGACACCGGAAGTCGATCCCGTGCATCGTGATCTGATGAACGGTGTTGGACATGTACCCGCAGACGTACAGATTGCCTTCATTATCAATGTCGACGCCGCGCGCGTTGCGAAGCGCTGGGTCCTGATACACTGACGTCACGTTACCATGGCGATCCATGCAGACGATCCGGTCCTTGTCAGAGACGTATATGAGTTTACCGGTTGGCGTCACTGTCAGGTAATACGGATCAGAAAGGATTCTTCGGCCACTACGATCCGTATCTATCGTCTGCTTCACTCTTCCGGTCAAGCTGACCACTTGCACTGCAGGTCCGATCAGGTAGTCGTTGCAGACGACAATCAGCTCCTGGTTTCTGCAGACGAGGCCGTAACAGTCCATGTCCATTTTTATGGCGCGAGTCGTCTTCATTGTGTCCGTGACGGAAATGAACTGAATCTTGCTCTCGAACGGCAGCGATACGGCGATTTCTTTCGGCCCCGTGACTTCCACGTCCCAGGGTCCCGAAGACAAACGGAGTTGCGAGCCACGGTACAGTTTCGAATCAAACATCTTCACATTGTGGTTATCGTAATCGGCCATCACGATTCTGCCGTCCGCCAGGAATACTGCGCCTTTTAACCCACATACGTTGGAATCCTCCGGGAGACGGACGTTGAACTGTCCGGCAAGCACCGCCTTCCTGTCTCGGAGCGATGTTGTTCCCGGCTGAAGTTCATTACGGCGCTTCACAGTGGAAGCTTGTGCAATACTATCTGACTTTGCGGCTTTTGACGGACCCTGTGCGGGAACAGGCATTGAGGCTATACTAGCGACAGAGCCGCGCCTCGATAGATTACCCTGGTTGATAGCCATTACGTCAGCCATTGGTTGCGAGCCGCGCCTCGATTGATTGCCCTGGTTGATAGCCATAACGTCAGCCCTTGGTTGCGGCTGGACCAAGCCCTGTTCGATAAGTCCGTTTCTGCCGATAGTTCGAGGCGTTGTTGGAGCGAAGTCACGTGGAGAAATCATTGGTAGCGCTCCTTGCTGATACATCTGGCGCTCATAGTATGTTGGCTCGAGGCCTCCTGTATTTGCGCGGCCGATGTTAAGACGATTGATTTCCGCCAGCCTGGGCGTCGGTGGCATGCTGCGAGTTTCGAAGTGATTCTCGTACTCGTGGCGTCTGGGAGACTGCGGAACGCTCATCATCCCGCCATTAAAGTTTGTCAGTGACATCCTTTCGGACATTCCTCCAAAGTTGGCGCTCCGAAAGTCCGGTACTGATCCAGACCTGAGTGAGCTCTGGCGCGAAGCTAGGCCGTCTTGCTGCGCAGTATGATTCATGGACATACCACCGTAATCTGAGCCCGGTCTATCGCGGCGCAGGTTGTTGCCGGGATGACCATTCATGTGGTCAGCAAACCCATTTTGCGGTTGGAACGTGTTCTTTAGTCTCTGATTCTGCCGAGTGCTGTTGGAGGTGATTGTGCGCCCATCGAACAACTCCAGACTCTTGGCCAGCCTCTCAAGCGTCTGGTCGGGTTTAAACTCCAGTTGCACGTTCTGGATACTGCCCATCGTATTGTTTAGCATGTTCATGTACTTATTGCGGTCAGCAAGGCTTCGTCGGCCGGCGACGAACATTTGCTGCGTTGTCGCGTGGGAAGCAGCCGCGTCGAGTATCTGAATGGAGCTGTCGATCGAGGATAGTATCTCCTTCGAGCTCTGAGAATCGATGCCCATGTCCTTCGTGACGCCTTGTATCACCGCCTCCATCTCGAGCTCGCTGGAGCTGTCCATCTTGTCCAACAGCGCATTGATGCGGTTCCTGTACTGGTCCCTGCGCTCCCGGATCTCGTTCCGTTGCTGTTCCAGGTTCGTTAAGATCTCCCCGGTGTCCTTGTGGATGTCTTCGAAGTTCCGGCGAACCTCCCGCAGCTCCACCGCCGCGTCAGCTACGGTCTTTCGGTCCGTCGGCTCGTCCGTGATGTCCTTTATGAACATCACGCGATCGCAGCGTCGGTGGTCGGTGTTGACGCATGCGCCACACGCCATGACGTCATGGTCCCCGCAGTAGTACTCCAGGTCCTTGTCAGTATGAGTCATGCACATCATCAGCAGCGGAAGTCGGGCCACCGCCCCAGTATCCTGGTAAATTAAAACAACGCGGAACGCATAATCGACACATTTCATTGATTTTATGATGTATAAGTTCACATTTATCAAAATCATATCAGTTATTATTATCTCTTCATAGAACAACTTTACAAATAAGTGATTGACTTCAAATGTATCGTATTTATGAAATTGCTGCAAATAAACTTGATATACTGGATGCTTTTATTGAGTATCCCTAGACATATATTACATATAGATTGAAATGTTTAATAAATGCAACAGTGAAACATACGTATATAAACCGTGTAAGCTAATATACAATGCACATCGAGGATCTACCGCGCAACTATTTTATTTCACAAAGAAATGTTAATTAAGCAGATACAACAATTTTCACGCTCGAAACTCGATATGTTTTAACAAATCATATTTTACACAGTTTGTGAAAAAGGGGCTTGCTTGACACATTTGTAATATGGATATTATTTTTGATCAAATATGTTTATGAGTGAGAATCACACACGATTGTTATTCCATTGTATACGAACATAACGATGAGGTGACACGCATCATATACACGTGAACAAAAGGACTGTGATGTGTAAAGAATAAGATATGTTTTTTTGCACATATGAATACTTGAATTCAGATAACATTTCTATCGGAAGTGCATGTGTGAATTTAATAATTGAGCAGCGCTCTGGGAAAATGGGGCTTAATTCATGTGCGTAAAGTTTAGTCCCAGATTAGCCTGTGCAGTCCGCAGAGGCTAATCAGGGACGACACTTTACATTTTTATGGAATTTTTAATTAAAAGGAAGTCTCTTCTAAACAAAAATCCTATCTAGGCGGAAAGTGTCGTCCCAGATAAGCCTGTGCGAACAGCACAGACAAATCTGGGAAGACACTTTACGCACATGCATTACACCCCATTTTCCCAGAGCGAGGCCCAATTTGTTACGCTGCAGCCTACCCTGGGTATTTTGTCCCCACGCAGGATGTGGTGGGCCCGGATGGTCTTGAACTTGTTGTGCTCGGTACAGCACAGCTCACACAGCAGGTCCCCGCACTCCACGCAGTATCCGGTTGCGCCGCTAGTCTTGTTCTCGAACTTGCCTGCAAACACAAGACCAGGACCCGTATCCATTAACTGATTCTTAGACTTAAGAATTGAGAATAGACTTACGACCGATGAAAAACGTTCAGCGTTTGAATATGTACAGGCTTCAAATGGCGACAATGTCCTTAAGATAATGTTCTGCATGAATAATGATGTAGAAAGAGGCAGTTAATGCCAATTTTTACTCAATTATTAAAGCAATTTTTGAATATTCCAATTTAAACAATATTTTTTTTCTTAGACTTAAGTATCACAATTGTTTGATGAATGCGGGAACAAATGTCCGAGAGTATATCATACTCCTCGAAGAGGTTACCTCCCCTATTGGTGTACGGTTACCTCCCCTATCGTTGTACGGTTACCTCCCCTATCGGTATACGGTAACCTCCCCTATCGGTGTACGGTTACCTCCCCTATCGGTCTACGGTTACCTCCCCTATCGGCCTACGGCTACTTCCCCTATCGGTCTACGGTTACCTCCCTTATCGGTATACGGTTACCTCCCATATCGGTGTACGGTTACTTCCCCTATCGGTGTACGGTTACCTCCCCTATTGGTATACGGTTACCTCCCCTGTTGGTTTACTGTCACCTCCCCTATCGGTCTACGGTTACCTCCCTTATCGGTCTACAGTTTCCTCCCATATATGTCTACGGTTACCTGCCCTATCGGTCTACGGTTACCTGCCCTATCGGTCTACGGTTACCTGCCCTTTCGGTCTACGGTTACCTCCCCTATCGGTCTACAATTACCTCCCCTCTCGGTCTACGGTTACCTGCCCTTTCGGTCTACGGTTACTCCACTTTCGGTCTACAGTTACCTCCCCTATCGGTCTACGGTTACCTCCCATATCGGTCTACGATTACCTCCCTTATCGGTCTACGGCAAACTCCCCTATCGGTCTACGGTTACCTCCCCTATAGGACGGTTACCTCCCATATCGGTCTACGGTTACCTCCCCTATCGGTCTACGGTAACCTCCCCTATCTGTCTACGGTTACCTCCACTATCGGTCTACGGTTACCTCCCGTATCGGTCTACGGCAAACTCCCCTATCGGTCTACGGTAACCTCCTCTATCGGTCTATGGTAACCTCCCATATCGGTCTACGGTTACCTCCCGTATCGGTCTACGGTTACCTCCCCTATTGGTCTACGGCAAACTCCCCTATCGGTCTACGGTTACCTCCCCTATCGGTCTACGGTTACCTCCCCTATCGGTCTACGGTTACCTCCCATATCGGTCTTTGGTTACCTCCCCTATCTGTCTACGGTTACCTCCACTATCGGTGTACGGTTACCTCCCCTATCGGTCTACGGTTCCCTCCCCTATCTGTCTACGGTAACCTCTCATATCGGTATACGGTTACCTCCCCTATCGGTCTACGGTTACCTCCCCTATCGGTCTACGGTTACCTCCCCTATCGGTATACGGTTACTTTCCCTATCGGTATACGGTTGTCTCCCCTATCGGTCTACGGTTATCTATCCTATCTGTCTACGGCAACCTCCCCTATCGGTCTCCGGTTACCTCCCCTATCGGTCTACGGTTACCTCCCCTATCGGTCTACGGTTATCCTTCCTATCTGTCTACGGTTACCTCCCCTATCGGTCTACGGTTACCTTCCGTATCGGTCTACGGTTATCTATCCTATCTGTCTAAGGCTATCTCCCCTATCGGTCTACGGCTACCTCCCCTTATCGGTCTACGGTTACCTCCCCTATCGGTCTACGGTTACCTTCCCTATCGGTCTACGGTTGTCTCCCCTATCGGTCTCCGGTTATCTATCCTATCTGTCTACGGCTACCTCCCCTATCGCTATACGTAAACCTCCCCTATCGGTCTACGGTAAACTCCCCTATCGGTGGTTATCTCAACTATCGGTCTACGGTCATCTCCCCTATCGGTCTACGGCTACCTCCCCTATCGGTTTACGGTTAACACCCCCTATCGGTCTACGGTAAACTCCCCTATTGGTGGTTATCTCAACTATCGGTCTACGGTTACCTCCCCTATCGGTCTTCGGTTACCTCCCCTATCGGTCTTCGGTTTCCTCCCCTATAGGTCTACGGTTACCTCCCGTATCGGTCTACGGTTACCCGGCCCCCTATCTGTCTACGGTTACCTCCCCTATCGGTCTACGGTTATCTCCCCTATCGGTCTACGGTTATCTCCCCTATCTGTCTACGGCTACCTCCCCTATCGGTGTACGGTTAACACCCCCCTATCGGTCTACGGTTACCTCCCCTATCGGTCTTCGGTTACCTCCCCTATCGGTCTACGGCTACCTCCCCTATCGGTCTACGGTTACCTCCCCTATCGGTCTACGGTTATCTCCCCTATCGGTGTACGGTTATCTCCCCTCTCGGTCTACAGCTACCTCCCCTATCTGTCTACAGTTACCTCCCCTATCGGTCTACGGTTATCTCCCCTATCGGTCTACGGTTATCTCCCCTATCGGTCTACGGTTACCTCCCCTATCGGTCTATGGTTACCTCCCCTATCGGTCTACGGCTACCTCCCCTATCGGTATACGGTTACCTCCCCTATTGGTCTACGGTTACCTCCCCTGTCGGTCTACGGTTATCTCCCCTATCGGTCTACGGTTATCTCCCCTATCTGTCTACGGCTACCTCCCCTATCGGTTTACGGTTAACAGCCCCCTATCGGTCTACGGTAATCTCCCCTAACGGTCTACAGTTATCTCCCCTATCTGTCTACGGCATACTCCCCTATCGGTTTACGGTTAACACCCCCTATCGGTCTACGGTTATCTCCCCTATCTGTCTACGGCTACCTCCCCTATCGGTTTATGGTTAACACCCCCTATCGGTCTACGGTTATCTCCCCTATCGGTCTACGGTTATCTCCCCTATCTGTCTACGGCTACCCCCCCCCCTATCGGTTTACGGTTAACACCCCTCTATCGGTCTACGGTTACCTCCACTATCGGTTTACGGTTACCTCCCCTATTGGTCTACGGTTACCTCCCCTATCGGTCTACGGTAACCTCCCCTATTGTTCTACGGTTACCTCCCGTATCGGTCTACGGTTACCTTACATATCGTTTTACGGTTACCTCCCCTATCGTACTACGGTTACCTCCCCTATCAGTCTACGGCTACCTCCCCTATCGGTCTACGGAAACCACTGCATTTGAAACGCCCTTTTGGGAAAACGTGAGGAAATTTCTATCATTCCTCAATTTCTGACAGTTATTCTCTGGTTATAAGAAATTGATGCATTTTATATTAAAATGTTAGAAACAAGTAAACATTGATCAAATGAGTATCCTTTTATCCGTTTTTGTGCAGTCAAGAAAGAATTTCAAAAAGATTTGCTCGGAAATACGTAAACTAGTTTTGATTTCTTTAGTCTCTGATAGGATTGTGTATTTGTAAGTTTGTTTTTAATAACATGTAAGCAAGTACAGTTATCTGGATTATAGGATTTGGTATATGCCATTTACAGCCAAAATTGTAAAAATGAAAACAGAATAACCTTACTTTTACCTACTTATAGTAACTAGAAAGACTTTTGTAGATCACCATCACGTGGTGTGTTTTATCCGCATAGATTTGAAAAGGTCTGCGCTCAAAACCAGTCAAAGCTTTGCGCATGATTGATAAATTGATGCAACTTGCTTTCCACATTAGACAAATATTATTGACGGACACTGTCTCTTTGATTTTAAGGCAATTTCAATTAAACTTAAGTAATAAATAAGTGAGCTTATAGAAGGAATGATTCTCTATATGCTGCAGTATTTTAATACATTTATTGTCATTATATGAACAATACTCTTAAAGGTATACATATCAGAAGCGTTTGTTTAATTGTGTATTTCTGTTGTCTTTTTTTATTATTATTATAAATTCTAACATGGAATCTGCTGATTTGTTTTTCGTAAGACAAAAAACGCAATACATTGTATCTTTCTTAATTGTTAATGTTTTGCTTCATGCAAAAATAAATCTTACATGGTGCACATTCCCCATACTCGGTTGGTTTTGACGCGTTGCAAACTGGACACTTGATGTCAACAGGCAGCGGCGTAGGAGCGGCGGATTTCCGGCCTCCCCGAGCCGACATTTTGGACGCGCGCCCATCCTTCGAAGCAGTTCCGGGAGGCGCATCCGGATTGGCCGACTTCAGACAGGCGGGACAGAGGGCGTGGCTGCACTCCAGAAGTCGAAGATTTTTGTCTGCCTTGTCGCACTTGGAACATATCTCCGGCTTTTTGGGACCGGATTTTCCCCGTGCGCTGGCACGACTACTAGATCGCTCCGAACGTGTCGGCATTTGTAGTGTTTATTGATGTGTGTAAAGGCCTTTTTCATTAGCATGCTTCCCAATATTGAACACTTGACAAATTTAATCGTTTGATAAACATCCGCTATACATTATGTTCTTCACATATGCTTGCCGCCATCTGTTTCACATTGTTGTCAAAAAAGCCCGACATATTATCAAAATTATGCATTTGATAAATATCCGACAATGTATCCAAATATATATAGACAATCACGAACAAGAAAGCTTCATTTGTTTTTGACGCGTTTAAAGAACAGTGATATTTAAAATTCTGCCAGAATTTTTGTTCATGTTCTATTTCAATGGTTTTCAATGCCGCTAACGAACCTGACACCTTTCTATGACGGTTTACGTACATTGGCTTTTGTTTTAATGTCGTTAAATGTCTTTGATACATGCGTTGTGTTGAATACAACAACTGGAGTGAAAAGAACTTGTTATGCTTAAACGTTTGCGAGGTTAAATGACCGCAGTTCATATTTCTTGTTTGAGATCTGAATTAAAATGATTTGTATTATAATGGTCGATTGGTTAATTCTTCTTTAAAATAGTTAAATTCATCGCTGTCACTTTATTTATTTCGCATATGCCCAGTCGGATGTTGTTAATAGGTTTGTTTATGTGGTTATTGTTCCTGATTCTTGACGTTTTATTCACCAGAGCAGACCCTGCAGAATGTCTGGCCTTCCTGCCACATCGTCCCCTTTTGTGTTCATTTTGAGCAACTTTCTTCTTGTTTTTCACGTCCTTTCCCTTTGCGTGCCTGCCCTTAGCAATAGCATGCAGTTCCACGTAGATGTCGGGTGGCGAAGATCTGTCACATGAATACATTGGACCCCTTCGATTGTGACCAATCATCTTCAGACGGTCTACTTCAAGGCTTCTCAATGTTTTATCCACCCTGGTAGGAACAGAACACCTTCACTGTTTTTTTCTGCTGTAATTCATTTTCTTGCGGGATCTGCTCATGGTGGATTAAAACATTAAGATGCATTAACGCAGGCTCTCCGAAGTGTCCAAGACACTGACGGAACTTTCCAGAACATTCCAAATGGTTTCCGATTTTACCCAAACATCTCCAACCCGTCACGAATTCGTCGTCCTAATTGTAAAACTTTCCTTTTTTGGTCACCGAAGTTGTTTTATGCAATTACAATTAGGCACCAACGGTTGCAGACTCGTTAAACATCAGACATGGAATGGTCACGGATCATCGTGACGAGACACAGACACATCCAGAGGTTGCCAAATTCGCTTTCGTGTACCATTCGGGAGCTTATTGAAGGCATACTTTAAGGGCCTTATTTAATACATGATATTGGTTTCTTTCAAATTACATAAGAATTATAACGCGGTCTTGGTCTGCTGTGTATATAACCAACGCATATTATAATACTTATTCATATACGAGTGAAAGACGTAGAAATATTATTCCATGTTTACAACAGGCGAAAGATGTGCTCTTCATTCCCCACCTGACCCTCTAACACTGTTTACTGTCAGTTACTTGGCTTAATTGTTTTAAATGCATATATGTTATTTTTGTATATGCACATATATGTGTATCGCCCGGATATGATGCGGGGGGGGGGGTGTCGTGCGCCGGATGCGCCCCACCCCGTGATCGCCTTGTGACCATGTAGCACTCAAGTGAGACTAATATAAACACTACATTTTATTTTGCAAAACTATAATATTTAAATCGTCCACCTTCATGGTTCAGCTGCTATGCATCAATGTGCATGCACCATATGAAAAATAAACGACGTTGACACCTCTAAAAAATATAATTATATGTTTGAGCAAGACTTACTTTCGTAGAAATTAGGCGAAGTTTGTGATCCTGAGTTAACTAAATAAGGGCTCACACTGATTAAGGACGCAGCGCGATGCGTCCCAGTGCCGTAAAATTGTAGAGAATTATTCGTCCAATAATAGGTAGGAAGGTTTTGTAAGAACATTTCGGAGCAAGCATATACAGGTGACAGGGTCAAATCATGATCAACATTTGCCTTACTTCGACGAATGTAGGTCTCGCTTAATCAATCATTTTCATCCAACGCATAATCTTTCTTCAGGGCCCCAAAGTTAAATTCAACATATAACATTGAAAACGTTTTTAATCTCACCTTCATTATCATGGCAACCAATCAAAATCCAGTTTAGGCGAAAAATGTCGTCCCTGATTAGCCTGTGCGGACTGCACAGGCTAATACGGGACGACATTTTACGCACATGCATTAAACCCCCTTTTCATAGAGCGAGGCTTAATTGTATTCACTCTGATTAAACGCGTACAGTCTCGTACGTACATTAACACTTAGATTGCAGATAAAAAAACAAACAAGTGGATATATAATTAAGATAGAACAAACTATTCGCCGTGAGCTATAACATAAACCACAGCAACAATTGTTGAAAGTGAACAGTGTTTGATTTTAAAATTGTATTTCAAAGTTTGTACAGGATAGACCTATTTTAGATTTTCAGAATGGCGTGAATCACAAATCTACGGAAAACCGTTAATGCCATCGTGGTTACACATTAAAATCCAGAGGGCGACAATGCGAGAGTGCGAGAATACGATGACGACAGTGCGACAATACGATGGCGACAGTGGGAAAGTACGATGGCGACAATGCGATAATACGATGACGACAGTGCCACAATACGATGGCGACAGTGCGATAGTACGATGGCGACAATGCGATAATACGATGACGACAGTACGATAACGCGAAAGTACGATGGCGACAATGCGACAACGCGATAGAACGCTGGCGACACTGCGATACTAAGATGGCGTCAATGCGAAAGTCATATCCTACTGTCGCCATCGTATTGTTGCACTGTCGTCATCGTTTTATCGCATTGTCGCCATCGTAATATCGCACTGTCGCCATCGTATTGTCGCACTGCCGTCATCGTATTGTCGCACTGTCGTCATCGTATTCTCGCACTCTCGCATTGTCGCATTGTCGGCATCGTAATATCGTACTGTCGCCATCGTATTGTCGTACTGTCGCCATCGTATTGTCGCACTGTCGACATCGTATTCTCGCACTCTCGCATTGTCATCATCGTATTATCGCATTGTCGGCATCGTATTATCGCATTGTCGCCATCGTACCATCGCACTGTCGCCATCGTATTGTCGCACTGTCGACATCGTATTCTCGCACTCTCGCATTGTCATCATCGTATTATCGCATTGTCGCCATCTTACCATCGCACTGTCTTCATCGTATTGTCGCACTGTCGTCATCGTATTCTCGCACTCTCGCATTGTCGCCCTCTGGATTTTAATGTATAACCACGATGGCACTAACGGAATTCCGTACAAATCACCACGTTTTTTAAAATGTGTGTTCATATTTTGGACTTACTTATGTTAAGATGTTTCAATTGATTCTGCTAGAAATAAATTAATCAGGCACGAGAAGATTATACATTTGTTCACATGGTATATTCAAGCGTGACGATAATAAAACATACAATTTTCAAACTTGGAGTAAGTATATCGGCTCAACTGTTGGTTTTTAAGCGTATGCTTGAAATTTGGTAGCTCCGCCAATAATTACCGCTGAATAATTATGTATTTTATTGTTCATATTACTAATAAATATTGTTAACTTTGTTTATATGTAATTCTGCGCGTGCCGTGTAAGAATTGTCAATATACCACGCACGTGAAATTTAAAGACACGGGTTTTCCGTAAAAAACACTTTAACAATTTAAAAAAATAAATAAACTCAGTATAAACAAATGGTGTTATTGTTCGTTTTCAACTAAATAGAAGTTGCTCTGGTAAAAAGATTAAATTAAAAATATTATTTCCATGCATTTTGAAATTTTTTACGATGGATCGCGGATTTTGGCACTTTCAAAGTCATTTACACAATTTAACACCTTGATGTCGCTTATTATTATCCCCCGCCATAGGCGGAGGGATATTGTTTTGGCGTTGTCCGTCCGTCCTTCCGTCCATCCGTCCTTCCGTCCGTCCGTCCGGCACTTATGTGTCCGGAGCAATATCTTGGAAGTGCTTTGGAGGATTTCATTGAAACTTGGTTTGAGTATACAGTTGTATAAATGGATAAGAGGATGATGCACACCAAATGGCATTGTACACCATCTGTTAATAACGGAAATGCTTTTTACTATAGGCACTTTTGTGTCCGGAGCCATATCTTGGAAGTGCTTTGGCGGATTTCATTGAAACTTGGTATGAGTATACTTGGTGTGAGTGTATATATAGATAAGCGAAAACCCACCACAGGTACAAATGAGTTTTAAAAAAAGATGACAAAAGGCACAACCCTTCTCTTATACCTTTTCTTTTAGTTCTTCACCCATCCATAAACAAAATTTATTTGTCGGAGGATATCAATTCAACGAATTTGCTTGTTTTTTTTTCTATTTTTGCTTTACCAAAAAATCGAAATATTCCAAACATACACCAGCAAATGGTTATTAAAGCTAAATTGATTGATGTGACTGTTTGTGTCGATCGGTCAACTACTTTAGAAAATATCGTTAACGGCACCACCTTGTACAGTATCACTATGTGTGTTCGGTTTAATAAAATAATTGTATTTCTCGTTTAAAGCAAGATTCTTCTTGACGAAAATCAAGTTAAGGCGGAAAGTTACGTCCCTGATTAGCCTTTTTGTATATAATTTTAATCACCTGGTTAATAAATATATGCAATAGATCAAGTGCTTCAAACAACCATGCGTGGTTAGCGCCTAATACTATTCTAGAAGTTGTTAAAAAAAAACAGTGTTAAATGATGTTTCAAACCCAACTTCGTCCCAAATTTGTGTTGTTGTTGTTTTTTGGTCGATACCAATGATATCGAGTTTGTTTAAACATATTTCCATCACGAACGTTACTTCATTGCTCTTAAATGTATGCATTGGGGATATTATATTTCTTCCGACTTGTTTAGGACAGTCATATAACGGCAGTCAGTTAACATACACACACTTATCCAACGTAAGCTCGTTAAATGGTACTAAATGCATGTTCATATGCAAGTTACTGACAATGTTCTACTTGAATCAGAGATAATATTAAAATTGCTGCAGAAATATTTGCATAGCCAAGCCATACACATATATGTAGCCAGTCTGAGAATCGAACCCGCGATCCCCGAATTTGTAGTAAACGGCACGGTTTTGCTTACATGTATGTACTCACTTACATGTTTACACTTATGCAAATATTCTCGATCCATAAAATACATTTTATTCTTATTAATTGTTTGAAATAAATAGTTTCTCTTCTTAAATTACATGCATTCATCAGTTGCATAAATACAAGTGTCCATATGTATCCGTTGGAAGAATTCTGAATACAAATCTCAATTTTAACTATGATTGCTTTAACGTATATTCGAATAACGTTGAGCCACACTCTGTGAAAAGGGGGCTTAATGCATGTGCGTAAAGTATCGTCACAGATTAGCCTGTGCAGTCCGCCCATGCTAATCAGGGACGACACTTTCCGCCTAAACTGGATTATCGCTAAATAGAGACTTGACTTTAAATAAAAAAAACATAACAGCGGAAAGTGTCGTCCCTGATGCGGACTGCACAGGCTCATCTGTGACGATATTTTACGCACATGCATTAAATCCCATTTTCTCAGAGCGAGGCTTCGTTATTTGTATTAAGCAGAGCATGACATATATAATTGTTTCTTAAGGCCCTGCCACACCGAGGTAACGGACGAGTAACGGACATAAAATCATTTTATCCGTTCGTGTCCGTTTTTATCCGTTTAATGTGATTGTCCGTTTCATATCCGGTGAATCCGCTCCTTGTGCGGCGATGTCCGGTGACATCCGTTCCGTCCGTTGGTAAGTTTTGAGCATGTTCATAATTTTCCACCGGATAAAACGGACAGAGACATCCGTTTGATGAGCGGTCTTCATACGTTAGTGCACGGTTTGTTTGGAACTCGTGGGTTACACCTCCTGTACGTATCCGGTTTATGTCCGTCAATGTCCGGTTGTTCCCAACGGACGGAACGGATATCACCGGACATCGCCGCACAACGAGCGGATTCACCGGATATGAAACGGACATTAAACGGATAAGAACGGACACGAACGGATTAAATGATTTTATGTTCGTTTTTCGTCCGTTGCCTCGGTGTGACCGGGCCTTTATCCGGTAGAAGTCCGTTACTCGCACGGTAATATCCGTTAGCCGACCGTTAATTATCCGAAACATATCCGTTAAACGTACGATTTTTTTCCGTTACATCACCGGTACTTGTGCGGTCACTGTGTGTTTCCTATTGCGAGAGTCTTGAGCGGCAGAGCAGGTAAATTTAACACCGGATAACCAAAATCTGCATATTTTGTCCATTTTTCTCTCCGTTACATGTTCGTTAGTCGGTGTGACAGGGCCTTTAACAATAACCGGCAAGGCAGATGCACTTACGCCACATGAAAGTGGCAAACTGAATCGATATCTGCTACAGAAACCCGTATCTTATCGATCTATAACGCTGACAGACAGACATGTATACAAACCGGTTTACCATTGTCAGATCGATGGTATTGTCTGATGACAATATGAAAGGTGTACAGCAGGTATTTAACTATGAACGATCAGCGCGAATGTACATGTATGTTTAAACTTGTATTAAAGTTGTTAAATATGCATGTGGGAATGTGGTGAAAGTAAATATTTGTATTAGAAAGTAAAATGTATGGAATTGGGACAGCCATGTTGATGCTCTGATACACATTCTGTAAGTGGTATCTTTTTTAACAAAGCATTTTTATCGTAGAATAAAAAATAAAATAAAAACTAAATACCTAAAAACACTTATTGTTATGCATCAAACTATGATTGCATCATTATTTTAACTTCACAATTAAAGGTGTGTCTATTGTTATGTAAACACGCTCTTTCGACAAAATATATTTGAATCGTTAATACATGTTACAATTACTTAAAGTTAAATGCCCCATTGAAAGCGCGTGTATTTGTAAAAGCGGAGTATTTCGCCGGGCTATACATCATATTTAACTGAACACGGGTATTGATCCATCGACTTAAACAGTGGCTCTGTTTACAAAGTGTAAAGACATAAGGTTAAGACGAGTTTAAGGTTTAAAATATCATTGCATATAAAATCTACCGGAACTTAAATGCAGGTAAATAATTTAAACTTGCTTGTTTTTGAGTGTTTTGTGGTTATTTATTTTAGCATTTTACGTGTTTATAAAACGCATAAATCGTAAGTATTTACTACCGTATGTTTACTTGGTGCTATGACTTATTGTCACTATGCGTGTATCTATTATTATAGGGCTTTGTTGAACATGTTAACAACTGTTGTCTTAATAATAAGTCAGTATAAATGGATGCATTACTTGTATCTATACGCAGGTGAATGAATATTGTGGCATTATGCATCACAATAATAGTTCAGGTTCTTTTATAAATGTTTATTGGATTATGTTATAATAAATAATTTGAACTTGTTCAAAGAGTGTACATAAGTAATCGATTCAAATCACACACTGAGCTGAGTTTTGTTTCAGCACATCTTGTCGTGGAATCTTAAACAGTTTTACACGCGTATATATACATTGATTACCGGGACGGGGGGGTCACGGGTTCGATCCCCACTGTGGGAGCGTTCTTTAGATCTACCCCACAGACACCAAGAACTGGTTCTAGTCCCAGGAAACGGACTCGAGAGCGTTTCAAATAAGCCTTAGGCTTCCGATGCAATCGAGCTAAAATGAAAAGGTTTAAACTATTAAACTATACATTGATCGTAATTTATTTACATACATTAACTTGATTAACATACATTGTTGGCACGGTAATAAGCACATTTTACAAACACATGAAGTATGTTGCTCAAATATTTTATTTTCCATTTGTATAATAATGATCACGCTATATTTAACACTGTTGTTAAGGTGACTCATAGGCCTATAAGGCCGGATGATCTTTTATGCATTGTATATATGTCTGTAAGTACCCTGTACGTAAACACATGTCACTATAATAAAAAATTATTTTATCTTATCTTTATCTTATGAAGTTGACAGAATATTCCACCAGCTAGGGGCGAATAATTTAGGGTTTGTAGTTCTACGAGAGAGGCGGAAACACATACGTTTCTACCGACATCGAATACATTTATTTGTCAAATGTTGAATGATATCCTGTTATAGTAAAGATTAATTTATAATAATTATTCGGGCAGGGGCATACCTTTTATCTCTCTGCATTTTCTTTTGAGACTTACAGGTTGTCATGGTGCTAGCTTCTGGGGGGGGGGGACTTTCGTTGTTAGTCAAGTTACTTTTAAGTTTTTAACTGACTGATACAATGGCTCCGTTTGAGGGTTTTTGTTCGAAAAAGATGGATATTTTCACCAGGTTAGCAATAGTTCTTTTAAATGAATACACCAATTCGGATCAACTGTGTTTGTGATTCACTGGGCTTTTGTTTCAAGATCGTAGATGTCGGAATAAAAAAGTTATTGAAGGAAACCCTTCCACAAATCTGTTGTTTGTTGAGTTTTTGAAAATATTAATAATTCTTGTTGTACCGTATAACACATCAATATTAAACATGTTTATATCAGTGCATAATTACACTTCATGAATGGAATGCTCCGATTATGAACGAAATTTGGGAGGTTTTTACAGGGCCATTAATCACAATTTTGAATTAAGATTTTTTTTTTAAATATATCTGAAAGCGTGAAAATCCAGTACACTTCAAATAATTATTTTCAATATCAATTGTCTGTTTCGACTCAAATTGTGCAAAATGACTTATTCCCAATCAGTAATCACCTTCTTTAAAGAGCACGATACTTCGGCCAAGAAGAAAATGTCACAAGTTTACACTAACATCGCCTTTATTGGCCTTCATCAAAAGCTAATAGCATATGGAAGAAATGTTTTAAGTTAATTTAACAATTGCTTTACGGCGGGTAAACGATAAACAAGTGATACAAGTTAGGCCTTATTTCGTTTTAATTAGGCTATATTTAATCATATATCTACATGTAATTTTCTATTTTTAACTCTCATGTTCATAATTATTAAAAAAAGATATTTCATGTTTGTAAGTTGAAAGGTTAATTCAGCAAATGTCGTCGAATGTAGGATCAATTATCGCGAACTAAATCTTTAATTTAGTGAATATGCTAATGGATAATAATAGTTTATCAAAAACTCAACCTTGAATACCAACTTAAAGTGTATGGGCGGCACAAAAAGTATGGTCAACCGGTTTTTGTGGAAACACACAACTGTTTATTTACGCCTTATCTGTTCTAGTTGGAAAGAAAAGGTATATTCGATTCCTGTTCCTAATCACACAACATTACAAGTACATGTGCATTTATATTTCAGATAGTATCATGGATTTCCAACAGCTTGTAAAACCGGTGAAAGCAGAGCCCTTAAAGCTTCGTGATGACAGCACTGACGACTGGGTGAGTCCATTCGGATGCGACCACGTGGTGGTAAGCTTTAGTCCTGAGAAAACTAGCGGAAAGAAGAAAAATAAGAAGAAAGAGAAAAAAGGTGGGAAGGAAATCGTTGATGAATTGCAGTCATTCTGTGTATTGTGCGGCGAAACAGTGAGCGAAAGCGCAAATAAGTTGCAAACTAACAGAAACGACGAGCTGAAAAGCTCCATGCCAGACTCTCAAAAAGATGTAAAACTGATAAATTCTGTGGTAGACAAAAGACAGACATTATTTTCAAGTGCGCGGAAACTATCTTCAAGTGTTTCAAGCTTATCTCAGTCGTCACCCACTCATGTCTACGACGCAAGGGCGTGTCTAATACATGCACATAAGAAGATCAAATACTTCTGTGAAGACCACCAAGAAGTGTGTTGCAGTGTCTGCGTGAACGTCCTTCACCGTGGGTGCGACCGAGTCATGTTCATCAAGGATGAGCTCAATAATGGATGGGATCCAAAGACGTGCGAGGACACTATGAAAGCTTTGGTGTATATCGCCGAGAGCTTTGCGAAGATCATTGAACAGAATCAGCAAGCGCAAAATGAGCTCAAAGAAGAGGTGGAGGCATTTAACCACAGACGCGAAAATTTTCGAAAAAGGGTCATACATCTTTTAGACGAGTACGATAAAACTAGTGATAAGATGGTTAAAAAATTCATTAAACTATCGGAACGCGGCATTAATTATACAATAGAAACGTGTAAAGAGGCAATGAGAGAAGCCGAAGCGTCAAGAGAACTGTTGGAATACACACTAACCAATGCGACAGCTAAGGAATCATTTATTGCAACCCAAAAAGTGTTGAAACAGAAGAACAAGTATGGATTCGCTCTATCGGAAGCCGTGAAAAATTCTAAAATACACGCGATAGAGTTCGTACCGGAAAGCGCTTTTGAAAACATTGACTCCCTGAAAAGGATTGCCGAAGTACAATTCAGTGCAGAATCGGTTATGTTCCCAGAAGGTGTGATATCATCGGTATCCAAGTTACCGAAACACGAGATCCGATCCCCGAGAGATGTACTCGGAGTTTTCGCAAGGAGCGACTCCACCTCATCGTTAGAAAACACATTGACATTTGTCGGTAAGTTCAGTGTTCGTTTAGCAGACGACAAGGGCCAATGTGAGAACGTGGCTGCAGCGTTTTTAGCAGACGACAGAGTCGCTGTTGTAGACATGAAGAACAAGAAACTGAAAGTGTTCGATGCAAAGTTTTCCAAAGCTATTTCCGTGGAGTTAAGCTCAGAGCCTCGAGGAGTAGCGGTGGTTAGTCCACATGAAGTGGCGGTCTCTCTACCAGACGAGAGCAAGATTCAGTTGGTGACCACCCACAAGAGGTTGTCCGCCACCAGATCTATTCTGACCAGTCTGCCGTGTTATGGAATCACGTGTTTCAATCAAGAACTCATCGTGCTGTGCGACGACGGATTTTCGACGACAGCCATTCAAGTATTAGACCTAGAGGGTAAGGCACTTAAGACGCTGAAAATGAACAAGTCTGGACACGTGATCTTGAAAAATCCTTGGAATCTAGCAGTGAACCTCGACGGCCAACAGGTATGTGTGACGGACAGGGGACGGCTAGTTTGCGTGGACATGAAGGGCGCCAGGGTGTTCCAGTACATTAACGACAGCCTCGAGAACGCGAGGGGGCTCACTGTGGACAATCTGGGGCGGTACTACGTGTGCGGCACGGGCTCTAGCAACGTGCACCAGGTCTCTCACGACGGGAAGCTGCTGGGGATCGTCCTGACAGAGAAGGACGTGCCGCATCCTCAGGCCGTCTGTTACCAGCCGAGCAAGCGGATTCTCCTTCTGACAGCGGTCGGAAATGACAACATTTACCTGTATAAATTACCCAAATGAGCTGAAAATACATTGAATAAATTATTTTTATATGGGCTGATTTCAAGTCTTGGAAACCGCAGTGACATGATGCTGAATCTACATCGCAGTAACAGTGTTGCCCGAATTCCGCACTCAGCAGAAGGAGGAATTGCCACTAAGTGGGCTGAATACTAGTTTCGATGGAGTTCCACAGACATTTTTCATATAAGTCAAGTCCTTGTTTAGGACCCATGAATTTAACCGGACAGTGTCATGGATCTATAATCGTACTTCGTACTTTCATGGGCTATCCAGTCCATCCTAGTGGACGACTAGACACTTTGGTATCAACGAAAGCTAAAATGCGTTGTTTTTTTTTTAACCCAGTCGACATACAGTTGGAGGGACTGAATCAATTACTAGTATCTGATTGCAAAGTAATGCGATAATCAGATTATACTCTAGATATCCGTTCTAATAGCTCTGTTTAGTGATGTATAAGCTTATAGATTTCATAATACGAGTGAGCCGATCGGTAATCTTCTCTGCACAGCAGCTGCATGATTAAACCCCAATATTAAAAGGGTCATCTTCTAACTTTCGTTGTAAACTAAACACGTTTTACCATTTCAATTATTGTTCTAATTCACATTTGAAAAGATCATTGAAAGTCGCACAGTAATGAATATGATTTGTATAAACATATGTTCTGACTACCACATCCTTGTTTTATAAATTAGGTTTAGCATTGAGAAATACAAACAAAATAAACTAATATGCTTGTTCTTTGAATATTATTATATTTCAGGTTGTTGAATTCTGTACTTTTCTTGCTATTTAAATACAGGCAGTAAACATATATGCTGTATTTCGTTAGAAAAAAAGTATTACACTGATGTATATTGACAAGTCTTAATAATCTATTCACCGACTGTAAAGCGAATTATTCGAATAAACTTCCATGTAGCGAATTCCAAGCGCTTTTGAGGCCCAATATTGACCCTAAGATATTTGAATATTACATGTAATAATTTAGTAAATAGTATAATTAAAAAATATAATATGATAAAAGGTGCTGCCTTATTAACGGGCAAAAACTTATTTTTTATAGCTACATGTATTAAAATTGAAGTAAGGTTGTACATTACAAATTATACTTACAACTCATCCTAGCCGTCTGCGCATTTTGTTTTTTGAAAACAGATTATGAGCCCTGGTCTTTGTGAGGTTGAAACTTGAAACAAACAACTTTGAATCTTAATCCTTTGAGTGCTGGAACCGGATTTTGAAGGCCTTTGCAAACAGTTTGGATCCAGATGAGACGCCACAGAATGTGGCGTCTCATCAGGATCCAAACTGTTTGCTAATTCGATAGTATTCTTTGAAAAAAAAAGAAAAGAAAATGCTAATTTTAGAAATTCAGCAGACAACATTTTAGCAGACGACAAATTTCCCAGCATGCAAAGGGTTAATGATAATAGCAAAGTTTGGTTCAATAAAAAAAAAAGAGTAAGCAGGTTTTTAGTATCATTAAAGAAAACTAGTAAATTAATTGTTATTAAATTTATTAAAGAAAATGGATACATAAGTTGTGTACCTACCTTAGCTTGAAGCTGTTTTAGTCATTTGGTACTTTTTTACTGTGTGACAGCATCCTGTTTCCATGTTGGTCTTGTTGAATATTTGTGTTTTATTGGTTTTGGTTAGTGACTGACATGTCCCCCACCAGCATTGATTTTGCATGGGCATAACTTTGATATTTTATTAATATTTTTAGCTCACCTGAGCACAACGTTCTCATGGTGAGCTTTTGTGATCGCCTTTTGTTCGTCGTGCGTCGTCAACATTTACCGTGTTAACACTCTAGAGGCCTCATACGGAATACCGGTTGGGCCATCGTGGTTACACATTAAAATCCAGAGGGCGACAATGCGATGGCGACAGTGCGATAGTGCGATGGCGACAATGCGATAATACGATGACGACAGTACGATAACGCGATAGTACGATGGCGACAATGCGATGATAGGACGGCGACAGTACGATATGAATTTTGTTATGTCGCATATCTTTTCAATAGTGAAATAAGTATGACTTCTATAAGAGAAACACGCGGTGCATATGCTCCCTTTAATCGGAACAAATCTGATAAAGCTTATAGTATAATGGGTGTGGTGTCTACGAATGGGTTTATAGGGAATATACATTAGCATCAGCCAACAAGCCCTTGGTACCTTAAATGTGTGCTGAGCTCGAAGATGTTCTTATGTCCTATAGTTAAAAACTACTAAAAGAACAGGGTTGGCTCATTAGTTGAAAATGTCAGTTTATACGCCTGTATATTGTGCGCATTATTAGGTCCCCAGGCCGCTCATCGATCAAAGTAACATATTGCATTGAACGAGAATTATTACTAATGAAAAATATTATTAACGTCAGCTACACGCATGATGCATTCTTTCCTAATTCGTGACATATAGTCCCGTGACTCGTGTCCATCACAGAACGGATACGGGACTTTCCAAGAGCATGTCGAAGCAAACGGCCATTATAACGCAAAATACGCTATTGTTACGGTGCTTATGGATTATGATTTCTTTCAGAACGCAACATAAACAAGATGTCACAAAATGAGCCCCGTTCTTAGAAAACTGGGCTTAATATAAATTAAAGTTAATACATTTGCGTTAAGTGTCACAGATTATTCTGTGCAGTCCACACTTCCGCTTTTATGATATGTTTCGTTTAAAGGAAGTCTCTTCTTAGCGAAAATCCAGTTTAGGCCGAAAGTGTCGTCCATGATAAGCCTGTGCGGACTGCACAGGCTAATCTTTGAAGAAACTTTACGCACTTGCATTAAGCCAAGTGTTTCCCAGAACGAGACACACAATGCTCACCTGAGGACAAGTAAAGATGAAAGTGAAAGTACGCCATAATGCACCAAATACTGTGTCTAGCTTATTAACAACTATCTTACAAGTGTTACTTTTAATTCATAGCTTGTCGTTTCTTGTCAAAATCACACCCACGCACATGCAATAAAGTGAATGCGTTGCTTTTTTTAAACCCTTATATACAATTTTTTTCGCAGACAAGTTTTAAGAAACAGTGTTTTTTTTATCTTTCATTGAACGAATGTAATGCTCGCCGAATGAATCAAACAAGTGCAGTAAATTCACTACTAAATTGTCATTCGTGTTTTTTTATTATTATAATGCGCTTGAGATAATAATGGTTATAATTCAACTATGTAAAATTGGTTGACAATGGTCAAAAATGAAATCTCAGTCTTGAATTACGTCCATTTGTTTTTTGAAAATCACAAGGAAGGGTAATATCCGCAGTGTTTGCGGCCAGACCTGCTGTATAAAGTTATCTGTCTCTTCAACCCAGGTTTTACAAACAACCCATGTCCTTCATTATTGTTTTCCGCACAAACAACACTGATTGTGTATATTGAGTGTATATTTAAAAAAGAAAGAGTAATTTATAACAAACACCTATAAAATGCTAAGATTTTATATCAAGTTAATGTTA
The DNA here is from genome assembly GCA_007657795.1 of Dreissena rostriformis. NCBI lineage: Eukaryota > Metazoa > Mollusca > Bivalvia > Myida > Dreissenidae > Dreissena > Dreissena rostriformis. The sequence goes on along the minus strand of VMBQ01001109.1, from coordinate 1,989 downwards.
GAGATAGATTAGCAGTAACATTCACTTACATAATTTGTTTTCATATAAACACATATTAAATCAGATTGGTTAGATGTAAAATATAGATGTATACTCGTTACCATAGCATAGCCGCTCAGCTAAAAATGGCGTTGCTATGGCAACCAAAAGATATGACGTCATTTGCGAAGACGTCGTTAACTCAGAAATGGACTGACAGTAGTGGAATATACACATGTTAGCTCATAGTTTGACAGTAGCGAAAAAAGAGACAAACGAACCACCTATTTGAATAATAACTAGAAATAGCTATATGTAAAATGACTGGATTTCACACTTTTCACAATAACTCGCACACATCTGCTGTCACATAAGCATTCCTTTTACGCTATATAATGCCGAACATCATGTCAATATACAACATAATAATATAGAAATCAAAAACACTTGTACACGAAAATTCCTTCTTCCACAGATAAACCTATCGATCAAAATATCCAAGACATGTGGACATGTTTATAACTATCAGCATTAACTATAGTCTAAGAAACAAATTGTTTCATCCATGTATGTTGAAAACAAAGAGAACAGTTAAACTGTGTGAGTATTAATATGAACCCGTTAGTAACGACGAATTACCATGATTATTTCCCTTTGATATGATATATTTAGTTCTTATAAACAATTTATTTTTATAATACCGGAATAAATATAAGAGCGCAAATGATAACGTTGAATGCAGAAAAGACTGGTATATCGCATATACAAGCCCGTCAAAAAAAGAACTCATTTTGCACTAACTCTAAAAAGCCCAGTCAAAAGGTAGCAGTCGCATTCTGTCAAGTTTTAGGAACTACAACTCTAGAAGAGAAATATAGCACTGAGTTGTCTGTCTGTATAAATTGTCAAACGCAGATGCTGAATTGAGTCCATGTCTGCGTATAGTGTATGCTTGTGGTATGCATGTCGCTCTGTGCATTTAATGCTAAATACGTTCAGCAGCTTACACATAATTCAACGCTCTAAAACTATAACATAAACTAATTTTACATCATAAGCGTTTTGGAAAACGTTCTTTTTTGGCAAAATGTTAAAGCATTAAATGCTTTTATGATTAGAAATAAAGTTTGCCTTAACAAAAATTATGATGTTTTCAGTGTAATGCAAAAAATAAATAAGATCGTAATAAAAGCAAACAAGAGTGCCAAACTGTCACAAGATACTCCCGTTTGAAGGTTTTGGATAACTTGATAACTTTACCATTTGAGTGGCAAAATGATATATTTTTATTTTTATTTGGTGAAGATCGGATGAAAACTACTTCAATTACAGAGAGGACACCATGCTAAATCCTTGAAATGCACTAAGTGACCCCGTGACCTAGTTTTTGACACGGCATGACCCATATTCGAACTTGACCTAGATAGTGTCTAGATACAACTTCTGACCCAGGTTGGTGAAGATCGGATGAAAACTATTTGAATAAGAGAGCGGACACCATGCTTAAAGCTTGAAATGCAATAAGTGACCTAGTTTTTGACCCGGCATGACCAATATTTGAACTTGACCTAGATTTCATCTAGACACAACATCTGACCAAATTTGGTGAAGATCGGATGAAAACGACCTTAATTAGAGAGCGGACACCATGCTAAATCCTTGAAATGCACGTAGTGACCCCGTGACATAGTTTTTGACCCGGCATGACCCATATTCGAACTTGACCTAGATATTGTCTAGATACAACGTCTGACCAAGTTTGGTGAAGATCGGATGAAAACTATTTGAATTAGAGAGCGGACACCATGCTTAATACTTGAAATGCAATAAGTGACCTCGTGACCTAGTTTTTGACCCGACATGACCCATATTTGAACTTGACCCAGATATCATCTAGACACAACTTCTGACCAAAGTTGGTGAAGATCGGATGAAAACTACTTCCATTAGAGAGCGGACACATTGATAACTTCTTGAAATGCACTAAGTGACCTCGTGACCTAGTTTTTG
>VMBQ01001108.1:164112-221930 GCA_007657795.1 Dreissena rostriformis | reverse complement strand
GACACTGATTTCTCAAGCATGAACACTGATTCAGGTTTCCTTGCATCTGGTGCTGTTTGACGTACATGGAGCCTCGGTCTGGGAAAACTAGGCTTAATGCATGTAAAGTGTTCACACAGGCTAATCAGGGACAACACTTCACCTACACTGGACTATAGTTTAGAAGAGACTCCCTTAAAACACAAAATTCCATGAAAGCAGAAAGTTTCGTCCATGATTGGCCAGCACTGTGCAGACTGCACAGGCTAATATGGGATGACACTTAACACACATGCATATAGCCCAGTTTTTGCATTATATAGCGCGAGATAAGTAGATATTCCCAGCAACTGTGCATTTAGATATTCCCAGCAACTGTGCATTTTGGCAAATTAAATGTAGGTTGTTCAACAATTTATTTGGCATCAATTGTTTCACTTAGATTTTCAAGCATCCACTTTGCTTGCCATTGATTTTCCAAGCATTCATACTTATAGACATAGATTTATAATCTTCTACACATGAATTGACANCACTGAGTCCTGCACCTTCATTAAGCACACTATTCTCACGGAGTCCTGCACCTTCATTAAAGCGGGACTGTACGATTTTATCAAATTACATGAATTTATTTAAAATGTGTTAAAAATTAGTATACATATATTTCAATATAAATTAAAATTAAAGTGAAGAAGAACATGTGTCGAAAAATGCGAAATAAGACAGATATTTAAATCTGAAATCGAATATGGCTGGAAGCCGAATTCGCCAGCATATACACTACGTCTAGCGCGATTTCTGCCATCCACCTCACATCGCCGTGATTCAGCTCAGAGTGGACAATAACTATCTCACCGCGAAACACCGTTGAACACGGTGATTTTGCCGCGGCAAATTGCGGTGTCAGTCTCGGCGTTATCGGGAAATTGATCTCACGGTGGACCACCGCGATCACGGTGGACCACCGCGATCGCGGTGGACCACCACGGTCTAGGTGGTTCGCGGTGAAATACGTACATGTGCAACAAAAACATTATACAAATGTACGGTCTGCAATATCGAATTACTTGTTCATTCACATTGCAGATCGTATAATGTTGTGTTTTTTTGTAACTTTGTATGTACATGTTTTACATGCACTTCATAATAAAATCACCATATGTTCAACCCTTTTCTCTCGTGTTTGCCCTCTTTACTGAATCATTGAAATATCTTACATCGAGCGTAAGTATAGTTTGCGTTTCATGCTTCAGGTTTTGTTTCAATTGTTTCTGCATGAAGTTTTCCATGTTGTTTTTAATTAAAGATTTGTTTTTTGTTAACCATTCGAAAACCCTTGCTTATTTGTGTACATATATAGCTCGCCAACAATTACATACAAACATGTTACATGTATATGTAATTTGATATCAGACTATATTTTGTTTCTTTTGTTACATGTATTGGATCGAATAAATTTACATGAACAAATTCCAGACATCCGCAGTAAGTATTAAATTCCGCGATATTTTAATATCATAGTCATGCCAAAAGATCGGTTGTCATGTTGGTGAGTGACTATTTGTATACCTGTTCTTTGTCCAATAACAAGTTCATTTTGAAACATACACTGTCTGTAAAATAAGGTATAAAAAGAAATCGTGATATTATGGTAAATATTGATTTACTTATTGTGTTACAATAATGTTGTGCATTGAGTAAATACAATGTTTATCAAATTTATAAAGTATCGATAAGAAGTGTTGTTAAGAAATCGCGATGAATTTAACGAGTCATAATTTCACATTTAACTTTTTTAAAACTGTTTTACTATTTTATTTGAGATACGACCAAGAATATGGTTTTCGGAAAATAATGAACATAGTAACAACGCTGACGAGTTTTTTATTATTAATATTATAAACATGCATTTAAATACTGATTATGTTATAAATATGATTTTGTTATACATGTATATGTATGTCTATTTATTGTTCATGTGCCGTATTACAATACGAATAAAACGCTTGTTTTCTTACGAAATAATGATGGAGAATGTGATGTCTACATCCATTTACTGTATCGAATAAAATGGAGAATTTGTTGTTTACATCCATTTACACATAACAGAAAAGATGGTATTTGAACGCATCTTCTCACTTCTGTCGGTATTTTATATTATAATCAAAACAAATATTCACTCTCTCATCTACTCGATAAGACGTTATAGAGGCTTAAAAGGCACAATTGAGTTGAAATCTGCCTTTGGCCAATCACATCATCAAATGGTGTGCACTGACATGTACTGTGTTGTTGAAGCAGTATGGGGCTGGCCTTGTAGGGTATTGACAGTAGAAACTAATTTTGAATGTCGTGTTTAAAGATGTAAATTAGTAATTATTTAACATTTAGCCTAATCTTAATATATGTACATGTACACATGTATTGTGATATTTAATAAATAATATATAATCAGAATATTCACTCGTATACGTTTTTAAAATATGTATCAAAATGAACGTGTTATTGAACAAAACAGATCATAATCACTTGATAACATAACAACTGATCTTTTCACATGCTTATGTTTTTAAAATATCACTGAATTGAGTACTTACTGCCGATGTTTCGAATTTATATTCGAATCAATACACGTAACAATATAAACAGGAGGAAGTCACTAAAATAGTCAGACTCAAATTACACGTAACATGTTGATATGTAATTATTGGCACGCTATACGTACACAAACGAGAAAGCATTTCCGAAATTTAAACAAAATCAAACAAATCTTTAAATAAACAACAAGTAAATCTTCACGCAGAAACTGTAGAAACAAAAAGTACATCACGCTCGATGAACGGCATGTCAAATGATTCTGGAACGAGGGTAAACAATAGAGAATAATGACGATTGTTAACAATCAAGTTACAATGTATACAAATGTACATACAAATGTAACAAAACATTCTAGAACTTTGCAAAAATTATACGGTCTGCAATATCGAAATATACATGTTCATTAACATTTACCTGTATTTCATCGCGAACCACCGAGGCCGCGGTGGTCCAGCGCGATCACGGTGGTCCATCGCGATCGCGGTGGTCCACCGTGAGATCGATTTCTCGATAACGCCCGCGGTGTTCAGCCACTTTCGACGCGATCTATCATGATGGAAACACCTTCAGATCGCGATGATTTTCCACGCTCACGAAAAATTGTCCACGGTGGGAGTATGGTGGATGGCAGAAATCGCGCTAGACGTAGCGTATATCATACATGTACAATGTGAATCTAAATTTAGTTTTAGTGCAGATTCGTTCATATGACACAAAGACACAATTGTTTTTCCTAACAAATACGAGTAAAAGTTTCAGCATCGGCTTTAACCAGCGCTACCTTGTCTTTGCTGCATTTTATGAAATTCGTCNTGTGTTTGGGGGTGATGGTGTGTGTGTGCAGTGTGTTTGGGGGTGATGGTGTGTGTGTATTGTGTTTGGGGGTAATGGTGTGTGTGCAGTGTGTTTGGGGGAATTTGGTGTGTGCGTTGTCTTTGGGGGTGTTGGTGTATTGTATTTTTCATTTTTTTTAGATCTCATTGTTTCCCTTCATTAAGCACACTATTCTCACCGGGTCCTACACCTTCATTAAGTCCACTATTCTCACCAACTCCTGCTCCATCATTAAGTCCACTACTCCCAACGAGTCATGCTCCTTCATTAACCCCACTATTCCCACCTAGTCATGCACCTTTATTAAGTCCACTTTTCATACAAGTCCTGTTCCTTCATAAAGTCCACTATTCCCACCGAGTCATGCTCCTTCANCCAATAAGTCCTGCACCTTCATTAAGCCCGCTTTTCTCACCGAGTCCTGCACCTTCATTAAGCACACTATTCCAACCCAGTCCTGCACCTTCATTAAATCCGCAATTCCCACCAAGGCATGCACCTTTATTAAGCCGGCTATTCTCTCCAAGTCATGTACCTTCATTAAGCACACTATTCCTACCGAGTACTACACCTTCATAAAGTCCACTATTCCCACCAAGTCCTTCACCTTCATTAAGCACACTATCTAAACTGAGGCCGGCACCTGCATTAAGCCCACTATTCTCACCAAGTCCTGCATCTCCATTAAGCACACTATTCACACCGAGTCCTGCACCTTCATTAAGCACACTATTCTCACTGAGTACTGCACTTTCATTAAGCACACAATTCCCACCAAGTACTGCACCTTCATTAAGCATACTATTCTCACCGAGTCCTGCACTTTCATTAAGCACACAATTCCCACCAAGTACTGCACCTTCATTAAGTATACTATTCTCACCGAGTCCTGAACTTTCATTAAGCACACAATTCACCCCGAGTCCTGCACCTTCATTTGGCCCACTTTTCCCACCGAGTCCTGCACCTTCATTAAATCCACACTTCTCACTGAGTCCTGCATCTTNAATCCCGCCCAGAATACACACGACCGGTCGGGCATGTTCCTGGGACATAGGCTAGCCCGGACCTAGGTTCAGGCAGTGAATGTCGTTCGGACGTGCCTTAGTGTCGAGCCCTACCTGCATAAGTCCACTATTCCCACAGAGTCCTGCACCTTCTTTAAGCACACTATTATCACCGAGTCCTGCACCTTCATTAAATTCACTATTCCCACCGAGTCCTACACATTCAAAAAGTCCACTATTCCCACCGAGTCCTGCACCTTCATTAAGCACACTATTCCCATCGAGTCCTGCACCTTCATTAAGTACACTTTTCTCACCGAGTCCTGCACCTACACAAAGTCTACTATTCTCACCAAGTTCTGCACCTGCATTAAGTCCACTATTCCCACCAAGTCCTGCACCTGCATTAAGCACACTATTCCCACCAAGTCCTGCACCTGCATAAAGTCCATTATTCCCACCGAGTCCAGTACCTGCATTAAGCACACTATTCCCACCAAGTCCTGCACCTGCATTAAGTCCACTATTCCCACCAAGTCCTGCACCTGCATTAAGTCCACTATTCCCACCGAGTCCTGCACCTTCATTATGCACACTATTCCCACCAAGTCATGCACCTTCATTAAGCGAACTATTCCCACTGAGTCCTGCACCTGCAAAAAGTCAACTATTCCCACCGAGTCCTGCAACTTCATTTAGTACACTATTCAACCGAGTCATGCACTTGCATTAAGCCCACTCTTTCGACTGAGTCCTTCGCATAAATTATGCCAATTATTTTCAATGAGAACTGCACCTTCATTAAGCACACTATTTCCACTGAGTCTTGCACTTTTATTAAGCCAATCCTCACAATGAGTCCTGCACCTTCTATAAGCACACTTTTCACACCTAGTCCGGCACCTTCATTAAGCACACTTCTCTCACCGAGTCCTGTACCTTCATCAAGCCCATTTTCACACCGAGTCCTGCAACTGCATTAAGTCCACTACTCCCACCGAGTCCTGCACCTTCATTAAGCAAACTATTCCCACCGAGTCCTGCAACTTCATTAAGTCAACTCCTTACACTGATTCCTGCACCTTCATTAGATCCACTATTCTCACCGACTCCTGCAACTTCTTTAAGCCCAATATTCTCACTCAGTCCTGCACCTTCATTAAACCCACTCCTCACTATGAGTCCTGCACCTTCATTAAGTCCACTATTCACTCCAAGTACTGCAGCTTCATTAAGTCCACTATTACCACCGAGTACTGCAGCTTCATTAAGCACTCTATTCCCACTGAGTCCTGCACCTGCATTAAGCACACTATTCTCACTGAGTCATGCACCTGCATTAAGCACACTATTCCCACTGAGTCCTGCCCCTTCATTTACTCCACTATTCTCACCGAGTCCTGCACCTTCATTAAGCCAACTATTCTAAACGAGTCCTGCACCTTCATTAAGTCCACTTTTCTCACCAAGTCCTGCACCTTCAATAAGCCGACTATTCTCACCAAGTCCTGCACCTTCATTAAGCACACTATTCTAACCGAGGCCTGCACCTTTTTTTAAGCACACAATGTCAACTGAGTCCTGCATCTTCATTAAGCCCACAATTTCCACTGAGTATTGCAGCTTCATTAAGCACACTATTTTCATCGAATCCTACACATTCATTAAGTCCACTATTCTCACCAAGTCCTGCACTTCATTAANCCTGCACCTTAATTAAGCCCACTCTTCACACTGAGTCCTGCAACTGCATTAAGTCCACTATTCCCACCGAGTCCTGCACCTTATTAAGCAAACTATTCCCACAGAGTCCTGCAGCCTCATTAAGCACACAATTCTCACCGAGTCCTGCACCGTCATTTAGCCCATTCTTACCACAAAGTCCTGCACTTTCATTAAGTCCACTTTTTCCACCGAGTCCTGCACCTTCATTAAGCAGACTATTCCCACCGAGTCCTGCACCTTCATAAATTCCACTATTCTCACAGGGTCCTGCACCTGCATTTAGTCCACTATTCCCACTGAGTCCTGCACCTTCATTAAGCCCACTATTCCCACAGAGTCCTGCACCTGCATTAAGCCCACTATTCACACCGAGTCCTGCACCTTCATTGAGCACACTATTCTTACCGAGTCCTGCACCTTCATTAAGTCAACTATTCCCACTGAGGCCTGCACCTACATTAAGCGCACTATTCTCACTGAGTCCTGCACCTTCATTAAGAACACTATTCTCACCGAGTCCTGCACCTCCATTATTAAGAACACTATTCTCACCGAGTCCTGCACCTCCATTAAGTACACTATTCCCACCGAGAGATGCACCTTCATTAAGTCCACTATTCCCACCGAGTCCTACACCTTCATTAAGCAAACTATTCCCAATGAGTCCCGCACCTTCATTAAGTCCACTATTCCCACCGAGTCCTGTACCTTCATTAAGCACACTATCGCCAATGAGTCCTGCACCTTCATTAAGTCCACAATTCTCACCGAGTCCTGCACCTTCATTAAGCACACTATTCTCACCGAGTCCTGCACCTTCATTAAGCACACTATTCCCACCGAGTCCTGCACCTTCATTAAGCACACTATTCCCACAGAGTCCTGCACCTTCATTAAGCACACAATTCTCACAGAGTCCTGCACCTTCATTAAGTACACCATTCCCACTGAGTCCTGCATTAAGTTCACTATTCCCACCGAGTCCTGCACCTTCATTGAGCACACTATTTTCACCGAGTCCTGCACCTTCATTAAGCACACTTTTCCCAATGAGTCCTGCACCTTCATTAATTCCACTATTAAGAACGAGTCCTGCACCTGCATTAAGTCTACTTTTCCCACCAAGTCCTGAACCTTTATAAAGCACACTGTTCTCACCGAGTCATGCACCTTCATTAAGTCCACTATTCTCACCAAGTCCTGCAACTGCATTTAGTCCACTATTTCCACCCAGGCATGCACTTTAATTAAGCAAACTTTTCCCTCTGAGTCCTGCACCTTCATTAATTCCACTATTTACAACGAGTCCTGCACCTGCATAGGCATTAAGTCTACTTTTCCCACCAAGTCCTGAACCTTTATTAAGCACACTGTTCTCACCGAGTCCTGCACCTTCAAAATGTTTGCCTTAATGATGTGTTGGTTGAGTTCAAAAGTGGTTTCGGTCCGATGAAAAACATGGCCGTCATTGGGCGGGGCAGTTTTCCTTATTTGGCTATAGAGAAACCTTGTAAACACTCTAGAAGTCAATTGTTTTTGCCCAATCATGAAAGTTGGTCAAAACATTGGTTTTATTGATATCTCGGGCGAGTTTGAAAATGGTCCAGATCGGTGAAAAACATGACCGCCAGTGGGCGGGGCATTTTTCTCTATATGTATATAGTAAAAACTATAGAAGTCACATTTTTGGCCCAATTTTCATGAATTTAGGTCAGAACATTTGTTTCGATGATACAAGAGTTGAGTTCGAAAATGGTTCCGGTCAGTTGAATAACATGGCTGCCGGGGGGGGTCTCTATATGTATATAGTGAAAACATGTTAACATTCTAGAAGTCACATTTTTGGCCCAATTTTCATGAAATTAAATTTGGTCAGAACATTTGTTTCGTTGATACAAGAGTTGAGTTNTGTCATAGGGGACTAATATGCTGACAGGCAGAAATGGTGAGTGTCATAGAGGACTGCTATGCTGACAGGCAGAAATGGTGAGTGTCATAGGGGACTACTATGCTGACAGGCATAAATGGTGAGTGTCCTAGTGGACTTCTATGCTGACAGGCAGAAATGGTGAGTTTCATAGGGGACTACTATGCTGACAAGCAGAAATGGTTAGTGTCATAGGGGACTACTATGCTAACAGGCAGAAATGGTGAGTGTCATAGGGGACTACTATGCTGACACGCAGAAATGGTGAGTGCTATAGGGGACTACTATACTGACAGGCAGAAATGGTGAATGTCATTTCGTTTTTCTTTCTCGCGTTTCTTACAGCTCTGCATTCGTTTTTTTTGTGTGCGGGCTCTTTAACACCCTCGAAGTATCTCCACATTTTTGTTTAAATTATGAAATTTATAACCGAATTTTGTTTTTGTTGTGGGGTCGCGAAAACCATTTAGTATTCGACCACGAGTTACTTCCCTTCACGTAATCGGAATACTTCGCGCATGAACCACATAGTAACTGGTCCGAAATATTGAAAATACACTACTTACCGTTTCGGAAGTTCTTCTTATANACCTTCATTAAGCACACTATTCAAACTGAGGCCGGCACCTGCATTAAGCCCACTATTCTCATCGAGTCCTGCACCTTCATTAAACACACTTTTCTCACTGAGTACTGCAATTTCATTAAGCACTCAATTCCCACCAAGTCCTGCACCTTCATTAAGCACACTATTCTCACAAAGTCCTGCACTTTCATTAAGCACACAATTCCCACAGAGTCCTGCACCTTCATTAAGCACACTATTCTCACAGAGTCCTGAACTTTCATTAAGCACACAATTATCACAGAGTCCTGCACCTTCATTAAGCACACTATTCCCAATAAGTCCTGCACCTTCATTAATTCGACTATTTACAATGAGTCCTGCACCTTCATTAACCCCACTTTTCTCACCGAATCCTGCATCTTCATTAAGCCCACTTTTCTCACCGAGTCCTGCACCTTCATTAAATCCACACTTCTCACCAAGACCTGCATCTTCATTAAGCACACTATTCAAACCGAGTCCTGCCCTGTCATTAAGCCCAATATTCCCATTGAGTCCTGCACCTTCATTAATTCCACTATTTACAATGAGTCCTGCATCTTCATAAAGCCCACTTTTCTCACCGAATCCTGCACCTTCATTAAATCCACACTTCTCACCGAGTCCTGCATCTTCCTTAAGCCCACTTTTCTCATCGAGTCCTGTACCTTCATTAAATCCACACTTCTCACCGAGTCCTGCATCTTCATAAAGCACACTATTCAAACCGAGTCCTGCCCCGTCATTAAGCCCAATCTTCCCACTGAGTCCTGCACCTTCATTTATTCCACTATTTACAACGAGTCCTGCTCCTTCATTAAGTCCACTATTCTCACCAAGTCCTGCACCTGCATTTAGTCCACTATTTCCACCCAGTCCTGCACTTTAATTAAGCAAACTACTACCACCGAGTTCTGCACCTTCATTAAGCCCACTCTCGGACCAAGTCCTGCAACTGCATTAAGTCCACTATTCCCACTCAGTCCTGCACCTTCATTAAGCCCACTATTCTCACCAAGTCCTGTACCTTCATTAAGCCCACTTTTCCCACCGAGTCCTGCACCTTCATTAAGCCAGCTTTTCTCATCAAGTTGTGCTCCTTCATTAAGTACACTATTCTTACAGAGTCCTGCACCTTCATTAAGTCCACTATTCTTACGGAGTCCTGCACCTTCATTAAGTCCAATATTCTTACCGAGTCCTGCACCTTCATTTAGTCAACTATTCTCACCGAGTCCTGCACCTTTATTAAGTACACTATTCCCACCGGGTCCTGCATCTGCATTAAGTCCACTATTCCCACCTAGTCCTGCACCTGCATTTAGTCCAATATTCCCACCGAGTCATGCACATTCATTAAGCATACTATTCTCACCGTGTCCGGCACCTTCATTAAGCCCACTATTTTATCTGAGTCCTGCACTTCAGTAAGCCCACTATTCTCACTGAGTCCTGCACCTTCATTAAGTCCACTATTCTCACTTAGTCCTGCACCTTCATCAAGCCCACTATTCTCACCAAGTCCTGTACCTTCGTTAAGTCCACTATTCTCACCAAGTCCTGCNCCCACCGAGTCCTGCACCTTCATTAAGCACACTATTCCCACCGAGTCCTGCACATTCATTTAGTCCACAATTTCCACCAAGTACAGCAACTTCATTAAGCACACTATTCCCACTGAGTCCTACACCTGCATTTAGCACATAATTCCCACTGAGTCCTGCCCCTTCATTAAGCACACAATTGTCACCGAGTACTGCAGCTTCATTAACCACACTATTTCCACCGATTACTGCAGCTTCATTTAATAAGCACACTCTTCCAACAGAGTCCTGCACCTTCATTAATTCCACAATTTACACCGAGTGATCCTGCAGCTGCATTAAGTCTACTATTCCCACAGAGTCCTGTACCTTTATTAAGCACACTATTCTCACCGAGTCCTGCACCTTCATTAAGTCCACTATTCCCACCGAGTCCTGCAAATTCATTAAGGACACTCTTTACACTGAGTCCTGCAACTGCATTAAGCACACTATTCTCACCGAGTCCTGCACCTTTATTAAGCACACTATTCCCCCCCAGTCCTGCACCTTCATTAAGTCCACTATTCCCACCAAGTCCTGCACCTTCATTAAGCACACTATTTCCACCAAGTCCTGCACCTGCATTAAGTCCACTATTCCCACAGAGTCCTGCACCTTCATTAAGCACACTATTATCACCAAGTCCTGCACCTTCATTAAGCACACTAATATCACAGAGTCCTGCACCTTCATTAATTCCACCAATCCTACAGATTCCTGCACCATCAATACGCACACTATTCTCACCAAGTAATTGACCTCCATTAAGCACACAATTTCCACCAAGTACAGCAACTGCATTAAGCACACTATTTCAACTGAGTACTGCACAGCTGCATTAAGCACACTATTCCCACTGAGTCCTGCACCATCAATAAGCACACTATTCCCACTGAGTCCTGTACCTGCATTAAGCACATAATTCCCACTGAGTCCTGCCCCTTCATTAAGCACACAATTGTCACCGAGTACTGCAGCTTCATTAAGCACACTATTTCTACCGAATACTGCAGCTTCATTTAATAAGCACACTCTTCCAACCGAGTCCTGCACCTTCATTAACCCCACTCTTCACACTTCATTAAGTCCACTATATCCACGGAGTCCTGCACCTGAATTAAGCACACTCTTCACACCGAGTCCTGCACCTGCATTAAGTCCACTATTGCCATGAGTCCTGCACCTTCATTAAGCACCCTATTCCCACCAAGTCCTGCACCTGCATTAAGCCCACTATTCCCACAGAGTCCTGCACCTTCATTATGCACACTATTCCCAATAAGTCATGCACCTGCATTAAGTCCACTATTCCCACCGATTCCTGCACCTTCATCAAGCAAACTATTCCCACCAAATCCTGCACCTGCATTAAGTCCACTATTCCCACCGAGTCCTGCACCTGCATTAAGTCCACTATTCTCCCCGAGTCCTGCAACTTCATTAAGTCCACAAATCTCACAGAGTCCTGCATCTTCATTAAGCACACTATTGCCATGAGTCCTGCACCTTCATTAAGCACAATATTCTCACCGAGTCCTGCACCTTCATTAAGCACACTTTTCCCGAGTCCTGTCCCGTCATTAAGCCCAGTATTCTCACCGAGTCCTGCACCTTCATCTAGCCCACTATTCTCACTGAGTCCTGCACCTTCATTATGCCCACTATTTTAAACAAGTCCTGCACCTTCATTAAGTCCACTATTATCACAAAGTCCTGCACCTTCATTAAGCCCACTATTCTCACCAAGTCCTGCACCTTCATTAAGCACACTATTCTAACCAAGGCCTGCACCTTTATTAAGCACACAATGTCCACCAAGTCCTGCCCCTTCATTAAGCACTAGCTTACTTTTCCACTGAGGCCTGCACCTTTATTAAGTCCATTATTTCCACCGAGTCCTGCACCTGCATTTAGTCCACTATACCCACTGAGGCCTGCACCTGCATTAAGCCCACTATTCCCACTGAGTCCTGTACCTTTATTAAGCACACTTATTTCATTGAATCCTACACCTTCATTAAGTCCACTATTCCCACTGAGTCCTGCCCCTGCATTTAGTACACTATTCCCACCGAGTCCTGCAACTTCATAACGTACACTATTCACACTGAGTCCTGCACCTTCATTAGGTCCACTATTCACACCAACTCCTGCACCTTCATTAAGCACACTTTTCTCACTGAGTTATGTACCTTCATTAAGTCCACTATTCCCACCGAGTCCTGCACCTTCATTAAGCGCATTATTCCCACCGAGTCCTGCACCTTCATTAATCACACTATTCTCACCCAGTCCTGCACCTTCATTAAGTACACTATTCCCACCGAATCCTGCACCTGCATTAAGTCCACTATTCCCAACGAGTACTGCACCTGCATTAAGCCCACTATTCCCACAGAGTCATGCATCTTCATTAAGCAAACTATTCTTACTGAGTCCTGCACCTTTATTAAGTCCACTATTCATACCCAGTCCTGCACCTTCATTAAGCTTACTATTCTCACCGAGTCCTGCACCTTTATTAAGCAAACTATTCTTACTGAGTCCTGCACCTTTATTAAGTCCACTATTCCCACTGAGCAATGCACCTTTATTAAGCAAACTATTCTTACTGAGTCCTGCACCTTTATTTAGTCCACTATTCCCACCCAGTCATGCACCTTCATTAAGCCCACTTTTCTCGCTGAGTCCTACACCTGTATTAAGTCCACAATTCTCACTGAGTCCTGCAACTTCATTCACCATACTATTCACACCGAGTCCTGCCCCTTCATTAAGCCCGCTATTCCCACTGAGTCCCGCACCTTCATTAAGCCCACTATTCCCACCGAGTCCTGCACCTTCATTAAGCACACTCTTCAAACCCAGTCCTGTACCTTCATTATGCTCACTATTCCCACTGAGTCCTGCACCTTCATTAAGTCCACTATTCTTACTGAGTCCTGCACCTTCATTAAGTCCACTATTCTTACTGAGTGCTGCACCTTCATTAAGTCCACTATTTACACCAAGTCCTGCACCTGCATTAAGTCTACTATTCCCACTGAGTCCTGCATCTTCATAAAGCACACTATTTTCATTGAGACCTACACCTTCAGTAAGTCCACTATTCTTACCAAGTCCTGCACCTTCATTAAGTTCACTATTCCCACCGAGTCCTGCCCCTGCATTAAGTCCACTATTCCCACCGAGTCCTGCACCTGCATTAAGCCCACTATGTCCACCGAGTCCTGCACCTTCATTAAGCACACTATTCTCACCAACTCTGCTCCTTCATAACGCACACTATTCTCACAGAGTCTTGCACCTAATTAAGCCCACTTTTCAAACCGAGTCCTGCAACTGCATTAAGATCACTATTCCCTCGAGTCTTGCACCTTCATAAAGCAAACTATTCCCACTGAGTCCTGCACCTTCATTAAGCACACAATTCTCATCGAGTCCTGCACCTTCATTAAGACTGCTATTAATACCGAGTCCTGAACCTTTATTAAGCACACTCTTCACACCAAGTCCTGCACCTTCATTAAGCACACCATTCCCACTGAGTCCTGCACCTTAGTTAAGCACACTCTTCACACCAAGTCCTGCATCTGCATTAAGTCCACTATTCACACCGAGTCCTGCCCCGTCCTTAAGCACACTATTCTCACCAAGTCCTGTACCTTCATTATGCCCACTATTCTCACCAAGTTCTGCACCTTCATTAAGCACCTTCTTCACAATGAGTCCTGCAACTGCATTAAGTCCACTATTCCCACTGAGGCCTGCACCTTCATTAACCACATTATTTCCACCGAGTTTTGCACCTTCATAAAGCAAACAATTCCACTGAGTCCTGCACCTTCATTAAGCCCACTCGTGACACCGAGTCCTGCACCTTCATTAAGCCAACTCTGCACACAAAGACCTGCACCTTCATTGAGCCTTCTATTCTGACCAAGTCCTGCACCTTCATTAAGCAAATTATTCCCACCAAGACCTGCACCTTCATTAAGCCTTCTATTCTCACAAAGTCCTGCACCTTCATTGAGCAAACTATTCCCCCCGAGTCATGCAACTGCATTTAGTCCACTATTCCCACCGAATCCTGCACCTTCATTAAGCACACAATTCCCACCTAGTCATGCACCTTCATTTAGGCCACTATTCTCACTGAGTCCTGAACCTTCATTAAGTCCACTTTTCCCACCCAGTCCTGCACCTTCATTAAGTACACTATTCGCACCGAATCCTGCACCTGCATTAAGTCCATTATTCCCTACAAGTCCTGCACCTGCATTAAGTCCACTTTTCCCACAGAGTAATGAACCTTCATTGAGCAAACTATTCTTACTGAGTCCTGCACTTTTATTAAGTCCACTATTCCCACCGAGTCCTGCACCTTCATTAAGCTTACTATTTCCAGAAGCCTGCACCTGCATTAAGCACACTATTCACACCAAGTCCAGCCCCTTCATTAAGCAGACTATTTGCACTGAGTCCCGCACCTTCATTAAGCCCACTTTTCCCACTGAGTCCTGCACCTTCATTAAGCACTCTTCACACCAAGTCCTGTACCTTCATTAAGCCCACAATTCCCACAGAGTCCTGCACCTTCATTAAGCCCACAATTCCCACCGAGTCCTGCCCCTTCATTAAGTCCACTATTCTCACAGAGTCCTGCACCTTCCTTAAGCCCTCTATTCTAAACAAGTCCTGCACCTTCATTAAGTCCACTATTATCACAAAGTCCTGCACCTTCATTAAGCCCACNGTAATAAATTAATATTTGCATTCACCATTCTGTCACCTAGGATACGTTACAAAGCACTTACAAGTGAACACATTTAAGTGCTACAATAAAGAGCAATCAAGTGAAATGATGTTAAAGAGACCAAACTTTAACAATGAAAGCCACACAATTGCCACTTTAGCAAAGTAACTTTTTGTTGTTATTTTTTTGCATACTTGATGCAATTCAACTGAATTTTTAAGTCAAACATTAGTATTTGAAGGTCCATTAAATTTTACAAGTTGCAATTGACATACAAGTAGGCCAATACTACTAGTGCTGTTCCTGATTTTCATTCCAAGAGAAAAGAAGCTGATATTTGCGATGGAGAAGAAACAATTAAGAATATGTTACTGTGAGCAAACAGCTCAATATCATAATTTAATATCCTAAGTGGGAAATTGATGGTGATACTTGATAAGCAGCTCAAGTTGCCCAGTAAATAACTCATTAGGATGGAAAGCCAGATAAAGTGATTGATAAGGGTGGATCATTAATTGGTGTTTAATGAAGCATGACAAATTCACACAAATCATGAGGGCAGGCATTCCTTTGTTGTAAAACATAGGTAATTCTTTGGGTCTGACCCTTTGGATATAATTTGTATGAAAAACATAAGTAGACAGAAAAGAGAATAAAAACAATTAATTTATTTAAAGAGAATAAAAACAATTAATTTATTTAACAGTTTAGTTATTATTTATGCATGAGCATAAACTGGTTGTCTTCTCAAAACTATTTAAAACCATACATGCCATAATTTTTCAGACCAATTCCGGGACATTGTGCTCAATTTTCCGGGACTTTTGCCGATTTTCCGGGACATGTATACATGTATGCACTCCCTCCGCAGGTTTTTTTCTGCTAGCGAGTGTTTACGCGGACTTGCAAAGCGAGGTGAACTCGCTAAAACGCTCGGCGTTCCGCCGCGTTCCCTAATACCCGCGGCGTGTATTACTTTAGCCTAGTCGGTAAATGCAGACAATTTCTGTTCTTATTAGGGACCGCCGCGCAACACCGCGTTAGCAGTGTGCTACTGGGCATGCCAAAAAAATACAATAAACAAGATGTGTTTGTGAAACACTATGCCCACCAGTAGGTATCCTGGATTACGTATGATTACTGGTATTGTGACCTTGACCTTTGACCTAGTGACCTGAAAGTCAATAGGGGTCATCTGCGAGTCATGATCAATTTTCCTATGAAGTTTCATGATCCTAGGCATAAGCGTTCTTGAATTATCATCCGGAAACCATTTTACTATTTCGGGTCACTNACCTTCATTAAGCCCACTATTACCACCCAGTACTGAACCTTCATTAAGTCAGCTATTCTCACTGAGTCCTGCAACTTCTTTAATCCCAATATTCTCACCAAGTCCTGCACCTTCATTAAGTCCAGTATTCCCACCAAGTCCAGCACCTGCATTAAGCACACTATTCCCACCAAGTCCTGCACCGGCATTAAGTTCATTATTCCCACCGAGTCCTGCACTTTCATTATGAACACTATTCCCACCAAGTCATGCACCTGCATTAAGTCCACTATTCCTACCGAGTCCAGCACCTGCATTAAGCACACTNCAAGTCCTGCACCTTCTTTAAGCCAAATATTCTCACTGAGTCGTTCACTTTCATTAAGCCCACTATTAACACTCAGTACTGAACCTTCATTAAGTCAGCTATTCTCACTGAGTCCTGCAACTTCTTAAAGCCCAATATTCTCACCAAGTCCTGCACCTTCATTAAGTCCAGTATTCCCACCAAGTCCTGCACCTTCTTTAAGCCAAATATTCTCACTGAGTCGTTCACTTTCATTAAGCCCACTATTAACACTCAGTACTGAACCTTCATTAAGTCAGCTATTCTCACTGAGTCCTGCAACTTCTTAAAGCCCAATATTCTCACCAAGTCCTGCACCTTCATTAAGTCCAGTATTCCCACCAAGTCCTGCACCTTCTTGAAGCCTATATTCTCACTGAGTCGTACACCTTCATTAAGCCCACTTTTCCCACCCAGTATTGAACCTTCATTAAGTCCACTATTCCCACCGAGTCCTGCACCNCACCTTCATTAAGCACCCTATTCCCACCAAGTCCTGCACCTGCATTAAGTCCACTATTCCCACCGAGTCCTGCACCTTCATAATCAAACTATTCCCACCAAATCCTGCACCTGCATTAAGTCCACTATTCCCACACAATTTTCACTGAGTACTGCAGCTTCATTAAGCACACAATTTCCACCGAGTACTTCAGCTTCATTAAGCACACTTTTCCCACCGAGACCCACACCTTCATTAAGCACACTATTTCCACCGAGTACTGCAGCTTCATTAAGCACACTCTTCAAACCGAGTCCTGCACCTTCATTAAAGCCCACTCTTCACACTGAGTCCTGCACCTTCATTAAGTCCACTATTCCCATAGAGTCCTGACCTTAATTAAGCACACTCTTCACACTGAGTCCTGCACATGCATTAAGTCCACTATTCCCACTGAGTCCTGCACCTTCATTAAGTCCACTATTCTCACAGAGTCCTGAACCTTCATTTCAGTACAGTCCACGTGTTTTCCCCAAAAAAAGCGCTCCCTCCGCGTTTTTTCTGCTAGCGAGTGATTACGCGGAGTTGGAAAGCGAGGTGAACTCGCTAAAACGCTCAGCATTCCGCCGCGTTCACTAATACCCGCGGCGTGTATTACTTTAGTCAAGTCGGTAAATGCAGACACTTTCCGTTCTTATCAGCCGTGCAACACCGCGTTAGCAGTGTGCTACTGGGCATGCCAAAAAAATAAAATAAAAAATAAAATCCAGTAATAATCCAACAAGACACCATTATTTAAGATGAATGTGTTTCCAATTTCGTTAACACGCGGACGCCATTATTAGTAATTGTACAAAAAGTTGGGAAATCGGCCTTTCTCGAAAAATCCGAGATAGATTTATTGGTCGTATCAAAGCTTAGACCCAGTAATTACGGCCATTCAGGACTCAACTTTCGTAAAACACGTGTTCAATTAACCGTTAAACTCCACCTCCGTTCTCTGCAAATGATTGGAAAGGCGGAGCTAAGCACGTGCAGTTACATATTTCGACAGTTGCTATTGAGTTATAAACACCGGATTGATTTAGCATGTTAATTGCCAAACAAAGGAAGCCAATTTTGTCAGCGAGAACGGTGTGTTTTTCATGCCTTCAGACAGGAAGCAGTTTTTCTTTGATGAGGTCAAACTTTCAATTCACACATATTGCGAATTTTTGCGAGACTTTTAATAGGGTCCTCGGTCATTTGTTTACATGTTCAGTATAGAAAAAACACATGCTAACATGAAACCTTTGGATTAAATTATCAAAATAAAAACAATGTTGCAAACTGTGATTATATTAATTGGGAAGTATCAGTAAAAAGACGAGGTTTTGTTTGTCGTAAATCAACCACTTTTCTATACAACAACAACTACTTCTATATATGTACTTGTAATAAATGTAATTTTATTGAAAATCAGAAAGTCTAACAAAGTTAAATTGATCGTTATCTCGTTAAACACGGAGTTTCCCTGGCGTTGCCAACGCGGAGGGCCGACACATCAGCTTATCAATTTTGCCGATCGTTCACCGCCGAGTCCCAAATCATGCAAACGCCGCGTATCGCGGGATTTTCTTTATCTCCCTCGGAGTTACTACCCGCGGAGTAGCGAGGGAAATTGGGGAAAACGCGTGGACTGTACTCTAAGCCCACTATTCTAAACGAGTCCTGCACCTTCAGTAAGTCCACAATTCTCACAAAGTACTGCACCTTCATTAAGCCCACTATTCTCACAAAGTCCTGCACCTTCATTAAGCACACTATTCTAACCGAGGCCTGCACCTTTATTAAGCACACAATGTCAACCGAGTACCGCAGCTTCATTAAGCACTAGCTTACTATTCCCACTGAGGCCTGCACCTGCATTAAGTCCACTTTTTTCACCAAGTCCTGCACCTTCAATAAGTCCACTATTCTTACCGAGTCCTGCACCTTCATAAAGTCCACTATTTACACCGATTCCTGCACCTGCATTAAGTCTACTATTCCCACCGAGTCCTGCACCTTCATTAAGCCCACTATTCTCACCAAGTCATGCACCTTCATTAAGCCAACTTTTCCCACCAAGTCCTGTACCTTCATTAAGCACACTATTTTCATCCAGTCCTACACCTTCATTAAGTCCACTATTCCAACCGAGTCCTGCACCTTCATTAAGTTCACTATTCCCACCGAGTCCTGTCCCTGCATTAAGTACACTATTCTCACCAAGTCCTGCACCTTCATTAAGTCCACTATTCTCACCAAGTCCTGCACCTTCATTAAGTTCACTATTCCCACTAAGTCCTGCCCCTGCATTAAGTACACTATTCCCACCGAGTCCTGCACCTGCATTAATCCCACTATTCCCACAAAGTCCTGCACCTTCATTTAGTCCACTATTCACACCAACTCCTGCATCTTCATTAAGCACACTATTCTCACTGAGATATGTATCTTCATAAAGTCCACTATTCACACCAACTCCTGCATCTTCATTAAGCACACTATTCTCACCAAGTTCTGCATCTTCATTAAGCACACTATTCTCACTGAGTCATGCACCTTTATTAAACACACTATTCCCACCGAGTCATGCACCTTTATTAAACACACTATTCCCACCGAGTCCTGCACCTTTATTAAGCCCACAATTCTCACTGAGTCTTGTACCTTCATTAAGCACACAATTCTCACCAGTCCTGCACCTTCATTAAGTCCACTATTCCCACTGAGTCCTGCACCTTCATTAAGTCCACTATTCTCACTGAGTCCTGCACCTGCATTAAGTCTACTATTACCACCCAGTCCTGCACCTTCATTAAGAAAACTATTCTCATCGTGTCCTGCACCTTCATTAAGTCCACTATTCCCAACAAGTCCTGCACCTTCATTAGCACCCTATTCTCATCAAGTCCTGCACCTGCATTTAGCACACTATTCACACCGAGTCCTGCACCTTCATTAAACACACTATNTTAAAGCGGGACTGTACGATTTTCATATGTGTTAAATTGTAATATATTGATAAAAATATGTTACAATAACACAAAATATGCAAGATTTGTTTTACATTGAAGACGAATTTCATAAAATGCAGCAAAGAAAAGGTAGCGCTGGTTAAAGCCGATGCCGAAACTTTTACTCGTATTTGTTAGGAAACAAAATTGTGTCTTTGTGTCGTATGAACGAATCTGCACTAAAACTAAATTTAGATTCACATTGTACATGCATGATATATATGCTGGCGAATTCGGCTTCCAGCCGTTTTCGATTTCAGATTTAAATATCTGTCTTATTTCGCATTTTTCGACACATGTTCTTCTTAACTTTTATTTTAATTTATATTGAAATATATGTATCCTAATTTTTCACACATTTTATATAAATTCATTTTTTATTTGACAAAATCGTACAGTCCCGCTTTAAGCACACTATTCTCACAGAGTTATGTACCTTCATTAAGTCCACTATTTCCACCAAGTCCTGCAACTTCATTTAGCGCATTATTCCCACCGAGTCCTGCATCTTCATTAAGCACACTATTCTCACCGAGTCCTACACCTTCATTAAGTCCACTTTTCCCACCGAGTCCTGCACCTTCATTAAGCCCACTATTCCCAATGAGTAGTGCACCTTCATTAAGCACACTATTCTCACCGAGTCCTTCACCTTCATTAAGTCCACTATTCCCACAGAGTCCTGCACCTTCATTTAGTACACTATTCCCACTGAATCCTGCACATGCATTAAGTCCACTATTCCCTACGAGTCCTGAACCTGCATTAAGTCCACTATTCCCACCGAGTCATGCACCTTCATTAAGCAAACTATTCTTACTGAGTCCTGCACCTTTATTAAGTCCACTATTCCCACCGAGTCCTGCACCTTCATTAAGCTTACTATTCCAACTGAGGCCTGCACCTGCATTAAGCCCACTATTCTCACTGAGGCCTGCACCTTCATTAAGTCCATAATTCTCACTGAGTCCTGCAACTTCATTCACCACACTATTCACACCAAGTCCTGCCACTTCATTATGCCCACTATTCCCACTGAGTCCTGCACCTTCATTAAGCCCACTATTCCCACCGAGTCCTGCACCTCCATTAAGTCCACTATTCTAACCAAGTCCAGCATCTTCATTAGGTCCACTATTCTTACTGAGTCCTGCACCTTTATTAAGTCTACTATTTACACCAAGTCCTGCACCTGCATTGAGTCTACTTTTCCCACTGAGTCCTGCACCTTCATTAAGCCCACTTTTCTAACCAAGTCCTGTTCCTTCATTGAGCTCACTATTCCCACCGAGTCCTGCCCCTGCATTAAGTACACTATTCCCACCGAGTCCTGCACCTGCATTAAGCCCACTATTTTCACCGAGTCCTGCACCTTCATTAAGCACACTATTCTCACCGAGTACAGCTCCTTCATAACGCACACTATTCTCACAGAGTCCTGCACCTTCATTAAGCCCACTCTTCACACCGAGTCCTTCACTTGCATTAAGTCCACTATTCCCACCGAGTCCTGCACCTTCATTAAGCAAACTATTTCCACTGAGTCCTGCACCTTCATTAAACACACAATTCCAAGCGAGTCCTGCACCTTCATTAAGCCTGCTATTCCCACCGAGTCCTGCACCTTCATTAAGCACACTCTTCACACCAAGTCCTGCACCTTTATTAAGCACACTATTCCCACTGCGTCCTGCACCTTAGTTAAGCACACTCTTCACTCCAAGTCCTGAACCTGCATTAAGTCCACTATTCACACCGAGGCCTGCCCCGTCATTAAGCACACTATTTTCACCGATTCCTGTACCTTCATTATGCCCACTATTCTCACCGAGTCCTGCACCTTCATTAAGCACACTCTTCACACCGATTCCTGCAACTGCATTAAGTCCATTATTCCCACTGAGGCCTGCTCCTTCATTAACCACATTATTTTCACCGAGTCCTGCACCTTCATAAAGCACACAATTCCACTGAGTCCTGCACCTTCATTAAGCCCACTCGTCACACCAAGTCCTGCACCTTCATTGAGCCAAGTCTTCACACAGAGACCTGCACCTTCATTGAGAATTCTATTCTTACCAAGTCCTGCACCTTCATTAAGAAAACTATTCCCACCAAGTCCTGCACCTTCATTAAGTCCACTATTCCCACCAAGTCCTGCACCTTCATTAAGCACACTATTCCCAACTAGCCATGCACCTTTATTAAGCACACTATTCTCACTTAGTCCTGCACCTTCATTAAGTCCACTTTTCCCACCCAGTCCTGCACCTTCATTAAGCACACTATTCCAACCTAGTCATGCACCTTTATTTAGCACACTATTCTCACTGAGTCCTGCACCTTCATTAAGCACACTCTTCACACCAAGTCCTGCAACTGCATTAAGTCCACTATTCCCACTGATGCCTGCACCTTCATTAACCACATTTTTTCCACCGAGTCCTGCACCTTCATAAAACACACAATTCCACTGAGTCCTGCACCTTCATTAAGCCCACTTGTCACACCGAGTCCTGCACCTTCATTAAGCCAACTCTTCACACAGAGACCTGCACCTTCATTGAGCCTTCTATTCTAACCAAGTCCTGCACCTTCATTTAGCAAACTATTTCCACCAAGTCCTGCACCTTCATTAAGCACACTATTCTCACTGAGTCCTGCACCTTCATTAATTCCACTTTTTCCACCCAGTCCTGCACCTTCATTGAGTACACTATTCTCACCGAATCCTGCACCTTCATTAAGCCCACTATTCTCACCGAGTCCTGCACCTGCATTAAGTCCACTATTCCCAACGAGTCCTGCACCTGCATTAAGGCCACTATTCCCACCAGGTCATGCACCTTCATTAAGCAAACTATTCTTACTGAGTCCTGCAATTTTATTAAGTCCACTATTCCCACCGAGTCCTGCACCTTCATTAAGCTTACTATTTCCACTGAGGCCTGCACCTGCATTAAGCACACCATTCACACCGAGTCCAGCCCCTTCATTTAGCCCACTATTCCCACTGAGTCCCGCACCTTCATTAAGCCCACTATTCCCACTGAGTCCTGCACCTTCATTAAGCACTCTTCACACCAAGTTCTGTACCTTCATTATGCCCACAATTCCCACAGAGTCCTGCACCTTCATTAAGCCCACTATTTTCACCGAGTCCTGCACCTTCATTAAGTCCACTATTCTCAGCAAGTTCTGGACCTTTATTAAGTCCACTATTCTCACCGAATTCTGCACCTTCATTAAGTCCACTATTTACACCGAGTCCTGCACCTGCATTCAGTCTGCTATTCCCACCGAGTCCTGCACCTTCATTAGGTCCACTATTCCCACAGAGTCCTGCACCTTCATTAAGCCCACTATTCTCACCAAGTCCAGCACCTTCATTAAGCCCACTATTCTCACCAAGTCCAGCACCTTTATTAAGCCCACTAGTCTCACCAAGTCCTGCACCATCATTAAGCCCACTATTCCCACCGAGTCCTGTACCTTCAATAAGCATACTATTTTCATCGAGTCCTACACCATCACTAAGTCCACTATTCTCACCAAGTCCTGTTCCTTCATTAAGTCCACTATTCCCAAGTCCTGCCCCTGCATTAAGTACACAATTCCCACTGAGTCCTTCACCTTCATTATGCACACTATTCACACTGAGTCCTGCACCTGCATTAAGTCCACTATTCACTCCAACTCCTGCATCTTCATTAAGCACACTATTCTCACTGAGTTATAAACCTTCATAAAGTCCACTATTCTCACCAAGTTCTGCACCTTCATTAAAAACACTATTTTCACTGAGTCCTGTACCTTCATTGAGCACACTATTCTCACTGAGTCATGCACCTTTATAAAGCAAACTTTTCCCACCGAGTCCTGCACCTTTATTAAGCCCACAATTCTCACCGAGTCCTGTACCTTCATTAAGCACACTATTCTCAATAGTCTTGCACCTTCATTAAGTCCACTATTCCCACCGAGTCCTGCACCTTCATTAAGTCCACTATTCCCACTGAGTCCTGAACCTGCATTAAGTCTTCTTTTCCCATCGAGTCCTGCACCTTCATTAACCACACTTTTCTGATAGAGTCCTACACCTTCATTAAGTCCACTATTTCCCACCAAGTCCTAAATCTTCATTAAGTCCACTATTCCCACCAAGTCCTGCACCTTCATTAAGTCCACTATTCTCATGGAGTCCTGAACCTTCATTAAGTCCACTATTCCCACAGAGTCCTGCACCTATATTAAGTCTACTTTTCCCACCGAGTTCTGCACCTTCATTAAGCACACTATTCTCATAGAGTCCTACACCTTCATTAAGTCCACTATTTCCAACCAAGTCCTGCATCTTCATTAAGTCCACTATTCCCTACTAGTACTGCACCTTCATTAAGTCCACTATTCTCACCGAGTCCTGCACCTTCATTAAGTCCACTATTCCCACAGAGTCCTGCACCTTCATTAAGTCCACTATTCCCACTGAGTCCTGCACCTTCATTAAGCCCACTATTCTCACCTAGCCCTGCCCCTTCATTAAGCCCACTATTCTCACCGAGTCCTGCACCTTCATTAAGTCCACTATTCCCACCGAGTCCTGCACCTTCATTAAGTCCCCTATTCCCACTGAGTCCTGCACCTGCATTAACCCCACTATTCCCACCGAGTCCTGCACCTTCATTAAGTCCATTATTCACACCGAGTCCTGCACCTGCGTTTAGTCCACTATTCTCACCGAGTCCTGCACCTTCATTAAGCCCACTATTCCCACTGAGTCCTGCACCTTCATTAAGTCCACTATTCCCACCAAGTCCTGCACCTTCATTAAGTCTACTAGTGCCACGAGTCCTGCACCTTTATTAAGCACACTATTCTCACCGAGTCCTGCACCTTCATCAAGTCCACTATTCCCACCGAGTCCTGCACCTTCATTAAGTCAACTATTCTCACGGAGTCCTGCACCTTTATTATGTCCATTATTCCCACAGAGTCCTGCACCTTCATTAAGCCCACTATTCCCACCGAGTCCTGTACCTTCATACATTTTTTGCTTTCAGACTGTCGATTGTATCAAATAGGTAGTCTAGAATTAGGCTTAAAATCAGTATATAAACATGTCAATGCTATTAAGAATAGTATGATACATTTACTGTACATGTGTATATTGTTTTACAAGCAACGTTTTAAACACATTCTAGAATTTATGGTAAAGAATTAGCAACATTTCTTTATCTAGGTTTGTATATGAGGACTCTTTGAAATAACAGATAATTTAACAAAACTATAAATGTGTGCATTGAAAAGTCTATAAAATAGAAAATACCCTTGATATGAGTATCCTAAGCTGTCATTTAAATTATATAATTGTAATAATCCACTTTTAATTGTTTGTCCATAGTAAATTCCGAGGCTATTTTTGCTTTTTTATGCCCCCGGAAGGTGGGCATATAGTGATCGCACTGTCCATCTGTCTGAAATTCCGTCACACTTTGCGTTAAGATTTTGCGTTTAGGTTTGGATTTATTTTTTTTTAATTCAAAGCAGCGCAGTAGGGGGCATTGTGTTTCTTACAAACGCATCTCTTGTATTTGATTAATATTATAGTTGCCATACTTAAATTGTATATGCAAATGTATGATATGTGTGTGTTCGTATGTTTTCTATTTGTAAACACTGATGTAAAACTTTGTCCACTTGGGCTATTGGCCTTTTGGATAGAATTTGAAAAAAAACATAAATCTTATTTGGTAGAGAAAATCTTCATTGTATTTTTTATATAGAATCATGTTAGAGAAATTACAGCACTATTAATAGTCCTTATAAATGAATGTTTTCAAAACATACTGTTGGAATTATAAATATTTTTTATGATAATTTAAAGTATAAGGAAATATAATTGTGTTTTATTATTATTCATCTATTTAGGAGATGTAAGCATCACATAAAACCAATAAAGGGCCAATGGTGGCCCAATAAATAATCTTGCCAATATTGGGCAAACCAAATTCCGATGGGCAAAATGAAATATGTGTTATTATAGTCGAACCCAGCGTTGCAGCGTAATATACGCATTATAAACATCAAGGTACGCTCAATTTATCATTTCCGTGCGTACATTTAAGCAAGCCAATCTGGACTTACGCAAATGATGTAAATTCTCTGCGTACAACGTAAACAAAAAATATAAACAGCTGATTGTCTTTCGCCAAAATATGAGACTGGTTATCGTAAAAATTAGAGCTAATTTGTGTGCTGGATTGTACAAATAGTTAGCCAGTCGGTATGTATACTCTGTATCATCTAGACTCATGGTAAATTTAGCTATAATTAGTAACATGATGCCGGGAAGTGCTCCCAATATGGCGGAACACGTTCACTTGGCAAATCTTTAGTCAGAATAATTCGTAATATTTCACGTGGAGGATCGTTAATTAATAAAAAAATGAGCATATCGTTCGAGGTTCACGCTTCCGGCATCTATCGAAACAGTTGTATCAAAATATCTGCATCGATTGTATGCTGTTGTCTTCGATCTCTTTCAACAACAAACGTATGACAAAACATGGTAGTAAATGCAGGCGAAAGTCGGAAAAAACAACGATTCAATATTATAATTCAACAAACTGCCACACATAGTTAATGGTTTATTGTGTTTAACATGATTGAAGTAGTGTGTCTGTACCCCGGATATATTCTTTGTTTACTTTTAGCAAATTACCCTTCAAGCGAGGCAAAAAAAGACCATTTACCCCCATGCTTTGAAAAGTGGGGGTATTTACCCCCATGGGTAAACAATTATCTTCAACGCTGCGAACCACACAATAGTGTTCGTAGAAAAAGATTATACTACGGGAGATCACATTATGTGTATCCTCACATGGCTTTTATGAGTTTATTTCTTCACCATCGAAATATATGGTATGTCTAAAAAAAAAATATATTTGATAAACATGCAGTTTTCTTTGGACACATTCAAATCACACTTTCATAGCATCGTCATGCGAAAATGGGTCTTATGGCTTAAAGCTCAAGCCCAGCCTGCGCAATTGGGCAGTCTGGTCAGAGGCGACACTGTACGCTATAAAATTCTGCAAGGTTTAATGGTCTCATCATGCAGACTGACATAATGTGAGATGCGCAGGCTGGGCTATAACTATGCTGGCCGCAAATGGCATAAGACCCATTTTCGCATGACGCAAGTCTTAAAAAATCTCATTGCGTATATAAATGACACATTTTAGTACACTGCTTTTCAATATAAAATTAAATTCAATGCGTTATTTATAGCAAACTGGCAAATAAGGGTAGCCTATTCATGCGTTAAGAAACGATTTCCAGACGGACTGACCGAGTACGGCAAACATTTGTGGTTAGATAATTTAACGATTTCCCTCTTATCGTGACACTATACTCTTTCAGCAGTTTTTTGTTTTCTCATCTTGAAAGCAAAACTATGTAATCAACGTTTATTAATAGACCATTATGGTTTCATCTGACGATTAATACAGACTCTGAAATTCAACGAGATTGATTTTAATGCGTAATAGTAACTTTGTCACAATTTGTGTCTCGGTGTCGTTTAAACATGCAGAGAGTAGTCAGGAATTCCTTACACTGAACAGTGTTACATCCCTTACGCTGTGCACAGACGCAGTGATGTGGACAAAGTTCTCTCTAATNCGCATGAAATATGTGTTATTATAGTCGAACCACACAATAGTGTTCGTAGAAAAAGATTGTACTACGGTAGATCACATTATGTGTATCCTCGCATGGCTTTTATGAGTTTATTTCTTCACCATCGAAATATATGGTATGTTTATATTTGATTAACATGCGGTTTTCTTTGGACACATTCAAATCACACTTTTATAGCATCGTCATGCGAAAATGGGTCTTATGGCTTATAGCTCAAGCCCAGCCTGCGCAATTGGGCAGTCTGGTCAGAGGCGACGATGTCCACTATAAAATCCTGCAAGGTTTAATGGTCTCATCATGCAGACTGACATTATGCGAGATGCGCAGGCTGGGCTATTACTATGCTGGCCGCATATGGCATAAGACCCATTTTCGCATGACGCGAGTCTTAAAAAATCTCATTGCGTAAATAAATGACACATTTTAGTACACTGCTTTTCAATATAAAATTGAATTCAAACTGTGTTATTTATAGCAAACTGGCAAAAAAGGGTAGCCTATTCATGCGTTAAGGAACGATTTCCAGACGGACTGACCGAGTACGGCAAACATTTGAGATTAGATAATTAACCGATTTCCCTCTTATTGTGACACTACACTCTTACAGTAGTTTTTTGTTTTCTCATCTTGAAAGCAAAACTATGTAATCAACGTTTATCAATAGACCATTATGGTTTCATCTGACGATTACAGACTCTGAAATTCAACGAGATTGATTTTAATGCGTAATTGTAACTTTGTCACAATTTGTGTCTCAGTGTCGTTTGAACATGCAGAGAGTAGTCAGGAATTCCTTACACTGAACAGTGTTACATCCTTTACGCTGTGCACAGACGCAGTGATGTGGACAAAGTTCTCTCTAATCAGCCAATGAAATATTCAAATGTATTCATTCGGGTCTGCTGGCTTAATGTAGAGGTCATTTAAGGGGTGTTGCGGCAGTTTATTTAACCGGGGATATATTTATAGCAACACCGATGATGCTATTATAACAACCCAATATATTTGTTATCAGTATCATTACAAATGATCGAGTTGGTTCATAATTAATACAACGGTTAGTGGTTTGATCCCAACTTGTTTTTACTTTTTTTTTCTTTCTTTAATTTCATTCTTGTTTTCTTCTGCAGCTCTTTACATTTATCAATTCAAAGCATTTAATCACAAACTTCAAAACATGCTGAAATCTGCGAAAAATGGTCATATGTTTTTGATTACATATTGTATTATTGTTTGTGTTTTTGGTAAGCTGTTGTGATCCCAGTTAAGATTGTAAACAATTTTTAATGTGTATGTATATTTCTAGCAATCTATGTACCCGTACTTGGGTTTTGCCTAATTGCTATATTTTATGAAATTTGACCTAGACGGATTTTTAAAACTTTAAATCTCTGAAAAGTGCGGTGACCCCCTTTTTTTTTTTTTTTTGTTTAATGATGATAACACGTAGATGAACATATTTGAGCAGTTTCACAGAATTCTATTAAATTACAGAATTAAATTAAATTTATGTGGTTAAAATAGTAAAAAATTAAAGTTTTTTTTGGTGACATAAAATTTACAAAAATTAAATTTCTTAAAATTTAACTTGTGTACCCCTTTTTATTGGTAGTGTGTGGTTTAATTAAATGGTATATGATGTATCTAAGCTTATAAAATATAATATCTACATGTTGCCAATTTCATAGGTTATTANGCCAATAGTACGTATAATACCATTGCCGTAGAGCATTAATTAAACAAAAGTTTAATTCGAAACAGATGAAATAATACAATGACCATTAACTAGATCGTCATATAGAACATAAAATCATGATTTGCACACAAGCAAATGATATACACTCTTCAATGTATTAGAAGAGAACGATTTTCACGTTCTCGCAATGTATTACAAGAACTTGTTTTGCACGTGCTCGTTCGCGCCTGAAAAAAACCAGCATGGTAGAAATAAACTATTGTTCAATAAAAACAAGCTAGCTTACCTTCATAATCAAACAAAAGTATATTAAAGGCGCAAACGAGAAAAACAAGAAATTCACGAAGAATATTTGTAAGACAAATGAAAACTTCTCTTTGTTTCTATACAAAAACCCAGCATAAACACAGCAACAAATTAAGGTGAACCAAAATGGCTGTGTATTTATACGCATTCAGAAGAAGAGTGATTTGTGGGTAGACCATTTTTGGTGACGAGGTTGCACTGCGCTATGTGACCGTTCCGACCTATAACCTAAATCCGGGCTACTATCTTGGTGGCGCACTCCAGAAATTCTGGATAAATAACAACCCTTAGGGAATGATAAGCTATTAGATAGCAGGTAATGTATTTATGATATTAAAAGGGCACATAATTCTGTCAAAATGCCAGCCAGAGTTATCTAACCTTGCCTGCCCAGTCCCCTCATGATAGTAAGTAAGTGTACCAAGTTTGAATGCAATAGCTTTGATACTGTTACGGACCTCTCCTTTGAGGTATACGGTTTTAAATACTTAATAACTTAGAGCTTTCAAATAGCTGTTAATAAAGTGTTACGCTTGTTCCATCCATTTTAAAATACGACACAAGTCGAAATAACTGTTCAAACAATAATTTATTCGTGCGAAGACAATAATCGCAATAAACTTCGTGCGAAGACAATAATCGCAATAAACAACCCGTTTAGAGAGCAACACAAAGTAAGTTATTTCTAACCGCCAGCTTCCCGGTAAATATACTAGGGTAGTGTTTACAAGGATTTACACATGTGACGCACAATCAGTCAGTTCTGCGTTCATTCAGAATTTATGTAAATATTACAATAAAAGTGATAAAAACGCTTCCAAAAACAGTGTTACTTAATGTAAACAATCTTCATATCAATGGATTACTACTATATAACTTATGTGATTATGACTTAAAGGTATTTACTTCGAAAAATTGAATGACAATAATCACGTCTATTCTAGATCTTGACTTTAGCTCAACTGTCCACTATCTCGACTTATTCTTCCTTACTCATGACAAATCTTGGTCAGTGACCAAAATCCTGGTCAGTGACCAAGATTCTGGGCAGTGACCAATATTCTGGTCATTAATGACCAGAATTCTGGGCACCAGTGACCAAAATTGGTCAGTCACGTGACTGACCAAAAATAATGACCATGAAATTAGAACGATACATGACGTCATTTACCAAATGTCATAACAATGAGACAAAATGGCGCCTTATTTAGAAAAACAATGAAAAATACAAAGTATTCAAATGGATGGCTAACTTCTAGACGAAAGTTCTGGTGATGTTTAGATTATATAGACACAGTTGTGTACACTTGTCAATTGGTTTATAAAGTCACATAATGTCACCAGTATGAACAACTTCACAGTCCATGAGAAAAGGTAAGTATTACTGTCACCCCTGGGGTGTATCATTACCCCCCTCTTAATAAGGCAAAGCTCCTGCTGCCTTTTACTTAACATAATACATCACATACATACCAATAATTGCTTATCAGTGTACTCAATTGCATTAAAATATAACAACAATAACGGATCAACGTATTCAACTTATAACTTTGTGTATAACTGTTCACTGTACTAACTGCTCCTTAAGTATGTAATTGTTCACATCATGTCAGTTAATTTAAATTCTTATTTATTGTCTGTATCTGTTCTTTGTAGCACAAATTTACAATTTCATGTTTTTACCACAGCAAACATGTTTTACAGTTTTTACATATTATTTCCAGAACTAGACATAAATGTCCAATGTCTTTGGTGGATCGATTCGTCCGACATCCGGTGTGGAGTGGATCGTCTGATGCCTCTGGTTGAATGGCCCATACGACATCCTGTGTGGGGTGGATCGTCTGATGCCTCTTGAAGAATGGCCCATACGACATCCTGTGTGGGGTGGATCGTCTGATGACTCTGGTATAATGGCCCATATGACATCCGGTGTGGGGTTGATCGTCTGATGCCTCTGTTGGATCCGACATCCCGTGTGGAGTAGATCATCCAATACCTTGGTCGAGTGTACCTTCTTAAAACCCGGGCCTGAAGTGGTTTGCATTGCATGCTCTCTGTAGTCTGAACTTGACCATAGCATCCTGGATCACAGTAACATTCAAAATTGACATATAACATTAACTGAGATATCAGTCCACTTTTGTTCGTTGGTTTGCTCACATCAACATCATGGCTAGAACAGTTCCTTGGTACATTTGCCGAGTAGGTCAATGAAAGTGTTCGATAGTCGCCACTTCTTATAAATTTCTTTCTTACTCGAACTAGCCTACTAACCCAAGGCAAAGTTCTTTTCTGGCACACATATTTTTTCTTTATGACCTCTTCCGCATTTACAGCTACGTTGGAATAGATTAAAAGCGTCCGACGATACAATTGCTTAGCTGGAGCGACATCTTTTTTGTCGATGGTATGTTGGATTACTTCCAGCTTACCAGATTCATGTCCTTGGCTCTGCGTTACATCAATCCTTCTAATGCTCAGTACATTTGCATTATCTTCGCTTTCTTTATCAAAAACTACGCTTGCTACACGGTCAATACGCTCAGCCTCTTCTCTTTCAACATACACTTCTACCACTGCTCCACAATTCCCTTGCACTGATGCTTCCTCTGCAACAGTCACTTTTCGCATTTGCCTCAGCCTTTTCTGTATACAAGGTATTTCTTGACCTTCTAAACAAATGATCCCACGACTCAAAATAATATCTGCTGGACTCTCAGCGTTCCCCAACACATCAAAGCCCAACAGCACGTCATCTTCAATGTCGGCTACTATAGCTTCTTGAAGCCTCTCAACTGGTCCAAGCTGCATTCTGAAGGCTCCTCGACCCATCACCTTAATGGGCATACCCCCAGCTCCCCGCAAACCTATGGCACCAGTTAACTTTGGCTTCTCACTCTCACTAAGCCGATTGAAGATCCTCGAAGACACAATAGTTTTCGAGGCACCAGTGTCAGTTGTAAAAACGACAGGGGTATCTTCAACTGTACCCTCAATGTACAGGCCATCCCCATAGTCCCTGTCGTTACAACTGCTCACTGGCTCTGTCGCTGTTGTGGTTTCCTTTTGGCCCTCCAATACTAGATCATTTACATGGACCTCCCTTTGGCCGCAAGGGCTGGTCCCTTCTCGTTTAAAGGCTTCTGATTTTCATCAGCTGCTTTGTTAAAAGCGTTCTTTTGCTCTTGATTGGGGCATTCCCTCGCATAGTGTCCCTTCTGTTGGCATCTGAAGCAAGTTACATCCCTTTTGAAGGTTCTCCTTTGCGGCGAGTTTTTCTCCGCCTCCAGCTTTTCTATTCTCGCTTGCAGCTCTTTAACCGTTGCTGCTTCGCTTTTGATTTCCGCATCGTTTCTTACACGCGAATGCGTTGGCGTCGTCCTTCCATTGGCCCCTTTTATTGTGAACGCCCTTTCTTCCTCGTCTACAACACTATTAACACTGTCTTCGCGTTCAGATCTTTTGTTGTTGTAACGGTTCCCTCTTTCTGTTCTTCTGGAACCCCTGATCTCCATCATGTTCACAGCGTAATATACCGCCTCATCAATATTTCGCGGTTCTTTGTTAAATTCTACATCGAATTTAACGTCATCATCGCTCAGTCCATCTAGGAACCTTCGTACCAGATCTTCGTCCCTAGTACGGCGATCTCTCCAGCCATGGGCCTTGTCATAAAGTTGCTTCAACTCAGCGGCATACTCCTCGAGAGTCTCACCATGTCGTTGTGACCTTCGGCTGAACTTTGACGCAAAAGAGCGTGGCGTTTCAATGATCCGGAAACGGCTGTCTAGTTCTTCCACTAGCGATCGATAGTCATTTAGCATGTTTAGAGAAAGTTGCGAAAATGCAAACTGGGCTGCTAAACCTTCGAGTCTGGGCAGCAACTGGTCCAGCATTTCATCTTGGTTCCAATGGTGCCTTCTCGCAATGGCTTCGAATTGCGAAATCCAAGTCGACCAGTCCTCTTTTCCACTAAATGACGACATCTTAACAGGTGGAAATCTTGGCTGCTGATTTGGACAATAATCCTCCATGTAGACAGGAGCCTGATATTCGCATCTGCCAGGGGCATTTTCGCACCTGGTATTTGAAACCCCAGGTTGCGCATGCGACTGTCCATTGTCAGATTGCCGACCATAATTACGACCCATCGCTAGGCCGTTGCTAAGAGACTCCGGCGCTGATGGTTCCGGCTGCGACTCCCTCCCGTCGGGCCCTCTGTTACCAACTCTTGAATCATCCCGGCACTCGCCCGCACGGCGCAGATCATACTCCGAATCACCCACACGCCTGTGTTTCGTAGCAACACATGTATTGTTGTTCTCGTTGTTAGCAGTCGATGGTGTGGCACCCCGCCCTGCTTCCTTCAGCTGCTTCAACTCCGCGACGACATAACGCAAGACAGACGCCGTGATCGACATTTCTTCACGTAGCGCACGTACCCCATCGTCGGGTACAGTTTGGCTTTCGTACAAGACCTCTGCGCACGATTCTGGTGTGTCTTCATCGCCACGAGCCGATGAACAACTTCCTTCGCGGAAGGTTACCTCACTGTCTACCGCCCTCGGGTTACTCATATTTTACTTATATGATTGTTATGAATTTATTGTATGGAATAACACTTTTCAATCCACTGTTTACACGTTATGTCTTGCAATTACTACCACGTTAATTTTTTTAATACACATTTTTTTTAAAATCGTGTTACAAAGGATTACCGATTAATATAATCGTATATCGAATTCGTTTGCCTAAATTCGTGTGAACGCGCGTAACAACATGTCCGTTGTTTGACCCGAAAAAGTGAATAATGTATGTGTCAAATGGTAGCGTTATAACGATTTTCACTTTAAACGGAGATAAGCGTCGGATTCATATCGCTGGATTGAGTTAAAAAAATTCAATCCCGCAGCTGCCACCAAAATGTTACGGACCTCTCCTTTGAGGTATACGGTTTTAAATACTTAATTACGTATAGCTTTCAAATAGCTGTTAATAAAGTGTTACGCTTGTTCCATCCATTTTAAAATACGACACAAGTCGAAATAAATGTTCAAACAATAATTTATTCGTGCGAAGACAATAATCGCAATAAACTTCGTGCGAAGACAATAATCGCAATAAACAACCCGTTTAGAGAGCAACACAAAGTAAGTTATTTCTAACCGCCAGCTTCCCGGTAAATATACTAGGGTAGTGTTTACAAGGATTTACACATGTGACGCACAATCAGTCAGTTCTGCGTTCATTCAGAATTTATGTAAATATTACAATAAAAGTGATAAAAACGCTTCCAAAAACAGTGTTACTTAATGTAAACAATCTTCATATCAATGGATTACTACTATATAACTTATGTGATTATAACTTAAAGGTATTTACTTCGAAAAATTGAATGACAATAATCACGTCTATTCTAGATCTTGACTTTAGCTCAACTGTCAACTATTTTGACATTGGTCAGTGACCAAGATCCTGGTCAGTGACCAAGATTCTGGGCAGTGACCAAGATTCTGGTCATTAATGACCAGAATTCTGGGCACCAGTGACCAAAATTGGTCAGTCACGTGACTGACCAAAAATAATGACCATGAAATTAGAACGATACATGACGTCATTTACCAAATGTCATAACAATGAGACAAAATGGCGCCTTATTTAGAAAAACAATGAAAAATACAAAGTATTCAAATGGATGGCTAACTTCTAGACGAAAGTTCTGGTGATGTTTAGATTATATAGACACAGTTTTGTACACTTGTCAATTGGTTTATAAAGTCACATAATGTCACCAGTATGAACAACTTAACAGTCCATGAGAAAAGGTAAGTATTACTGTCACCCCTGGGGTGTATCATTACTTTATGAGAAAAGTGGACCTAAACACAAAACTTAACCGGACGCCGACGCAGACGCTGACGCCGACGATCAGGTAATGACAATAGCTAAAAAAAAAATCTCAAAAAATGGATGAGCTAAAAATAATTTATAATAACAAGGATCAAAGCGACGCCCTCGTTTTACCTGATTTAAGCATGTTCAGAAGGAATAGCATTAAATAACATAATAATATTGGAAGACCAATAAAATCATATCCCAACATTAACTTCATGATGT
Organism: Dreissena rostriformis; assembly: GCA_007657795.1. Taxonomy (NCBI): domain Eukaryota; kingdom Metazoa; phylum Mollusca; class Bivalvia; order Myida; family Dreissenidae; genus Dreissena; species Dreissena rostriformis. The sequence continues at coordinate 185,986 of VMBQ01001108.1, read as the reverse complement.
CATGTGCACAGTATACCTGCATGTTTACTTCTTTTAAATGGCAAACGTTTGTGTTTATGAAATTTTATAAGATATTTCAGTTACAATTTTTAAAGATTATTTTTAAGTGTCCGAAAACTTAGAGTGATTATGGTAATGACACAAGGTTAAATGTCCCTAAAATGTTCGATTTCAACCTAAACAATTAATCAATTTTGGCATGTGTGAAATTAAATAATGATGTGAACCGCCTCATAACTTGTCAAAAGAAATGAGCAAATATTTTGATATTTAAACATTTGTATGTTACTGATTAACAAAGGATTTAAATAAAAGGAGGTAATGATTTATGTGCAAATTTACACATTTTTCTGTGACCTATGCAACTGTAAGTCTTAAACGATTACACATTATTACATGTTTCTATAAATACTAACATATCTGGGGGGAAATGTATGGTCACCTGATAAGGAGTGGGCTGATACTGTCATAAACCAGTCCAAAAATGTATCTCGGGCAAAAAATATATATCCCAAATTAATCCAAGCGATCAACAATGAAACAATCGACTTCACACAGCAACACGGGCAGTTTCTTTTGCATCTGCTTTATTCGGGCAATTCATGGCTTCTTCAAATACGGAAATGACATCATCAGTATCATTTTAAATATGGTGCGCATTTAACAACGCAAATAATGCTGATCTATCGTTTTAAATTAAAGCATTCATCAGTTACTTTTTCCACCGCTGAAATGTTCTTTTCCCAAGGTTGTCTGAAAAAGGCCTTATTGGAATGATCACTTTGAGAGAAACTAGGAAATGGACCAACAACAGTTATCCAAACGNACAACATTTTAGCAGAAGACAAAATTCCCAGCATGCAAAGGGTTAACAATCAAATTTATTCATCAAGAAATCAAACAATCTGAAGACAGGTTCACAACTTTAAGACATTTATCTGATTCCATGTTGTATTTTTTCTTTCACAGTGAAAATCAACTTAAGAAGGCTATCTAAATCCCCATGATTTCAACACAATTACAAGCAATCAACCGAGACAAATATTGAAAATATTAACATTGGGACAACTGCAAGTGGAACATCAATTCAGGCCCCATATTACTGTCACTTAACCAACACTTTATAATACATTTCAAAATATGGTTTGCTGGTAATTGAAGAACCATGTAATATCTCCTAACAATTCCTGTGATGGATTAATAGCACTATATTTCATGAACTTTTATTCAACACTTCAATATGGCCAATGGCATTCCCTATCCAGGGAATCGTACAAGGCTTGTTACACAATTTATCAATTAAACATACAAAAACTGATAGGAGTGTTATGCTGATTAGACTTTACAGGAAGAAATAAGCCATATCACTAGAACCAGTGTAATAGAGCTGAAAATTTGTTTCCTTAACATCACTTTTCAACGCATGCTAAACAAGCTGTTATTAAAGCATCAATCTAGGAGACATTTTTCAAGCACTTAAATCAAACTGCAAAATCTTCTGCAGGAAATACATTTTTGACTCGAACTGTTTCTATATTTGATCATTTTAACCTGGTAGCTTTATTTGATATATATTAAATTTATTAAAGGGCAGGTGGCTTAGTTTAATTAGGTTATTTGCGGAACACAAATGACAGTATCACATGCCATGGATCTAAAAATATAACATTGTGTTTGATGCTCAATATTAAACAAAAAGTAGACTATATTTAATAACTCAATAACATAATGTGTTCTATTGTGGGTTAAATTAGACCAATGCATGACCAACTCCATTACAGTCAATGGAAAATTGTTAACACACAAACCAGAATAGTCACAGAAGAGGCAAACATGATATACCTTCACAAAATGTGGTTGTTACAAAACTAAGACATCCATTTAAAAGAAATGGAGCCAAAGGGAAAAACTTAAATTAAACAAGAGTTCCACGGTCAGAGACATATGCACACCCAAACAGGGCCTTGTTTTTCATACTTTTTGTGACAGTGACCTTGACCTTTGACATTGTGACCCAAATTTTAAAAGGGGTCATAAACTGTCCAAGGCCAATGCAAATGTGAAGTATCAAGTCAATCAGTCAATTAGTTGATGAGTTATTGATCGGAAATGATTTTCACACTTGTTGTGACAGTGACCTTTGACCTAGTGATCCCAATTTCAATAGGGGTCATCTACTGTCCACGGCCAATGCCAATGTGAAGTATAAAGCTAATCAGTCAATTTGTTAGCGAGTTATTGATCAGAAATGATTTTCACACTTATTGATACAGTGGCCTTGACCTTTGACCTGGTGACCCCAATTTCAATACGGATCATCTACTGTCCCAGGCCAATGCACATGTGAAGTATCAAGCCAATGGGTCAATCTGTTCAAAAGCTATTGATCGGAAACGAACTGGTCTACCAACAGACCAACTTCCAGCAAAACAAAATACCCCTCTTCTTCGAAGAGGGGCATTCAAATAATTGACATTGTGTTTGAGTAGTAGGAGCTTGCATTGTATCATGTTACGCCTGCCCATGAAATATTATTTGCATTAGTCAAGTCTTTCACTTATTATCACTCAATTGGTCATTGTCAGCTCAGGTACTAATAAAGCACCCCAGGTACTCTTAAATATACTACAATGTACCCAGGTACGGAAAATACACGTAAAGGCATCCGGCCATACTCTAGAGTACTATTAGTATATTTTTCATTTCCCAGGCACTTTGTAGTATACTTAAGAGTACCGGGGATACTTGTAGTATACTTAAGAGTACCGGGGATACTTGTAGTATACTTAGAGTACTGGGAATACTTGTAGTATACTTAAGAGTACCAAGGATACTTGTAGTATACTTAAGAGTACCGGGGATACTTGTAGTATACTTAAGAGTACCAAGGATACTTGTAGTATACTTAAGAGTACCAAGGATACTTGTAGTATACTTAAGAGTACCAAGGATACTTGTAGTATACTTAAGAGTACCAAGGATACTTGTAGTATACTTAAGAGTACCAAGGATACTTGTAGTATACTTAAGAGTACCAAGGATACTTGTAGTATACTTAAGAGTACCAAGGATACTTGTAGTATACTTAAGAGTACCAAGGATACTTGTAGTATACTTAAGAGTACCAAGGATACTTGTAGTATACTTAAGAGTACCAAGGATACTTGTAGTATACTCAAGAGTACCAAGGATACTTGTAGTATACTTAAGAGTACCAAGGATACTTGTAGTATACTTAAGAGTACCGGGGATACTTGTAGTATACTTAAGAGTACCAAGGATACTTGTAGTATACTTAAGAGTACCGGGGATACTTGTAGTATACTTAAGAGTACCAAGGATACTTGTAGTATACTTAAGAGTACCAAGGATACTTGTAGTATACTTAAGAGTACCAAGGATACTTGTAGTATACTTAAGAGTACCAAGGATACTTGTAGTATACTTAAGAGTACCAAGGATACTTGTAGTATACTTAAGAGTACCAAGGATACTTGTAGTATACTTAAGAGTACCAAGGATACTTGTAGTATACTTAAGAGTACCAAGGATACTTGTAGTATACTTAAGAGTACCAAGGATACTTGTAATATACTTAAGAGTACCGGGGATACTCTAAAGTAGTACTTGAGTCGACAATGACCAATCGTGGTTTCTAAATTGGTTATTGTTGGCTCAGGAACTTGATCTTGCAGATAGAGACATGGGTACTAAACACAACACATTGTATGCATATTTGATCAGTAAAATTAAAATTGCATGACAAGTGATGAAGTCACAGTTTGGACCTTACTTTTGACCTCTAACTGTAACCTTGACCTTTGAGCTAAGAGGACAGTTGTTACCCACATGGTGAATATATGTGGTAAATTATATTAAGATTACATAATTAATGGTGAAGTTACAGTCAGGAAAAGCTGTTTTATGGCCAATTTCGACCTTTCAAGTGTGACCTTGACCTATGAAATAGGGAGACAGATGTTACATTTTGTCCTCTTGTGGTGAACATTTGTGGAAAGTTATTTAACAATTGAACAATGGTTGGTGAGTAATTACAAATTTTTGTGTAAAATTACAGTCTAGACAAGCTGTATAAGCCCAAGTTAACATTTGAAGTGTGACCTTGACCCTCCAAGTAGAAATACAGGTGATACATGTGACATGTTGTATTCTCATTTCAAATATAAGTTCATGAATTATTTATTTTTTAAATGAATGATGAAGTTACAGTCTCGACCAGCTTTGCCACAGTAAAACAAGCACAACTGTTGTGACTGTTGCACAGCTGCACTAAGTACAATTGTGGAAGTATCATCGAAAAAAAAGTAGACAACAAGAGATGTGCTTGTCGGAAACACAATGCCCCCTACTGTGCGGCTTTGAAATAAAATTTCTATTTATCATTTGGCAGGTTAAGAAATTATCTCCCTTTAAAGCTTATTACTTCCCTTGTATTTTATTTTTTTTACCTTTGACCTTGAAGCATGACCTTGACCTTTCACCACTCAAAATGAGCAGCTCCATGAGATACATATGCATGCCAAATATCAAGTTGCTATCTTGAAGATTGCAAAAGTTATGACCAAACTTTAACCAAGGTTAAAGTTTTTGGTTAAAGTTTTGGGACAGACAGAATGACAGACAGGCCAAAAACAATATACCCCCTCTTCTTTGAAGAAGGGGGCATAAAAACAAAAATCATAAAAAAGCTGCCCAGCTAGACATATGGTAACCTCTTAAATAGTCATTTAAAATCAATGAAATTAAATGAATATTAAATAATAAGATATTTGCCTTTCAAGTATTAATATGTTAATTTAATTGCCATAAGATTTTTCAACAATAATTATAACACGAAAATAAAATGTTGGCACTAAGAAAAAAAACAAAAAACGTTAAAACATGTGATTGCTCAGTCACTCCTTCAGTTTGTTGTTGTGGAGAACAACATTGTAATACTTGGACTGCCTAATCTAACAATGTGATTTAGATGACTGGCTGGAATTAAAAATAATGACATTTTACCAAGTAATCATTCTCCTCTCACTTTCCAGTTAGCTCTTTATTGGAAAACACATACAAGAAGGCTGCNTTAAAAGAGCAACTGTATGATTGTGTATGTGCTTAATAGTTTCAAACCAACCACTGATTGTAAGCTAGATGCATGGAAACAACATGTTACTATTTAACAAGCTGCACCATGCCCAAGACTGAGCATTGACCTTCAGTGTGACCTTGACCTTTGTCAAATAGGCTAAGGACTAACACATAACATGCCTTCTCCACATGTTTAACATGTGTGTAACTGTTGCACAGCTGCAACCCAAGTACAATTGTGAAAGTATCATCAAAAACAAGTAGACAAAAACAAAAATCATTAAAATGTTGCCCAGCTAGCCACGTGGTAACCTCTTAAATAGTCATTTAAAATCAACGAATGTACATTCAAATATAAGATACGTGCCTTCAAAGTATTGGTATGTTAATTTCATTGTAATTAGATTTTTCAACAATAATTATGACGAGAGCATAATATATTGACACAAAAAAAATAAAAACATGTCATTGCTCAGTCACTCCTTCAGTTTGTTGGAGAACAACACTGAAATACTTGGCCATCCTAATCTAACAATGTGATTTAGATGACTGGCTTGAATTTAGAATAATGACATTTTACCAAGTAATCATTCCCCTCTCACTTACCAGTTAGCTCTTTATTGGAAAACACATACAAGAAGGCTGCCATTCCAAGCTGGAGTGTTTGTGCCTTTGACATTTTCCAGAAAATATGGCATTTCTAAGAATATTACTTGCCTTTTTGACAGAAATGATATCTTCCTGGAGGAAAAAAAAGAGCTAAAATCAGGTTAACAGTGACTGTAACTCCGAGATTTATTAAATATGTTCTGTCCAAAAACTAGTGTTTTATAGAAATACCACCCAGTGAATCATATATCTTCATGGAAGAAATCATTCAATTAAGTGAAATTAGAAGAAAATAGATGCAACTAGCATTACAATTCCGTTTCTGAANCCAGAAAATTTGGCATTTCTGAGAATATTACTCACCTATTTGACAGAAATGATATCTTCCTGGAGGACATAATGCTAAAATCAGGTTAACAGTGACGGTAACTCTGAGATTTATTAAATATGTCCAAAGACTGTTGTTCTAAAGAAAATACCACCCAGTGAATCATACAACTTCATGGAAGAAATCACTAAATTAAGTTACAGTGAAATAAAATATATAAAAAATAGAAGCAATATCATTTCAATTCAGTTTCTGATATGTACAGAATACTTAAGAATATTAAACAATAGAGTCACTAATATATATGCCCGTCAATTAAGCTTTGACCTTAAATCGTGACAATAATGTTTGGTCAAGGTTCCTGTTTTTTCCACATAAAGACTTCAGTTCACAAAGGTAATAAAATCTTCCAAGATATCTTTTAATTGTTCTATGCTGATCTGGGCTCAAAAATACTCTGCACAAGAATTTAATTCTTATATTTGACCTTCAACTGTGACCTTGACCTTAACCCTAAGTGCCTTCTTCAAGAGTGCAACCCACTGGTTTTAAATGCTGCTTAATTATTGGAATAACAATCTATGCTGTACAAGTGCACAGGATTGCTTTCTTAAATCAACGTTTGTGACCCAAAACATTTGACCTTATAAGAGCATGTAACAAACCATCTCACCATGCTTATCACTTGCGCAAGGTCATTTGAAAATCCTTCAATGGTGAGCAAAGGTATGCTCTGGACAAATTGTTCAGGAATCATAACATTAATTTGACTTTTAACCTTGAACTGTGACCTTGACCTCTGACAGTCACCGTGTTTCTACACAAGAAACTTTTTTATACCAGACTCGTCGTTTCTGCTATGTCAACACACACATGCCCACCCAGCCGTCTGTAAGGGCATTATTGTACTTTGTGCTCAGGTGAGCTCAATACAACATTCAATTGTACAGAAGATTCTTTAAATAGAGTAACATTTAGTGATAAATCACATCATTAGTGAAGCAACTGATTGAAATGTAAGAAGCCAATGTAAGAAATTGGAGAAACATAAATGCTCAGGAAGTTCAAAGGCTTGACATTATTATTGAAAATGTCACAAGGTTGTAAGGAACACAAATACAAACCACAAGTTACTTGGCCAAAAAATCAATGTATATAACAATGCATTCACAAGAAATGTATGCCTTTTAGAACACTTGTCATTAATTATGTTACAAAGACAAATACCTGCTTTTTTTAACATATGCTTAATAATAGGCGGTTACACCTGAATTTTATATGGCGAATCACACATTTCACTATTCAAATTACTATGTCAAAACACATTTATGATTACACGTTGGATGGAAAAATAATTTCCAAAACATTTCTCTTGGGCACGGTTGATAAGACTGATAGCTGCTTTATTATTGATATAATTCCATTGTACGAAACAAGTTAGAAATTCCACTTAGACAAGAACCAGAAGACATGCCATTCTTAGTTAAGCATGAACTGAAACTTGTTTGGCCTAAGCAGAGGTTGTGTTTTAACTGTATAAACTGTATTAATTAGTAGCCCTTAAGCAAGTTGCTACAAAATTAATAAAAAAAGTATATTTTAACAAAATACACATCTATAACTTTAAAACAATATTTTTATTTTGGTAGAAAGTTTTAACTTAATATTCACATATTTGCTTCCCTTTGTCTATAACATTAAACCTTCAAAGTCCTGCTGTTATAGTCCAAGAGGGATAACTCTATAATGTCAAACGTCAATCACTAGCGGGGATAACTGTATCTCTATTACTCAACAAAACACAACTCATTGAACCTATTTCTGGCAGGAAAGCAGACTTTCTTCAAATATTGTGATGGATAGTCGGTAAATAAATACCTAAATAACTCGCACAAATAATTATTTTGGCAGAGAAGGGAAGCTTGCTTTTTTGATAATCAATTATGTTGTAAACAATGATCAAGAAGCTAGATGCACAGGAGAGGCTGACTTGGGGAGAAAAAAGATGTTTTTTTTTCAAACCATTTCTCTTGCGCACAGTTGATCAGACTGATAGCTGCTTCATTATTGATATAATTCCATTGTACAAAACAAGTTAGAAATTCCACTTAGACAAGAACCAGAAGACATGACATTCTTAGTTAAGCATGAACTGAAACTTTTTTGGCCTAAGCAGAGTATGTGTTTTAATGTATAAATTGTATAAATTAGTAGCCCTTAAGGAAGTTGCTACAAAATAGTCAAGAAAAGACCTGATATGAACTAGAGTTCCGCGATCGGAGACATATTCCCGCTCAAACAGGGCCTTGATTTTCACACTTATTGTGACAGTGACCTTGACATTTGACCAAGTGACATCAATTTCAATAGGGGTCATCTACTATCCCAGACCATTGCACATGTGAAGTTTTAAGTCAATCCGTCAATTGGTTGATGAGTTATTGATCGGAAACGATTGTCACACTAATAGTGACAGTGAATTAGACCTTTGACATAGTGACCCAATTTTCAATAGGGTTCATCTACTGTCTAAGGCCAATGCACATGTGAAGTATCAAGCCAATTGGTCAATTCGTTGACGAGGTATTGATCGGAAACAATTTCCACCCTTATTGTGACAGTGACCTTGACCTTTGACCTAGTGACCCCAATTTCATATGGGTCATCTGCTGTCCAAGGCCAATGCACATGTGAAATATCAAGCCAATCGGTCAATCTGTTCAAAAGTTATTGATTGGAAACGATTTTCACACTTATTGTGATAGTTACCTTTACCTTTGACCTAGTGACCCCAATTTCAATAAAGCTCATTTACTGTCCAAGGCCAATGCACATGTAAAGTATCAAGCCAATCGGTCAATCGATTCAAAAGTTATTGATCGGAAACTAATTGGTCTACTGACAGACAGACCTACAGACCGACTGACCGACATCCAGCAAAACAATATACCAGGGCCAAAACACCCTTTTTGGGGAAGGGGCCTCAGCCTTTTTTTANGATCAATTTGTCATAATTGTTGGACAAGTCGTCATGTTTCCTGGGAACATGCTCCATGATAAATAGTTTGGTTAGCTGGGTTTCAAGGGAAACCCTGCTTTAAAATGAACTATAAGAAATGGGAGATCCATCATTCTTCTCCTATATAACACACACATAGTTAGTTATAAGATTACAGCACGGACAAACTAACAATTGTTTCATGCTGCACCTACACCACATACAATATACCAAAGAGCACATTAAAGGCTGACTACAAAAAGATATATGTTTGAGATTTAACATACTGTAAGCTAAAAACATTTAATAAACTAAATACCATGTTAGATATGTTCATCCTCAAACATTCTCTGTAGTATCTGGGCAATAATTAATGTATGTAGTTAAGTTCATCCAAATAACAAAAAAAATAATCAATTTAAACTTATCATTCTGATTTTGTTTTATAACCTGTTATATATTTGAAATTTCAGTCCTGACTAATATGTCACCCGGGTTAAGCCGTCAGTCTAGATCCCACCACCCTTAATATTAGTCAAACTTTAAGAAAAATGGACATGTTGCATTAAATCTTAATTTGAATTTACTTGTTGATTGGTATTATAATTATAAGGATCCATGCGACCTCATGGTGTTACCTAATTTAAGCATGTTCAGATGGAATAACATTATATAACATAATAATATTGGAAGTCCAATAAAATCATATCCCACCATTAACATAATGATGTCATGCGCGCACTATACCTGCATATTAACTTCTGTTAAATGGCGAATGTTTGTGCTCATGAAATTCTTAAAGATGTTTCCATTACAATTTTTTTAATTATTTTTAAGTGTCTGAAAATAACGTAATGACACAAGGTTATATGTCCCTAAAATTTTCGACTTCGACCTAAACAATTATGGCATGTAAGAAATTAAATAATGAATTGAACCGCCTCATAACTTGTCAAAAGAAATGAGCAAATATTTTGATATTTAAACATTTGTATTTTACTGATTGAGAAAGGATTTAAATATAAGGAGGTAAAGATGTCTGTGCAAATTACACATATTTTTGAGACCTTTGTAAGTATAAGTACTAAACTATTATACAATATTACATATGTTACTATAAATACTAACATATCTGGGGGGAAATGTATGGTCACCTGATATTAGGGGCGGGCCAATAGTGACATAAACCAGTCCAAAATCCATATCTCGGGCCAAATATCTATATCCCGAATTAGCTCACACGATCGCCAATGAAACAATCTACTTCACACAGTTACGCGGGCACTTTTTTTGCATCTGCTTTATTTGTGCCCGTTCATGGAATCTTCAAATAGGGAAATGACATCATCAGTCACATTTTTAATATGGTGCACATTTAACAACGCAAATAATGATGATCTATTGTTTTAAATTAAAACGTTCATTAATTACTTTTTCAAGGTTTTTTGCCAAAGGTTGTCTGAAAAAGGCCTGATTGGAATGATCCTTTGAGAGAAACTATGAAATGGACAAACAAGGGTTATCCAAATGGCCACTCAACAGGAATTACCTTAGAGACTACTCATTTCCGTATATCTTGAAACAAATAATGGGACCAAGGAAAGATTGCTATTCCTTTAAGAGAAAAAACAAGAGTGATTGCGGACAACTGGATTCAATCAAACAAGAAACAGTGTCCCTTAGCTTTGCTTGAACCATAAAACTGACTAATGCGTCAGCAATAATTAATGCTTTATTCAGNTTTGACCTTTGAACTCAAAGTGCGACCTTGACCTTGGAGATATTGACGTAATTCTTTCGCGCGACACACCGTCCAATGATGAAGAACAAATATGCCAAATGATTTTAAAATCTGACAATGAACAACATAGTTATGGCCCGGACAAGCTTGTTCCGCCCGCCAGCCAGCCCGCCAGCCCGCTGCATTCGCCAATCTAATAACCAGTTTTTTCCTTCGGAAAACCTGGTTAATAAGCAACATTTCCCTTGTGGCAAGTTTGTGAGGGGCTAATATGACAATATCTTAAATGCAAACTAATTTAATCAGAGTATCGGAGAGGAGGAAAAGTCCGCTGCCCGACAATTATGCTTGTCCTATAGACAGACGATTCAATTGGCCTGACAAACAGTTGCAGATCAATATAAACACTCAAACAGATTCTTAATTAGCTAATATGCTTTCACAGCAATTTATTAAAAGATAAATTCTGATTCTCAAAATAGAAAGAATATAATTTTATAAACTGTTCATTCTTAAAGAACTGATGTATGAGCTATATATGAGAATTAGTTTAAGACAAAATGTCCCCCACATTTTCGAAAAAATAAACAATTCAAATTTAATCATCAAGAAATCAAACAATCTGTTGACAGGTTCACAATTGTAAGACATCTATCTGATATGCAACAATGTCATGTTGTATTTTTCGTTTCACAGTGAAAATCAATGTGAAAAGGCCAACTCAATCACCATGATTTCAACATAATTACAAGAAATAAACCAAGACAAATATTAGAAACGTTAACATTGGGACAACTGCAAGTGGAACATCAATTCTGGCCCCATATTACTGTCACTTAACCAACACTTTATAAATTATTTCAAAATGTTGTTTGATTATATTGAAGAACCATGTAATATCCCCTAACAAACACTGTAATGGATTAATAGCACTATATTTCATGAACTTTTATTCAACACTTCAATATGGCCAATATCATTTCATATCCTTGGAATAATACAAGGCTTGTAACACAATTTATAAATTAAACATACAAAAGCTGATAGAAGTATTATGCTGATTAGACGTTACAGGAAGAAATAAGCCATATCACTAGAACCAGTGTAATAGAGCTGAAAATTAGTTTCCTTAGCATCACTTTTCTAACGCGGGCTAATCAAGCTGTTATTTAAGCATCAATTAAGGAGACATTTTTCAAGCACTTGAATCAAACATCAACATCTTCTACAGGAAAAACATGCAAGGCTCAAACTGTTTCTATATTTGATCATTTTAATTTAGAAGCGTCATTTGATGTAGATTTAATTTATTAAAGGGCAGGTGGCTCAGTTTAATTAAGTTATTTGCGGCACACAAATGACAGTATCACATGCAATGGATGTAAAGATATAACATTATGTTTGATGCTGAATATTAAGCCAAAAGTAGACTAAATTAAAATACCGTTTTTTTTTCTATCGTGGGTTAAATGTGACCCATGCATGACCCACTCCATTCCAGTTAATAGAAAATTGTTAACACACAACCAGAATAGTCGCAGAAGTGGCAAACATGATATACTTTCACAATATGGGGTTGTTACAAACTTAAGACATCCGTTTAAAAGAAATGGACCCAAAGGGAATACTTTAATATAAAAATAATAAAATTTGTGTTTGGGTGGTAGAAGCAATGTACCCTGGGTATGGTAAATACGCTAAAAGACACACCCTGCCATACTCCAGGGTACATTTTAGTATATATTCCATACCCCAGGTTCTTTGTAGTAATCACAAATAAAACATTTTGGATGGGAAAAGAAAATGTACTTTCACTATATGCTTATAAGTAAGATGCATTAACTTCAAGTGGCCACTATGACCTTGAACTTGAATCGAGCAACATGGTAGTTGTTTGCTTGCAACAAGGAGTGTTGATGTGGTGATCATTTGTTCCAATTTATTTCAATTTTCAATTTATTTACGCAAACTGACTCTTACCTTGACCTTAAATGTTTTTTACACACAAAAACCTGCTAACAGTGTATAAAGGATTTGAACGCAAAGTGGATGTTGTGATTGAGATTTTAGAGAATATAAATGTAAACACATGCTAGCTTCCAGAAATAGCTTCCAGCAATCACATGATTTAAGGATACATACTTAATGACTTTATGTATATTTAAATAATTTGTAGTGCTGGATTAATTGTCTCTTAATGAGAAAATTAAGGTCTTACATTCAGCTGTAATTTACTGAAAATCAAGTCGGACTGATGATGGAATGTTGTTTCTTATATTAAACAAACACCGCATATTATCTAATATACGCCCCCAAGTGGCCTTACATTTTCACATTTTCAAAGGGGGGGATCATATTAAGGGGGTTATGTTTATTAGAGGTCAAAATAATTGTATTATTTTGTATACACCATTATACAATAAAATATTTGCATTTACTGATTAAGCAAACAATTAAAAGCATGATTTTTATAATTTGTATGTATTTGTTTTTTTAAGAATAGTGGGGTGGGGTGTTTATCAGGGAAGGGACTTTTATTAGGAAATATATTGTACCTTTCATGCAGTTTATATACCGGGTTATCTAAATATAGGATACTCTGGCATGTTAACTTTACATTCTGCATATGTGTGATCATATTGTATATATGTATTTAAGGCTCGACTTTCAGAGCCAATGTAATTTACAATATTGTTCAACTTATTGCACTTCGTCCTGTGATGAAGGTTTATTGTGATTGCATTGAACACTTGTATTGAACACTTATTGCAACAAATTGCGCTTGAATTATACTGTTTTTTCACACATTTCAACTTATTTATAACGAGAGAAACTGCAAACCATATTCTTGAAACTGGTCTGATAAACAAGAGAGCCATGATGGCCCTTAAGCTCTGACCTGAGGTCACCGACACACATTGTTGAAGACTTGACCTGGTGATCTAGTTTTTGACCCGACTGGACCCAGATTCAGCTGTGATCGTCATATTGTCAAGATAAAAATTCTGACCAAGTTTCATCAAGACTGAGTCATAAATGTGACCTCTAGAGTGATAAGTTTTATTTCAGATTTGACCTCATGACCTAGTTTTTTGACACACATGAACCAGATTCTAATTTAGACTACATAATGTCAAGATAAACATTCTGACCAAGTTTCATCAAGCTAATTAAGTCATTAATGTTGCCCCAAAAAAGGGAAGATTATTTTTCAGATTTGACCTGGTGATCTTATTTCTAGATGCATGTTACAAAATTGGAACTTTGTCTAGAAATTTTCAAGATATAGATTCTGACCAAGTTTCATCAAAATTGAGTAATAAATGTAGATTTGTACCTTATAACCTAGTTTTTAGATGCATGTAACCCAGATTCCAACTCAGCCAAGATATTGTCCAAATAAACATTCAAGTTTCATCAAGATTGGATGAAAAATGAGGCCTCAAGAGTTGTAACCAGTTAAAATTGATGACACACACTGCACAACTTCAGATATAGTGTGATCACCACATGCCCAGGTGAGCAAACAAGAGGGCCAAGATGGCCCTAGAGGGCTCACCTGTGAAATGAGCTTGCCCAGTGGTATGATTTGAACAATCTTTGTCACATATCAAATATCAAAGCTGCGTGCTTTGTGGTTAAAGATAAAAAAAAAAAATCAAGCTTTGACCTGGTCCATGTTTTTCAACGGACCAGAACCACTTTTGAACTCAAACAACATATCATTAAGACAAACATTTTGACAAAGTAACATAAAGATTGGGCATAAAATGTGACTTCTAAGTGTTTACAAGGTTTTTTCTTTTTTTTTGACCTAGTGACCTAGTTTTTGACCCAGCATGACCCAGTNTGTATAAAGAAGTTATTGAGCAAACGCAAAACCATTGCAATTTTTCGCCCATACATACCCAAAAACACACAAACACGAAACCATTGCAATTTTTCACGCACGCACACACAAACACGAAATCTATTTGTTATAACATTAATTACCTAAGAGGTGACTTCAACAGTCCAAAAGCCCTTTCTACTACCATCGTTGAACGACTGTGGGCCAATGTATTTTTTTTACATTTCATAGAGTTCTGCCTTTTGTTCGTGCGTTATGTAAAGTTAAGAATTTAAGTTCTTTAAAATAAAAACAAGAGCACCGCCTAGCGGGTGCAGACCGCTAATCTATTTGTCAAAGCATGAATCAAATCTGATCATAAATAAAGAAGTTATGGCAATTTTAGCAAAATGTAATACTTTGTCCTTGACAGTCAAGGTCATTCAAAGGTCAAGGTCAAATTCAAGTTGCCAGGTACAGTACCCTTATAATAGTAAGAAAGTATTTGAAGTTTGAAAGCAATAGCCTCGATACTTTAGAAGTAAAGTGGATCAAAAACACAAAATTAACCAAATACTCAAAGTTACTAAGTCAAAAAAGGGCCGTAATTCTGTCAAAATGCCAGTCAGATTTACATAACTTTGCCTGCACAATCCCCTTATGATAGTTAGCAAGTGTTCCGAGTCTGAAAGCAATAGCTATGATACTTTAGGAGTAAAGAGGACCAAAACACAAAACTTAACCACATTTTCAATTTTCTAAGTATAAATAAATAAATTCGGGGGCATAAAAGATACCTTTGAGTAAGAAGATATGGCTTCAGTCCATAGCCAGAGTCTCCTAGAAGCCATCCTTTGCTGCCATCCATCAGCCAGTCCTTCAAGCTGCAGTTTTCAAAGATGAAACTGTCATGTGTGGACCCTGGCCACTTTGCCACAATGTTAGTGAATCTACAAAATGTTTTCAGCTCATCTTTTTAAACGCATATACTCAAAATACATGAATCATAAAAGGTTTGTACACTGTAGTGTTATGTTCAAATGAGCAAAGATTAGCAGAGTAAATGATTAACAACAAGGCTTGTCACCATAGGATGACATATGCCCCTTTTTTCCACATTTTTCAAAAATTAAACGCAAACTTTAAACTTTAAGTGTGACGGAATTTCAGACGGATGGACAGACGGACAGTGCGATCACTATATGCCCACCTTCGGGGGCATAAAAATACGTTGTTGCGTTGCTTTATAATCTCACTTAAGATTTAAAATGTGTTGTTTTGCCTTTTGACATGATATTATACAAAGAGAAAAAGAGTTACCTCATGTTTGCATCAACAACAGCTTGAACATTAATGGAATGGTAGCCTTTCCGACACACATAAACATCTCTCTCCCTTGGGGCCAACATGGCTATGTGTGTGCAGTCGACTGCGCCAATGACATTGGGGATTCCCGCTATACCAAAAAACTTTTGTTTTATTTGGACCAGTTCTCTGTCCGATGTAGGGAATACCACATTATTCAAGTGGCGGTCTAAAGCTTCCAGCACCTACAACAAAACATTTAGTGATAACTCTTTGAAGGAATGTTCAGTAATTAATTTACCGATTGATATACACTTACTTTGGCTACATAATNAATTTTCAATTTTCTAAGTATAAAAAGGGCACATAATTCTGTCAAAATGCCAGTCAGAATTATCTAACTTTGCCTGCCCAGTCCCCTCATTGTAGTAAGTAAGTGTACCAAGTTTGAATGCAATAGCATTGATACTTTATGAGAAAAGTGAACCTAAACGCAAAACTTAACCGGACGCCGACGCCGACGCCAACGCCAACGCCGACGCCGACGCCAAGGTCATGACAATAGCTCATAATTTTTTTTCAAAAAATAGATGAGCTAAAAAATGACCTTTAACCACTTAAAATGTGCAGCTCAATGAGATACACATGCATGCCAAATATCAAGTTGCTATCTTCAATATTTAAAAAGTTATGGCCAATGTTAAAGTTTTTGGACGACGACACGGAAGACGAGAGAGGGCTATGACAATACCTCGGGTTTTCTTCGAAAACAGCCACACACCGCCCAACTTAAGATATAGTGTGATCACTTCGTGCTCAGGCGAGCTAAAAAAGTAAGCATTAAGCTAACCCAGTTCATCTACACAAATACAGCCTTGTTATCGTCATAATTGTAACCAATTTATTATGTCAATTGGAAAACATTCAAACCAATCATATTTTCAAACAGTTAATTTTCATCCAGTATAAATCTTTACTACATCTCAATGTGTTAATGTGACCCAGCTATTATTGTGAATGGTTGGTAAGTGTGGCAGGTAGCAATGAGAAATGTATCATCTCAGGGTTTTTTTATCTTATATAACAGATGCCGAATATCGGCGTCTTCCTCCACCAAACTAGGCTGGTTTTCCGGACCAAAAAATTCACCCTAAAAAAAGTTTTTTTTTTGTTTTTTTTATAGAATGATGTGTCTCATGATTATTATCTCTCAATTCTATTTCAATTTAATCTTGTCAAACGAACTAAATTATGTAAAAAGCAATGAATATAGTGCAAACATGTACAAATCACTTCAAAATTAATGTAATAATGAGAGAGTAAGTAAAAAAAATCCCCCAAAAAGTCAGCCATAGCCATAGTCAATCCCAGTTAAGATGGTCTATGAAGAAAATAACACTCTTTTTTTCTTTTTAACCCATTTAGCAGTTAAAGTAAGACTCTTACATTTTCCCCCAATAAGAAAAAAACTCGCACAATTTTTCCCCCAAAGTGGAAAATCGCGCGTACAATTTCTCCCACATAAGGGCTAAAGGCCCCATCCCCCACAACCCCCCAAAAAAACTGCATCTGTACCTATTGCTGGACAGGATCCTCAACTATTGCAGATCAGGCAACTCCTCAAGACTTCTGTGCCCGTCACCACTGCAGTCCACTGCTGCAGTCATCACTGAATCTTGCCCTGTACTGCCTATGTCAACTCTTTCAATCTTGAATAACAGGGTTCCCTGCAAACACAGATTTCATATACAAGTCCCATTTACAGGCAAAAAGGTGTGTTACTACTTTTACAAGGCCTAGCAGTTTCAGATAAAGACTTTTTCACTACTGTATGTACATATAAAAAAACAAGAGGGCCAATGACCCTAAGGCACTCACTTACTGACCTTGTTTTTCATACCTTGTGATCCAGTTTTAAAGTTGATTGAAAAATTATTTGGTCAAATGTTTTGACAAGTTGCATAAAGATTTGGCAAAAAATGTGATCTATAAAGTGTTCAAACGCTTTTTCTTTGATTTGGCCATGTGACCAAGATTTTGCCCCCATGCAACCCAGTTGTTATCTCAATTGATAAATCATTGGAACAATCTTCTGAGCATGAAAATGAAAAGCTTCCCAGCGGTTTAAAGGAAGATGTAATGTGACGGAAAATGTTGACAACTGACGACATATCATACATGACACACAACATAGACACATGACGGATGACACTAAATGCCGGAGATCCCCCCACACCACAATAGATTTGTCCCCAATGATTTACTGGAACTGAGTTAATTAATATGTTCTCACTAAAAATTATTAAAAAATACACCACTTTGTGCTAAAGTTTAAAATACTAATTAACTCGGTTCCAGTGAATGATATCTTTAAAGAAAAGTACCACAACTGTTAACCTGCAAGAAATGTATGATGCAGAAAGATGTTTGTTATAGCACTGTCACTTCCCAGTTTCATTAAAATCTGCCAAGCGGTTAAGAAGGAAAAGTAGTTAGAAGAAGAAAATTAACTGAGGGATGGACAAACACAGGCTTGACAACAGGGTTGCCTAAAAGCTCCCCAAAAGCAGGTGAGCTAAAAATTATGACCGATGACAGACACCATGGTATCTTAAAAGCTCCCCATGAGCACTTTGTGCTCAGGTCAGCTTAAATTCAACCACTTAACATTTTTGAACAATAATTACTTCCTAATTACCTTTCTCTATATTTAGTTTTACTGCAACATGGCTGCATTTATATTCTTCTACTGTCTGCATATTTCCCAGATAATCTGCCACACTTGATGATAAATCAACCCTTATCTAAACTTATTGAACTACCAGCCAAAGAAAACGTCAAAGGGAGAAAATCAAAATCATTTTTAAAGGGAGGCAAGCCACTACTCAAGCAAAGCTACATAAGAACTTCATTATTTCCCTTTTAATTGTCAGCTTTTCTATAGTTAAAAAGGAAATACCAATGGTTTAGAATCCGTAATACAATGTTTTAAATAGTGAAAATTGCCAGGTATGTTACATGTTAGAACTACTTTGTCCTGGTTCCCAAATAAATATTGTCATGAAACAGATTAACAATGCCAGAGTTAATGAAATGACCGTTAAACTCATTAAAAATATAAACATAGGGTGGAGAACCATAAAATAACCAAGAATTTGCCTGGTTTTGGAACAATATAACAAAACTCCTGATCATTAAACATAATAATATATATTTTTTCAATAATACTTTTCTTAAGTCTCTTTTATAGATATCCAGCCGAAACCATCAGATATATTTTATTTTCATATAATTTTATTCAGTTTTGTGTCATAAAAAAGAAATATAATAGCATTGCATGAGCCTTAGATCTCTTGATCTCAAAATTCACTCAAGACTTACCAGCACACTAGTTTGAATGATCCTAGGTTAAAGTGTTCTCATGATATAATGTGGAAATGGTTTTCATGTTACAAGCCCCTGTGACTGTGACCCCAACTGGTTCACCTCAAAACACCTCCCAAGAAACCAGCATTCTTGCTTGGATGATTGTCAGTCAAATGGTTCCTTAGATATGTTTTTTTTATTTTACAAGATTCTGTGATCTTGACCTTTGACCTGTTGACATCTTTATAAGTATGTTCCTTTCCTCCCTTTTAATCAGCATACCTATCTGTTTTATTGTAGGTCAACTGGTTCTCTATATATGCATACTTTTCAAGTTCAAAGCCCTTGTGACATTGACCTGAGACCTGTTGACCTAGAAATCAGCATGAAACTTTTGTCACCATCAAGTAACTAGCATACCAACTTAAAAGAATGAAGTAATAGAGTTCAATAGATATCACAATAAAACCGCATTGTCTACAGACAGACAAACAGACGGACAGCCCATCCAACCAACCAACAGAGAGGAAGGTGCAAAGCAATATACCCACAAACAGAAACAAATGATTAAATTATTAATTAGGCATGGAATAAGGAAGTTTGGGTATTTGTACTTTGCATTTCACTTAAGTCATGATATTATTTATAAAGGTAAAGAAATCATTACAATCAGAACTAAAAATATAAATGACATTTTCCAAAGTTAGTTTAAATTCTTAAATGTCAATCTAAATGTTAAAGCATGACATGCAACTTCAGGTATGGAAAACATTTCACAGTAGGTAAAAAGTTTTTTTTTTAATTTTCCTGAAAATTAAAATAAACTAACTTTCAGTGAATTGTAAGTTTAAAGACTGTAGTTTTGCATTTATCAAATGGTAGACTGCTCATGTAAGTCATACAAAACAACACTACGGAATACAGTTAAGACCATCGTGGTTACACATTAAAATCCAGAGGGCTACAATGCGATAGTGCGATAGTACGATGGCAACAATGCGATAGTACGATGGCGACAATGCGATAGTATGATGGCGACAATGCGATAGTACGATGGCGACTATTCGACAATGTGACAGTACTATGACGACAATGCGACAATACAATGGCGACAGTGCAATAGTACAATGGCAACAATGCGATAATACGATGACGACAGAACCAGAACGCGATAGTACGATGGCGACAATGCGATAGTCATATCGTACTGTCGCCATCGTATCATCGCATTGTCACCATCCTACTATCGGGTTATTGTACTGTTGTCATCATATTATCGCATTGTTGCAATCGTACTGTAGCCATTGTTATGTCGCACTGTCACATTGTCATCATCATACTGTCGCATTGTCCTCTATTGCCATTCGGTACACATGCGCACATTGTATTTTTTCCTAGATGGAGCCACTTTTAAAAATACTTTACAGTTTGGCATACCTTACATCAATACCCATTCTATTGCCTAATAAGAATTTGATTTCATTATAACTGTAACCTCTTTCAAAGTACCTCTTTATAAAGTCATCTCGTTTGTTTCTGCAATAAGAAAAGTTTGTGTACCGGAAGGCAATAGTCGACAATTTGATAGTACGATAATGTCAAGATAAACATTCTGACCAAGTTTCATCAAGCTAATTAAGTCATTAATGTTGCCCCAAAAAAGGGAAGATTGTTTTTCAGATTTTACCTGGCGACATAATTTCTAGACGCATGTGACAAAATTGGAACTTTGTCAAGATATTTTCAAGATATAGATTCTGGCCAAGTTTCATAAAAATTGAGTAATAAATATAGATTCTGACCTTATAACCTAGTTTTAAGATGCATGTGACCCAGATTCGAAAATCAGCCAAGATATTGTCCAAAAAACATTCTAAGTTTCATCAAGATTGAATGAAAAATGAGGCCTCAAGAGTTGTTACGAGTTAAAACAAGAGCGTCGTCAAGCGAATGCCAACGCTCGGCTGTGGGTGCAGTTTTGAAAAAAAAAAAGACCTTTAACCACTCAAAATGTGCAGCTCCATGAGATACACATGCATGCCAAATATCAAGTTGCTATCTTCAATATTGAAAAACTTATGGCCAATGTTAAAGTTTTCGGACGACAACCACGACGACGACGCAAAGACGAGAGAAGGCTTTGACAATACCTCGGGTTTTCTTCGAAAACAGCCGAGCTAATAAAATTGATGACACACACCGCCCAACTTAAGATATAGTGTGATCACTTTGTGCTCAGGCGAGCTAAAAAAAGTAAGCATTAAGCTAACCCAGTTCATCTACACAAATACAGCCTTGTTATTGTCATAATTGTAACCAATTTATTATGTCAATTGGAAAACATTCAAACCAATCATATTTTCAAACAGTTAATTTTCATCCAGTATAAATCTTTACTACATCTCAATGTGTTTATGTGACCCAGCTATTATTGTGAATGGTTGGTAAGTGTGGCAGGTAGCAATGAGAAATGTATTATCTCAGGTTTTTTTTAACTTATATAACAGACGCCGAATATCGGCGTCTTCCCCCACCAAACTAGGCTGGTTTTTCCCCTTTCCCGATCAAATTTTTTTTTTTTTTTTTTTTTTTTTTTACTAA
>VMBQ01001108.1:139516-162875 GCA_007657795.1 Dreissena rostriformis | reverse complement strand
TAGAATTGATATCCTCCGCAACATATATTTTGTTTAAGGATGGGTGCAAATCGGACGGATGAACGTACAACTATACAAAGGGCCATTACTCCGTTATTAACAGATGTTGTACAATGCCATTTGGCGTGCATCATCGTCTTATCCATATATATACTCATACCAAGTTTCAATGAAATCCGCCAAAGCACTTCCAAGATATGGCTCCGGACACAAAAGTGCCTATTGTAAAAAGCATTTTTTCAAGATACAAAGGGCTATAACTCCGTTATTAACAGATGGTGTACAATGCCATTTGGCGTGCATCATCGTCTTATCCATATATATACTCATACCAAGTTTCAATGAAATCCGCCAAAGCACTTCCAAGATATGGCTCCGGACACAAAAGTGCCTATACTAAAAAGCATTTTTCAAGATACAAAGGGCCATAACTCCGTTATCTACAGATGGTGTACAATGCCATTTGGCGTGCATCATCCTCTTATCCGTATATATACTCATACCAAGTTTCAATGAAATCCGCAAAAGCACTTCTAAGATATGGCTCCCGACACAAAAGTGCCGAACGGACAGCCGGACGGACAACGCCAAAACAATATCCCTCCGCCTCTGGCGGGGGATAATAAATCCCCCAAAAAATCAGCCATAGTCAATCCCAGTTAAGATGGTCTATGAAGAAAATAACATTCTTTTTTTCTTTTTAACCCATTTAGCAGTAAAAGTTAGACTCTTACATTTTCCCCCATTAAGGAAAAAACGCGCACAATTTTTCCCCCAAAGTGGAAAATCGCGCGTAAAATTTCCCCAACATAAGGGCTAAAGGCCCCATCCCCCACAACCCAAAACGATGGTGACAATGGGACAATGCGATAATATGATGATGACATTGTGACAATACGATGGCGACAGTGCGATGGTGACAAATCGACAGTGTGACAATACAATGGCGACAGTGCGATAAAACTATGACGACAGTACGATGACTATTGCATTGTCGCCATTGAACTATCGTGTTGTCGCATTTTCACTATCATACTATCGCATTGTCGCCATCGTACAATCGCATTGTCGCCATCGTACTATCGCACTATCGCATTGTCGCCCTCTGGAGTTTAATGTGTAACCACGATGGCACTAACGGTATTCCGTACAACACAATCCACACGTCAGCAGTTGTGAGTTGACAATACACCCCCTCTCACTTATACATAGCAGGATAGTAAATGAGTTAATGTATACATTGTTATGTTTGGCTATTAACTACTGAATACAACATTTAATTATTTGGTTTTTCATAATTTATTATCATTTAGATGACACGAATACCAATACTTGTAAATAGGGCTCACTGTTATCTAATCTCAATGAAAGATGTGAAGTTATCAATGTTTTAATCTTCCTCCCTTGTGTTCATTTAAGATAGTGGTAATGTAAATGTTTCAACAGTACAATACTGTTTGACGCTATCTGCTGACACATGGACAATTTCTTTTATAAGGAATGTCAATTTAAAACTACTCATACTATAAATCGGTGGATGTAAAGAGGTAAGCATTTTATTTCCATACAAGAAAATTATGTATATTTTCATACAAAAAATCTATTTGTTTAACAAATTAAACAAACTTAATAAATGTATTATCTAGTTTCCTCACTTCCGTTTACACATAATGTATTTAAACAGAAATAAGGAGTTATCTGTCAACATAACTTTAGTGTAGAAAAAAACAATCAAAACAAGTTTTTGCATACAACTATTTATGCAAGATGCATTTGTGTACTAATTGAACAGTGTATACATTTTTTTAAATATAATCTATTGCAAGACATTTGAGAAATATTTATATTTATGCTCAAAATATGTTTATTTGGAATAACTTCTAATGTTTAAAATGATATGTCTTAATTAAATTAGAATGGTCCCAAAAACAATAGTTAAGAAGAAACACATAACTTCAAAATCAGGGCCATATCGACCCTTCATTAGCTTATTCTTTAGGTACTGCCACCATGCAGCCAACATCGGGCTGATATGGCCAAGTTTGCTGGGGGTATCTTGTTTTTAAAAGAACACTGCAAAATACTTTGTCAAATATTTTCAAATAAACAAGAGCACCGCAGAGCGGGTGCCAACGCTCGGCTGTGGGTGCAGTTTTCACCACTCAAAATGTGCAGCTCCATGAGATANCAAATCAAAATGGACTGTTTTCTCGACCTTTTTTTAACGGCTACTCTCCGCAAAAGAGGAATCCGCCAAACCGTGTTGTTTCCCCTTGTAGTCTCGAATCTTAGACATGACATTGATTAATTAGTGCATACCAATGCCTTACCTAATAAGAAGAAAAGTTATTATCCGAAAGAAAACAACAACAAATGTTTAAACCATAACAGCATATCTTCCATTGATGCACTTTTAATTTTTTAGAGAGTACAGCATTTTATTTAGTATATTGTAACCTCAATAGAAATACCAGCCAAAGAAAAGGTCAAAGGGAGACAATCAAAATCATTTTAAAAAGGGAGGAAAACCACTGCTCAAGCAAGACTGCATAAGAACTACATTATTTCCCTTTTTTATTGTCCGCTTTTCAATGGTTTAAAAGGAAATATCAGTGGTTAAAAATCTGAAAATTGCCATGTTTATCACATGTAAGAACTCCTTTTTCCTGGAGCCCAAATAAATATTGTCAATGAATCAGATTGTTAACAATGCCAGAGTAAGTGAAATGAAATGACCATTAAACTCATTAAAAATATAATCATAGGGTGGAGAATAATAAAACAACCAAGAATTTGCTTGGTTTTGGAACAATATAATAAAACTCCTGATCATTAAACATAATTATATATTTAAAATATTACTATTCTTACATGTAAGTCTCTTATATAGATATCAAGCCAAAACCATCAGATATATTTTATTTTCATATCAAGTTCAAGTTTGTTTATTTGCGATATAGGCCTCCGGCCCCTGACACATATGCAGAGGGAATTTCATCTTGACCTGGGCTCTTGGATTCATTAAGAGCATTTACTACTCTACATTGGTAATGTCACTATTGAATAGTTCTTCTTCAACTTCGGACAAGTGATATTATGTAATATTATGGTCAGACGGTACATTGTCATATAATTAAATTCAGTTTTATGTCATAAAAGTTTGCAGGAATATAATAGCATTGCATGCCCCTTTGATCTCTTGATCTTAAAATTCACTTAAGACTAACCACCACACTAGTTTAACCCATTTATGCCTAGTGGACTCTCCCATCCTTCTAAATTGGATCAATTTATTTCCAAAATTAGGGATGTCTAGTATATTAATTTCTATATTTAGAATATTTCTTACAGAAATTCCTTTAAGCAAACAGCGCAGACCCTGATGAGACGCTGCATCATGTCTACGCTGTTTGCCAAGGCCTTTTTTCTAGACGCTAGGCATAAATGGGTTAAATGATCCTAGGTTTTCATGTTTCAAGCCTCTGGGACTGTAACCTATAACTGGTTGACCACAAAAGATCCACCAAGAAACCAGCATACTTGCCTGGATGATTCTCAGTAAAGTGGTTCCCTATGCAGCAGAAACATAATGGTCTAAGGAAAAAACAGTTTTCAGTTTACAGGCTCCTGCAATCTTGACCTGTAACCTGTTGACCTCTTTATAAGTATGTTCCTATACATCATACATAATTTTCATGCTAAAAGCCCTTGTGACATTGACCTTAGACCTGTTGACCTCATCATATTAAATTAAGGATAAGGCATAGAATAAGGAAGTTTCAGTATTTGAACTTTGCAATTCACTTAAGTTATGACATGATTTATAAATATCAAACAAGAGATGTGTTTGTCAGAAACACAATGCCCGCCCTTATGCGCGGCTTTGATTTATTTATTTTTACCTTTGACCTTGAAGGATGACCTTGACCTTTCACCACTCAAAATGTGCAGCTCCATGAGATACACATGCATGCCAAGTATCAAGATGCTGTCATCAATAATGCAAAAGTTATGACAAAACTTTACCCTAGGTTTAAGTTTTAAGACAGACACACACAATGATGGACAGACAGACAGACAGGCCAAAAACAATATACCCCCCTTTTTTACAGTCAAAACTAAACATATAATTGAAATCTTCCAAAGTTATTTTAAATTCTTAAATATCCATCAATAATAAATCAGCTTGACATGCAACTTAAGCAATGAAAAAGATTTTTACGGCATGTCATATAACTAGTTGTTAAAGCTGAACATTTAAATTGAACTAACTTTCAGTAAATTATATAATAGATTTAAGTTATCGGGTGACAATATCCATTACGATGAATACAGAAGGCACTTTCCTATTGAAATAAAAGGCAGAACAACTCTGGTTGTGCATATATGTGTTGTGTTTTGAGAAAACTAGACAAAATGCATGTGCGTAAAGTGTCATCCCAGATTAGCCTGTGCAGTCCGCACAGGCTAATCAGGGATGACACTTTCTGCCTAAACTGGATTTTCGCTAAGAAAGGACATCATTTAAACAAAAAATTCCATAAAAGCAGAAATTGTCGTCACTGATTCGCCTGTGCGGACTGCACAGGCTAATATGGGATGACAATTTATGCGCAAGCATTATGCCCAGTTTTCTCAGAACACGACACATTTGCGATGGTTGACTGCTCATGTCAGTCATTCAACAGAAAACAATCCCACATGTTAAAGCAGCTGTGAGTGGACAATACAACCCTCCACTTACAAAATAGGTCAGTAAATAAATTAATGTAATCATTGTCATGTTTGGCTATTAACTACTGAATACACTATCAAACAAGAGCACCGCAGAGCCGGTGTCAATGCTTGGCTGTGGGTGTAGTTTTGAGAGGAAAAAAAAAACAAAAAACAAAAACTTTAACCTATACCTTTGACCTTTAAGGATGACCTTGACCTTTCACCACTCAAAATGTGCAGCTTCATGAGATACACATGCGTGCCAAATATGAAGTTGCTATTTTCAATATTGCAAAAGTTATGGCCAATGTTCAAGTTTTGGGACGACGCAACGGCGGACGCGGATGGCAGACTCGTGACGACGAGCTAGCTATGACAATACCTCGTTTTTTTTTTGAAAACAGCCGAGCTAATTAATTTGGTTTTTCAGTATTTTGTGTAATAAAGATGACAAGAATACCAACACCAATAGGGCTAACTCTTATCTAATCTTAATGAAAGTTGTGAAGTTATCAATGTTTTAATCTTCCTCCTGGTGTGTTCATTTAAGATAGTGGTAATGTAAATGTTTCAACAGTACAATACTGTTTGAGCTATCTGCTGACACATGAATGACAATTTCTTTTATAAGGAATGTCAATTTAAAACTACTCATACGATAAATCGGTGGATGTAAAGAGGTAAGCATTTTATTTCCATACAAGAAAATAATGTATATTTTCATACAAAAAATCTAATTGTTAACAAATTAAACAACCTTAATAAATGTATCATCTAGTTTCCTCACTTCCGTTTGCACATAATGTATTTAAACAGAAATAAGGAGTTATCTGTCAACATAACTTTAATGTGGAAAAAAACAATCAAAACAAGATTTTGCATACAACTATTTATAACTATAAAGTACACTGAAGATTTACTGTAAACTTGTACACAAGATGCATTTGTGTACCCATTTAACAGTGTATACATTTTCTTAAATATAAACAATACTTTATCTATTGGAAGACATTTGGGAAATATTCATATTTATGCTCATTTTGTTTTATTATGAATATTTTCTAATGTTTAAAATGACATTTCTTCATTAAATTGGTCCCAAAAACAATAGTTAAGAAAAGAAAAAACACATAACTTCAAAATCGGGGCCATATCGACCCTTCATCAGCTTATTCCTTAGGTACCGGTACTTTCACCATGCAGCCAACATTGGGCTGATAAGGGCATGTTTGCTGGGGGTATCTTGTTTTTAAAAGAACACTGCAAAATACTTTGTCAAATATTTTCAAATAACTGAAATCATAGTTTGCAAAATCTTATTTTCCATAGCCACTGTATCAAGTGTTGAGCATGGACCTGTTTACAAAATAAAGAAATATTAAGCTGACATAACAGAACAGTACAGTTGCACACAAGACCAAAAAATACGGGTAGTTATACTTGAAAACCACCTACAGTCATTGATAAATGTAACAAAAAGTGAAAGTCTGTGAGTGTGATGGTAGGAAAAAGAAAGTAAAAGTGAAGTATATTTAATAAGGAATGTCAGTTTTCTATATCTTCTCTTACATAGCTTATTTACATAATGCTGCCTGAAAGGTGCTGAAGGACTTAATCAACTTTGAAATATACACACACACTCTTCATCTCGTCACAAGAAACAAAAGCTGTCAAGGGCTGACAGCTAACAAAGATTGTAAATGAATATGTGACAATTTGATATGTGTACACATTTGTTAAGACAAGCTTACAGCGGGCTGCATGAAACCAACACTGACGTGATTCTATTTATAAACTAAAGTGTTTGTATACTGTTACATCAACAAGGATTGAAATGTATGAAAGCTGAATGGTAAGACATTGCACAATCTAGAGTTACATTTATTGTGCAACCAGTTAAAATGGTTAGTGGTAACATAATGGAGCATTTTCAGTGACGGTAAATATTAAATTATAATCAAATATTTTTCCTACACATAAATGAAAGAGAAATATTCTTATATTAGTATTTACTGGTACATTTGGTTTTGTACTGTCATAATACTGTTGAAGTCAATTGTTTGCATTCATGTGCACAATATTGTAACAGATAAATTGTTTGACTTGGTCTAGACTATTTATAAAATTTGGACATAATATGTTTTGCCAAAAAATAATATTTAGCACTCTGATATCTGATTGAGTTACCTGATTAAAGTGTTTAACCTGATTACAGTGTTAAAGGATATATTTACAATTAGTGCATTTAACTCAATTTATTTAATAAAAATCATTTTCATTTTTAAACCATTTATGTCACAGGTAAATTTTTGGCTTTGTATTAAACACAATACTATATTAGTCATTTTTTTACATTCTTGTGCATAATATTGTTACAGGAAAATAGTTTGAACCAGTCTAGGCTACTTCTGACATATGACCATGGTTTGCCTAACTATAATTTGTTGCACTCTGATGGAAGACTATCAAGTAACATGATTACAGTGTGTGTTTAAAGGGACTTGTTCACAGATGTGGATATTTTTAAAGTGTGTCATTAAATGCTTTTAATTATTAGATTTAAACATAGGAACTCTAGAGCTCCATTATCATACAAAGAATATAATTGAATAAAAGAAAATGTTTGTCCCTATTAATCGGGGCTCGAACCAGTGTTCTTTGGATTATAAGGCTATCACCTTAACCACTCTGCCATCCAGACCGTTACAAGTAAACGTATCTTTTATAATTTATCCACATGTTGTTACAAAATTGAACGAAAACAACAGACCATTCTTAATTATTTAATCGTTTCGCATTTGAAATGCATGATAATTTTATCAATTTAAAAAGATCAGTATTCAATAACAAACTGTATTTTCATTATGATCCTATGCCATTATTGAGAATTGCTTCCTGATGGACAGTGTTCTATGGTTTTGAATCTGTGACAAAAAGTTGGCAAATTGTCATTTTTGATGCTCTATGAATATTCCCTTAAAGGGTATATTGACATATTGTGTCTTACGGTCATTTATATAATACTTATTATATTTAGCTATAAAAGCTTAGACCAGTATATGTATGATCTGCCTTTATGCAATCATACTATTATCATTTAATTTATTATTATTACAACTATTATTATTATATATGCCTACAAATTTAATAATCAAGCAACTGTTTTACAAAACAAGTTTAATCTGTAAACTGTGCACTCTTGTTAGATAATTGTCAACATATAACAACATCTAGCCTACCAATATATGTTTATATAAATATTAACATCAAATATGTAGAACTAACAGGTCTCATCCTAGATATACCCTCAAAGTCAAAGAAACACAGTTCATATATATGCTGATAAAAAACAAAGAGGTCCATGAGCCCTAAGGCGCTCATATGAGACCCAAAGAAACTAAACTGTTCTAAGAAGGTGGAGTTAACAATATTATAATAAAAGTACTTTATGAAACATTAATATCTAATATCTGGGCATATTTGAATCTTTGAACCTTGGTGAGATATCATTAGAACAAATGTTCTAATCAATTTTCATGAAGTTTTGACTTGAAATGAGACTTCTAGAGAGTTAACAAGATTTTTCTTTAATTTGACCTAGTGCCCTAGTTTTTTTACCTCACATGACCCAGTTTGAAACTTTGCTGAGGGATCATAAGGGCAAATGTTCTTACCAAGTTTCATTAAGATTGGACTAACAATGTGACTTCTAAAGGGTTAACAAGGCTTCACTATAGCCATACAAAGAAAACTGCCACACCCCCTTGCGGCCATAAATACCATTTTAGAACTTGGCTAAGATATCGTTAGAACAAATCTCTGCACTGGCTAATCAGGGACACCACTTTCACTTTAATGGAATTTAATGTTTTTAACAAGAGATGTGTTTGTCAGAAACACAATGCCCCCTAATGCGCCGCTTTGATTTTTTTCCCTTTGACCTTGAAGGATGACCTTGACCGTTCACCACTCAAAATGTGCAGCTCCATGAGATACAAATGCATGCCAAATATCAAGTTGCTATGATCAATATTGCAAAAGTTATGACCAAACTTTAACCTAGGTTAAAGTTTTAAGACAGACACACACAATTACAAACATACAGACAGACAGACAGACAGGCAAAAAACAATATAATATACCCCCTTTTTTTTTAAAGGGGGCAAAAAAAGTCTCTTCTAAACAAAAATCCAGTGAAGGCAATAAGTGTCTTCCCTAATAAGCCTGTGTACACTGCACAGGCTAATCTTAGACAACACTTCACACACATGCATTAAGCCCTGATTTCCCAGATTGAGACTCATTTAATATTATTTTCTATTTTATAATAAATATTTCATGAATACGGTCCATGTATTTATATTTCAGATGGCCATTCTGTACAGCTGTATCGCGCGGGGGACAACGGTGCTGTGTAGCCATGGAGTGCAGCAGGGCGGAAACAACTATGAGCAAGAAGCAGTCAAGGTCCTGCCACAGATACCAGTCAGAAATGACGGGAAAACTACAGTAACAACTTCCAGGTATCATATCATAGTGTTTCAAATGAACATTAAATTTTAATAATCATTTTTTGTGTTGCCCGTTACTGTTCTTCATCTTCCCACTAAGTCTAATTCTCTTCCTGCGCTACCTCTGAAGATACTTGATACTGACACTCACATACTAGTCCTATAGCTTTTATTTGCAATGATCTTTGTCAGGATTTCGGTTATCTACTAACTGTTTAATTCAGACTGCACACTGCAAACAGAATTAACAAAGGCAATAAATCTCAACAAGTAATAATGTCAAAATATACAGCCCATACAATTTCATTGCCATAACTATTGGTTATATAAGCATATACTCTGTATTAAGTAGTTTTAGAAGGCCAGCTTTTATCCATCTTAAATTTTATCAAACATTGATAGAAGTAAGTAATTGTATTGTGCCTCTCTATATGATAATAGATATGTGTACTAAAACAGCCATCATTATATACACTGCAATTTCAAGGCTCTACCACCTGCATGTATCCATTTTATTCAGTGTTAAAATATTGTTGCCAAAAAAATAAAAAAATAACAGTCTCAAACTACAACATATCAAAGAAACAACCTGACCTGGAGGTTACATTACAGCCTCATGCCTTGTGCAAAATTCCCGCTATGTGATAAAATATTTGAGGCAAGTGTCATTAAAATCTATTAAAGGGCTCAGGAGAATATAGAACTAACATAAATACAATGTAAAACATTTAACCTATAAGTGTTACCTTGACCTTGAGTATGCATGATTGGCTTATGACTTCTGCACACGGTCTCTATTAGCAAACCGTTCAGGCAGATTTCATGAAATGAAAAATCCTTCATATGGTTCAGGGAATATGGCGCAGACACACAAAAAAGGACACACAAATGGAGGCTCAAACATTTAATATTTAAATGTGACCTTGACCATGAGCTGGCATGGAGGCCTATACTTGTTGCACATTGTCGCAAGAACCTTAACATTTGAGCCAAGGTTCATGAAAATCTTTCAAAAGGTATATGAGATACGGAGTGGACAAAATATGAAGGCTGGAATATTTTAACTTCAAGTGTAACCTTGAGCTATAATATTGAAATTAAAGCTAGTTTTTTACCCCATGTAACCCAATTTTGGACTATTTCCAGGTATTAATAGGTCTAAATAACCATTTTTGGTGCAATTTAATTGGGAGCCATTTTAGCCTGGGATTGTTTCAATATCCTTTCAGTGACCTTTTTGGATATGTTTGGATTTGAAAATCTGCATTCTAATGAGTCAATAATTAAAACTGTTGATGAAAAGCTTAAACATGGGGTAATTTGGGAACAGGAATTTCACACCCCTTTATGGAGAGGACACGAAAATGGGGGCTCAAACATTTGACCTTCAAGCATGACATTTTTTATGCTGTGCGTATATCGAGTCAGTAACGTGGAAATCCTTCAAAGGGTATGGGAGAATCAAGATATGGAGCAAATACAAAAGATACAGACAGACAAACTAAACGATGAAGATTTTTCTTATTACCCCCTTCCCTCTTTAATGACATTTCCTTCAAAATTATTTATTCACATTTGCATATTTGTCCTCATACTACACAAACACACACCATACAAACAGGATCTCAAACTGATTGATTGCTTCAATCTTTCTAAACATTCATTGTAAAAAGCATTTATTTTTAAATATGATCAACATGGTGCAAGTAAACAGGATTTAGGAAAATTTTACACGTTTTTGCACATTATGAACACACCTATATTTTGGTTTAAAACATGGTTAATCAAATACTATTTTACGTCCCTGAAGCAACCCTAAATCAAGATAAAGAATGATTTTGACAGTTATTACAGGATTGTTATTGAAAGACAGAACAGCAAGCTGATGTATTAAGAATGTTTATACAAGAGGTCATTGGCATGGATGAAATATAAACAAACCAACCTATGGGTTGTCTTGAGGCACTTTGTTCATACACCAGATACCAACACCACTTACCAAATTCAAACCTGGACACCAGTAGGCTGGATTAAATTGTTCACTATTTTGATAATACATAATAGTTTGTGATTATTGGATCAGTTACCTAAGGTACTGTACAGCATACTTGTGTAATTAATTACATTATTGATGGAGGTTTATAGCTAATCATAACTCTATATATATGCCTTTAAAAAATATTCACTCATTTTCCAATTGACTGGAAAAAAAGTGTGAGGCTGTATGGGTTGCCTGTCAAAAATCAAATTCATCATAATGATATGCCTATGTGTAACTTTGCTCCTACATTGCTCCTACTATACAGTTCTTTCCATTCTGAGCTTTCTCAGGCCTGAAAACTTTGTCCAGGAAATATAACTAGGTAGAGCAAACATCATTAATTTTGTGTACCTTTATATTTCTGTTACAGTTTTCAGTCACTTATTTTCAGGTAAGGGAGGTAAATAGAAATGAGAGTAACGATTATACTTACAACAACTGTTTGTAAAACAGTTATGTCCCCTTCTTATAATGTTTAAATCAATCTTGAGCTAATTTAGAATCTTTGGACACAATTACAATTTGAAGGTAGCTGAAATGTTGAAAGGCAAATTTTTTATTTAGTTAATTTGTAAGTTCCTGAGAGAGCAAATTGGTCAATCCTTCGACTTCAGAGTGGAAACACAAGTGGTGTACCAACTGACAATATGTGGCGTGTTCTGAGAAAACTGGACAAAATGAATGTGCGTAAAGTGTCATCCCAGATTAGCCTGTGCAGTGCGCACAGGCTAATCAGGGACGACACTTTCCGCCTAAATTGGATTTTTGCTAAGAAGAGACTTCATTTAAACGAAAAATGTCATTAAAGCGGAAATTGTCGTCCCTGATTAGCCTGTGCGGACTGCACAGGCTAATCTGGGATGACAATTTACGCACAAGCATTTTGCCCAGTTTTCTCAGAACACGCCACATATTATAAAGTGCAGCCAAAGAAGGTAAAATCACTTCTAGTACAACTAGGTATTGTGTCATTCCACTGTTTTGTGTTTCAGCTGCAAGTTCCATTGCATTGTGGAGAATGGCATCATATTCATGTGTGCAGCTAAGCCGGACTTCAAGACACAGCCTTGCTTTGCCTATCTAACAGAGGTAACATTGAGAGGGCCTGCAGCCAATTAGGTTTAAACTCCTACACATCTATTAGAAAAGCAATGATTTCTCTCCATAGGAAATCATACAAATTGAATATTACAAACATAACATATGTGCTCTATTGTAGGACAAGGTCACCAAAACATGAAATATCCAAGTCCAATTAATGGGAAATATTTTAAATTATATAATCAGAATATGATTAAAATTTATTCATAATTTTTTATTACCAAATATATTGGGCATTTACTACTAAGTATCTAATATTGCATGATGCAAAAATATATAAATTGGAAACAATAATATTTGCCTCAAATTTTACAAAGATTATGAATTAAACTATGCTCAAGATTGAAGAATATCAAGGATGAATTCTAAAAGTGTGTCTGAGATGTAATCTCTTGTAATCTCTTTCCTGCTTGAAATAGTCAGCGGTTATATGAAATGTTCAGGGGTCAAAATACTGAAGTCTAGATATTTGTTTCTGGATATTTGTGGATTGCTCTACAAATGTTGCTTTGTATAACTTTTAGTTTATATATATTGCTTAACTAAAAAAAAACATTTTGTGTAATATCAAATACATTTTATGTTTGTATCATATTGATGCAAGGCATATAATTAGTCAAAAGTGACCAAATTGCAAATGCTTGCTTTAAAACGCAGGATTCTGCTTCAATTGAAATCACTGATATTATGATTACAAGACAGTTATTTGTTTTAGATAAAAGACCAGTTCCGCAGCAGAGACCTTTCAGACAAAGCTGTATCTGCAACCAGCCACAGTTTTGATGCAGAATTCAACAGTACTCTGAACAAACAGATGGTAACAGAACTATCACAAACATATCTCATGTATAACTATCAATAATTGTTTGCATAACATTTTTAATATTAAGTTTAGCATTTTCTCAAGACGATATTGACACAGTATTTGGCAGTTAATTGGTTAATAATTGGTTGTCTCGATTTTAAAAACATAATTCTTCTGACAGACATCATAATATAAGAATCAAATTATACAAATAAGGCAGTTATCCACAAGAATACAAAGTTCTCGAGTTGATTACCTGACTATCTCTGGGTGTTGATTATTTTCTTTTAAAATATAGAGGCTTTTTTGTTTCAGTAGGGATAATAAGAGAAATTAATATTTTCAAGAGTGGCATGGCTGCTAGCAAAAATATTTATTTGCTGTGATCACAAGTTGATAAAAATTGATAATCTACCAAAGCCAACAAAATTTTCTAGTTATTGAATGCTTGACCACCAGTTTTTATGCTTTAAGTTGGAAGTGTTAAACTGGGGAATTTTGCAGGAATAATAATGTCACAACATTCAAGTAAAGGAATCACGTCATGGAGAAACAGTGAAAACTAGATCAGTATTTAAAGATGACAAATACCGACCCAATAGCTCATTTCAAGCAGGTGATAAACTTTACTATAAGTAAAAATTATCTTAATATTGTGCCCTTGGTTACTTCACATAAATCACCTACAAAGACAAAAAGTTTCACGTTTATTTAATTAACCGATTGCCTAAATTCAAGAGCACATAACTCTGAATAATTGACCATCCCTCTATTAAGCAATCAGCAAGCTTTGCAACTTCTTGTGACTGGCTGCTTAACTTAGGTTAGACGGTACACAAAAACACACAGTTGTTTTAAGGTTTTTAACGTTGGCTGTACCAAACAATGATGCATAATATTAAGCCATAAGTACAATAAAAAACTTACATTTGTGTTTCAGGAGAAGTTTTCAAAGCCAGGAGCTGCTGACAATCTGACGGTTCTGCAAGGTCAGGTCAAGGATGTGCAAGGTGTCATGGCAAAGAATATCGAGTCTGTCATCGAGCGAGGCGAGCGTCTTGACGATCTCATGGACAAAACGGATGACCTGGAAGCAGCGGTATGTTAGAGGTTGCTTAGATATAATGGAACCTTTTCTCTGCTAATAACGATAATGCATCGTTCTTGGAAAGCTGGTTTTGGAAAAGGTCACTTCTCAAAATAAACTGAGTGATTCTTATTGCAAACAAACTAAATAATGTTGCACTTAAAGGGCATTTCAGTGTGTGTAATGATGGCTCTTCTAGCTCTCTCAAAAGATTTGTTGATTTTTAATTTTCATTCATATGTTCATTGTTTATTATACTGTCTTCAGAGTGCCACCTTTGCAAGGACTGCGGGTAAAATCAAGAAGAAATACTGGTGGAGAAACTTAAAGATGAAGATTATTATAGGGATTGTGGTCACTGTAGTTCTGCTGATTATAGTGATAGGAATTTGCTATGGTACCGGGGTGTTTAGTGGTAGCAGCGATGACAAGAAGACTACGGTTGCTCCATCCATTTTGACCACTCTGACCATTTCGACCCCACCATCTGGTTGACAGTGGAACTACAGACTGTCGTCGCGATTACTGGGCTGTAGAAACTGTGAAGCCTTTAAGTGCCCATTAATTGTTCTGTTCAAACGGAGATTATCCATTGAGTATATACCATAATGACCCCCGCTGTGATGTTGACCAGTGTTGTTGTGTTGTATCATTATATTTTTTATTGGAATATTTACCACAAATTGAATTCTTTAAAAATACTCACATATACAACATTCATAATACTGTTAATTTCTATGTTAATAAACTTGGCATGCATGTAATATATACAATGTTTTTTTATAAAAAATCTACCCTAAGTAATATAAATATAAAATGTGAACATTACATTTCCCTGTATTTCATTTATCTCTAAGTAATCAGTTTAGTATTAACTAGAACAGTCATATGACCCCTGCAATGGCTCATTTCAAGCAGAGGCAAAACTTGAGTATTATTCAAATTGATCTTGAACAAGACTATTGCCAAGCAATGATGTCCCCTAACGGCTCCACCATTGTCAGATTTTTATTTTTTTATATATTTGTTGCCATAGCAACCATAATTTTTGACGTAGGAACAAAATGAAATGATGTGCATAATCTCCATATTGCCATCTGTCCATGTTTCAAGTTTCATTAAAAAATATGAAGAACTTTAAAAATTATCGCAGGATCCATAAAAGTGTGACAGACAGACTGATGGACGGACTGACTGACGGACAGAGCGCAAACCATAAATCCCCTCCGGTGAAACCAGTAGGGGACAATAAAAAAGCTTTAAGCTGCAGAGTGACAGACAAACCGACCAACTATCCCAATGACCAGCCTACCGGCTGACAGGGCGATTCTAGTTTATCCCTACACCAACTTTGTTTGCGGGGTATAAAAACATTTTCATGTCATGTTTCATGTTGATATGCAGAAAACACTTAGTACTTTTGTGTAGCATGACATACCAACCGACCTACCGATGGACCAAACAACAAAGATTCAAGCATACCCCTGCACAAACTTTGTTTGCTAGGCTATAATAACATGGCAGTTTTTATGCTGCTTGTCACTCACAAAAAGCTACAAGTAACAAGTTACTTGTAGCAAACAACAACATAGAAACAAGGCTAGAACATCTTGATTGAATGTTTACAAGACTTCAGTAAACTAATAGAAAAACTATTGATGATACTACATGAGCATACTGATAAACCTTTCGATAAACGATTCATGATACTAATGTAGCATACGGATAAACCATTAGATGATCTTTTGTATTACTACTGGAGCAAAGTATTTTGATAACCTTTCATGATGCTACTTGATAATTGTATTTAAGAAAACCGGAATATACTGACAAACCATTAATAAAACATGTGCATATTAATAACTGATAAATATTTCATAAGAATGGAGTCTACATTAGAAACTAGAGCTTTGTCACTAACGTGACGTATACCCCCACATGCTGCATTGACACAGAATATTTTGCATGCTGTNAAGCCTCTTCCTCTGACTTGATTAGCTCAAGGGCAAAGGCCTTTTCTGCCTTTGACCAATTTTGGCAACGCTTTTTGGTCTTTTCGTCGGCCATTTTCTTTGTTTGTATACAGACGACAGAATTCCGATAGTACCCGAAACGCCAAAACTATCGGTAAATTAATCGCATAAAAATCGCTTAGCTAAACGTTTCGCTCAGTTCGTTTAAGAAATCGGTTTAAGCTGCAGTACTTAGCTTAACCCTTAAATGGGGTTTAAGTCTTAATTTAATCTTGATGGCTTAAGAATTTTCGAGAAATCGGGTCCTGATGCTTGGAAATAAACCGAAATGATAATAATCAGTCATTTAATAACCATGCATCAAAATTGCTTGATAAATAATTATAATTCAAAAATTAGTTTGATTCTATGATTTAATTTATATTTGTTCCATATAACTGAGAACTTTATTTCAGAAAGTTTTGTTCAGGTACTAAACTTTTATTGTTTTGTTTATGAGCAGCTTCACAATGGTATTTATGTTATTTCAAGCCTTCATACAACATGAGAATACTAATGGACACACCATACATCTGGAGCATACTACAGTCTACTCTCGTTAACTCGACATCGCATATCTGGATTTTCTCGATATGTCGAGGTAAGCTCAATGTCCCGACTTTTTTCCTTCAAAATGTAGATTAATAAACATCGCATATCTCAATTTTCGTTATCTCGAATAATTCAATATCTCGATATAAAAATTTGTCCCGAGTCCCGATTTTACATGTATTTACTGTGGTTTATCTTGAAGGGCGAATTACTGTCCCAAAAATTTCTTTAATACTTCACCGTCCCGCTTCGCCCGGCTGCTTCCGATACTGTGCGGTAGATTATTGATCTGTTAATTGTGTCAATGACCACACGTGTCTAATGTCATTAGCCATTAACACTTGAGCAAGGCCTGTCCCTTTAACTGCAGTTAACTGCAATTAATACACAGCCTGCCGAAAGGCGGAAAGACTAATTGTTTTTACAAACAACATTCCAAAATGCATCGAGTTATATTTTTGCGTAAGAAAACTGTCGCAAATTTGCAGAATGTTGTTCTATCCTTAAACTCCAACAGTCATTAGCATGGCTAACTTGAAAGATAATTATGAGTTGTCGGTCGAGCAATCCAGAGAAGGACCCAGTATCCATCCCGGGGGGATATCTGGATTGGCCAAGAGGGGGACTAAGCGGAAGCTTGAAGTTAAGTCGTTCAAGGAAAAGTACGCGGCCATCATAGAGGTCCAGAAAGGCCGCAAGACCAAGAAGAAGATAGCAGAATAGTTTGGCATCCCACAAAATAAGCTCTCAACATGGATCAAGAAAAGGGATGAGATTAAGGCGAAATTTTTGACCGGCGATCTCGAGCCAGCAAGAAAAAAGGCGCGGGCGGCAAAATTTCCTGATATAGAAGCGGCCTTACTGGCGTGGTTCAAAAACGCCAGACAGCAGAATACACCCATCGACGGCGAGACCATGAGGGCAAAGGCAAGATCGTATGCTGAGCAACTAGGCATCTCCAGCACTGAGTTCGACTTCTCCGGCGGCTGGTTGGAGCGATTCAAGAATCGGCATGGCCTTTCTATGAAGAAAATCAACGGAGAAGCTCACTCTGTAGACAAGACCGCCCAAGCGTTCACCATGTGGCAGTCCCTGCTACAGACCATCCTAGAGACTTACGCTGCCGACAACATTTTCAACGCCGACGAGACGGTCATTTTCTACAGGGCACTGCCAGAGAAGACTCTAGAGTTTAACTCCATAGCGTGTCACGGCGGGAAGGCAAGCAAGGAACGGCTGTCGGTCATGGTCTGCGCCAATATGAGCGGCACAGAAAAGTTGCCTCTGCTGATCATCGGCAAGTCCCTGAAGCCTCGCTGTTTTCGGAGCATACATCATCTACCGACCACCTACGTGGGGAAACAAGAAGGCGTGGATGACGTCACACGTGTTCACGGAACGGCTGAGGACCCTTGACAAGAAGATGTTCCGGAGACGACGCAAGATTGTAGACAACTGCCCCACCCATCTGGATGTCTCAGACCTGAAGGTTATACGTCTCGTCTTCTTGCCAACAAACACCACCAGCATCAGACAGCCGATGGACCAGGGCATAATCAAGAACCTCAAGATCCACTACAGAAAACGTGTTGTTTCCAAGAAGCTGGTGGCTATTGAGAACAACGACACGCTGGTCATTACCGCCCTGGACGCAATGTTCATGCTGAGAGACGCCTGTGACAGAGTCACACCAGCGACTATCGCTAACAGCAACAAGCACGCCGGTTTTTGCGCAGACCCGACAGAAATCAACGAGTTGGACTCAGACCAGGAAGACCCCAAGGACGACATCCCACTGGCACAGCTGATCCGTGCCATGGGTTCTTTGGTCAACATCAGCGAGTTCGTCGACTGCGACAGGGATCTTACCTCAACAGAATCACTGACGGATTCTGACATAATCAGCGACGTCGTCAATTCCAGGACAGCACCAGCCGATGAGTCCGACGACGAAGATCAGGATCCTGCACCATTGCCAGTCACTGGGAGCGAGGCACGGAAAGCATGTGACTTAGTCAGGCGAAATCTTTAGCAGCTCTCGAACTCCAACGTCCAGAGGAAGGCCCGCGACGTGGAACTGTTTGTTCAGAGAAATTTTCTGCAGAGTTTCTGTTCGAAGCAGAAGGACATTACTGAATTCTTTAAGTCTGTGTCTAGATCTGGGGATGTTGAGTGAAGTGTTGGGCTAGTGTTGTGTGCAGGGCAAGTTGAACCAGTTTGGATTTAAATGATCGCCCATGTCTATGTGCTGCTCTGTAATTGCATGACAATTGGTCGGAATGCTAATAAAGATAATAAAGGTAAGACTCAGAATGGCTTTTCATTTTTTTTTTATCCTGTACTAATAATCATTTAACTTTGCATTTCAAACTACAAAATGTACATGTACAGTTCAGTTTTAACATCAAAGAATCGTAAGAAACGTGCATTGAATCTCATACAGTAATTATTACGCCGTTGTGAGTATTGTCACATGGTGAAGGCTTTAGTTAGACCACTTAGCAGGTTTTTTATGTTAAAAACAAGGTAAATTTTTGTCTCATTTTTTCTTTGAAAACGCCTAATCGGATATCTCGAGCTCTTGTTATCTCAATATTTTTTTCTTGTTCCTGCTGACTTCGAGATAACGAGAGTAGACTGTATGTTAAGTGATAATTAATTCATAAGTCTGGAGCATAATAAGTGATAAACTTTTCATAAGACTGGAGCATACTAGGTGATAAACTTTTCATAAGACTGGAGCATATTAAGTGATAAACTTTTCATAAGACTGGAGCATACTAGGTGATAAACTTTTCATAAGACTGGAGCATATTGTGTGATAAACGTTTCATAAGACTGGAGCATACTAAGTGATAAACTTTTCATTAGACTGGAGCATACTAAGTGATAAATATTTCTTAAGACTACGAGGTAACTTGGTTATTCTTTCAGACTTGAGCATACTTACTGAAAAGTTGAGATGATTGACAGACCATTTCATAAGACTGGTGGAAACTATCTGATCAGACATTGAAACATACTGAAATAGCATTCACAAAACTAGAGTATACTGACTGATCGAGCAATCAGACGACTAGAAAATAAAGACTGCTAAAACTTTGAAGAATACTTACTGATTTGCAGGAATGTAGATTTCTGATGTTCTTTTCACAATCTTTTGGCATTGATGATTCTATTTCTTGGTATCCATATCCTATGCAGCTCACATGAAATTGAAATATGTAAAGGAATATAAGTCATTTTAAAGGACTTGTTAATAGATTGTCATAGTTTTGAAGAGTGTTTTTAAATGTATGTAATATCAATTATTCAATATTTGTAATAGTGATAATACTTATTATAGTAAGAAAAAAAGCGGAAGGTAAAATATTGGCTTCCCTGGTATTTGAACCCAGGACCTTCCAGAGTAAAATCTTGCATCATTCTTAGCTTCAATTAGACCATTCAGGTTTCAGAATC
The DNA here is from genome assembly GCA_007657795.1 of Dreissena rostriformis. Lineage (NCBI taxonomy): Eukaryota > Metazoa > Mollusca > Bivalvia > Myida > Dreissenidae > Dreissena > Dreissena rostriformis. The sequence continues at coordinate 142,588 of VMBQ01001108.1, read as the reverse complement.
CAACAGTATGTTTTAAACACTGTGCCAGTAATAAAAGTATTTTTCAAATTATTGATGAAAAGTATTACAAATTGTCATTATTTACCAATTTCAATTGATGATCATCCACAAACAGACCAATATTTTTAACATTCATTTTCGTCAGGTGTATTTCGTAATTTCGCTTGTTTGCATATAATGTATGTATTCTTTATCTGGTGAAGTGTCTAACCCATATTTTAAGCTAATTCAATAGCCTATGGAAAGTTGGGGAACTTCCTGCTAGTAGACTCAAATGAATAAATCTTTAAATGTAAAAAAAAACACACAAAAAAACATTTGCCACATCTCTTCATCAACTTTTGAGATGAATGAGTATGGGATGNTCCCCTGTCTTGCTTATATTTAAATTAATCAACAAAATTAAACATTAACACAATATTTAATATACAAAATATACAAAAAATCTCATATTCTGATAATATTTTTACTGATCCACTGTATTTCACTAAAAAAATGATGTTTCATTGAACTGATAATTATAGATTTAGGATTACAGACCAGTTGCTTCAGTACTATTGTTCAGAGTTTGCCCTGTTGGCCGCGTATGCATTCTTGAGTTATCATTCAAAAACCATTTTACTATTTCGGGTCACCGTGACCTTGACCTTTGACCAAGTGACCTCAAAATCAATAGGCCTCATCTGCGAGTCATGATCAATGTTCCTATGAAGTTTCATGATCCTAGGCCCAAGCGTTCTTGAGTAATCATCCGACAACCACCTGGTGGACGGACAGACAGACCGACCAACCGACCGACCGACAGACCAACAGACCGACATGTGCAAAGCAATATACCCCCTTTTCTTCGAAAGGGGGCATAACAATAACTTGTCTGGACGACATATGGCAGATAACGGTTCTCCTAGCTAATACTATACTAAGAGTGGTTGTTTACTGCCATGGCAGGTCATTTAGGCAGGAAAGATAGAACACTGCCTTCCTTAGGGTGTCTGTTCTCCAGATGGATGGAATTTGACTTTCACCTAGACCCACTGGAGAACTGAAGACAGTATGCTGCGTAACGTTCATAATGTGATTCTTCCTAGGTCTCGTCTCCAGTGTTAGTGACTCACTACCCTAATGCTGTGTAACCAGAAACCCATCAGGACCCAGTTGTTTGTACACTTTGTACACTAGGTTATTTTATCCCCTTGGCTAGCGCTAACCCCCGATTAAAGTTATCCAAGCTGGGTAACTAACCAGGCTGGATAAATGCCTTGCTGGAAATATTTACCAAGGCCTGATAACTATCCTTTATTGGGTAAATTTATCCACTGGTTAACTTTTACACATATCCCATAATCCATTGTTAAAGTAAAATGGCCGACATGTTGTCAAGCCAGACATCATTATCTTGTTATATGGATACAGCGGGGGAAAAAGAAAAAGAGGACCAAATTAACGGCCTCTGAACTTTCAGTTTTGGAGGAGGAGTTTGCTGATAATAGTTCCTTATTGGAAAGTTATTTTTCCGATCAGGTTACCCATGCCAAATTAAACAATGTTGGCAACAAATTGCCGATAAAGTTAATTCGGTTGGAAACCACTTCGGATCTGGGATTGAAATTAAAGAAGTGGCAAAAAATGGTAAAAAAGGCTAAAAAAGAACTTAGCGATTACAAGAAGGAGTCCGCGAAAACTGGTGGCGGGAGACCCCCAAATGACCCGCCATCCACATCCTCTAGAATAATAGAGATGTACAAAGACAGGGCTGTATTTTCCGGTATCCCTGGTGCAGCGGACCTCGAAACCTTAAGTCAGCCTATGCTCTGATTATTTTTGTACAAACAATACCCATAGAAAAACACAGAAACATGTACTTAACAGACTCCCAGAGCATTTAATCATTATTGCTGTGACGGCTCTGGGTTATAAAGCTGAGTGTTGCATAATTGCAACTCAAAAGTACATAACTCATCATAATTAAATCCAAAACAAGAGCTGTAACCATAGGATGACATATGCCCCCTTTTTCCACATTTTTGTTAACCAACACGCAAAGTGTTTTTCCACATTTTTCGAAAGCTTAACGCAAAGTGTGACAGAATTTCACAGGGACGGACAGACGGACAGTGAGATCACTATATGCCCACCTTCGGGGCATAAAAATGAACAACTGTATATATATTTGATTTACACTTTTTCACTGCCGATGTAATTTTCTGTCAGCAGTACATAACTTTGTTCACTGCGAAGTACATTGCAGACTATTATATCAATGTTTACACTCGATCACTATTTTTCTAACGACAAGAGTTTTTATTCTATCCACTACACTGACTTATAATCCATGCTTCCACGTGAGGTCGTTGGAACACTGCATCTTTTCATGAATACAGTGTTGCATAAATTATCTTGCTTAAAGAACTTATAGATACAAGTAATTTTCATGACAGGTTAATCCAACGAGAGCCTGTTGTACAAGAAATTAATTCATCTTACGTCAACTTTAAATGACATATCGATTATGCGGAAGAGAACGGACCAATGAGAAAATTTACAATAAATTACGTCATATTCTTGGAAGGAGATGACTCATAAAAGCTACAGGAGGCCCGTATTACAATTATGAACTCTGACGAGCACTACCCAGGTACTTGTTAAATTTAATTGAGAGTACTGTAATACTGTGTGCATCGTTAAAGATCTAAATGAATCATTTTATCTATTTTTCTTGTTTTCAGTCCTACAGGACGGTGAATTATTGAACAATTCCAAGACTTGAGAGGCTCATAGGAAGCAATATGCCATATTTTCCTACTACTTTTAAGCTTTTTGCACGAATACAAATATTGCAGTATTGCTTGTATGCAATGCTTATTTACATTGAACGATTGCGTGTTCAATACTAATAGACTTCTTTAACAAGAGCACCGTCAAGCGGATGCCAACGCTCGGTTGTGGGTGCTTAGATTTTGTTTTTTTTACCTTTGACCTTGAAGGTCATCATTGACCTTGACCTTTTCACCACTCAAAATGTGCAGGTCGATGAGGTACACATGAAACCCCCCCCCCCCCCCCCCACAAAAA
>VMBQ01001108.1:97203-139342 GCA_007657795.1 Dreissena rostriformis | reverse complement strand
GGTCTGATGTAAACCATTTTTCAATAGGGTTCGAGTCCTCATTAATATAAAGACACTGAACAAGTTTGAAAAAAATCGGATGAAAACTGTGGAGTTTATCGCGTAAACAAGAAAAAGTCTAACGGACGTACGCACGGACGGACGGACGGTCTGATGTAACCCATTTTCAAAAGGGTTCGAGTCCTCATTAATATAAAGACTGAACAAGTTTGAAAAGAATCGGATGAAAACTGTGGAGTTTATTGCGTAAACAAGAAAAAGTCTAACGGACACACGCACGGACGGACGGACGGTCTGATGTAACCCATTTTCAATAGGGTTCGAGTCCTCATGAATATAAAGCCACTGAACAAGTTTGAAAAGAATCGGATGAAAACTGTGGACTTTATCGCGTAAACAAGAAAAAGTTAACGGACGGACGGACGGACGGACGACGGAAACCACACCATGACATAAGCTCTTCCGGCCTTCGGCCAGTAGAGCTAAAAATAATAAACGCACACAAACACAGGACAGGAGTATTGTTCAAAAGCAAAATTTGGTAGCATCAGACATGACACCATTCATTCGATTGGCCGAAATTTTAAAGCCTCAAATCATGGCTAATTCTGAAGCTAAGACTTTGTTGTCTGACGCCTTGACTCAAACCAATTGCTTTTGCAAGCAAGACATTGACACCTACACAGAGTTCATTTGCAAACATTGAAAAAGAGATGTTGGCGATAGTGTTTGGATATCAAAGGTTTCACCAGTACGTAAATGGATGCAAGGTCATAGTACACTCTGACCATAGGCCAATTACAGCAATCATGAACAAGGGACAAAATTGTCACAAAACCAGGTTTTCAATAAAAAAAAAAGTCTGATAAAGGGAGACAACTGCAACTCAAATTGTGCATTGCTACTGATTGTTCATCACAATGACCCCCCTTGTTTCAAAATCAATCTGTTTTTCGACCCCGTGACCTAGTTTCTTACCCGGCATGACCCAGATATTGTCTAGATACAACTTCTGACCAAATTTCGTAAAGATCGGATGACAACTATTTGAATTAGAGAGCGGACAACATGCGCAATGTTTGAAACGCACTTAGTGACCCCGTGACCTAGTTTTTAACTCGGCATGACCCATATTCGAACTTGACCTAGATATTGTCTAGATACAACTTCTGACCAAGTTTCGTAAAGATCGGATGAAAACTATTTGAATTAGAGAGCGGACAACATGCTCAATGTTTAAAACGCACTAAGTGACCCCGTGACCTAGTTTTTAACCCGGCATGACCCATACTCGAACTTGGCCTAGACATTGTATAGATACAACTTCTGACCAAGTTTCGTAAAGATTGGATGAAAACTATTTGAATAAGAGAGCGGACAAGCTTGTTCCGCCCGCCAGCAAGCCAGCTAGCCACCCGGCCCGCATTCGCCAATCTAATAACCAGTTTTTTCCTTCGGAAAACCTGGTTAAAAACTTTTGTCTGCAGCACCACCCCATTTGCAGACAACATTGAGGTCAAATATGTGCCTGGAAAACAAGTTCCCATAAGCAACCTACTGTCTAGACAACCAATGAGTCATACACTTGATGAATATGAGGGGCTTGACTTGCATGTTCACACAGTTTAAAATGTTTGACATTTAAAGACAGCAGACTGGAACAGTTGAGAGTTGACAAAAGTCGTGACTCACAAATGCAAACACTAAAACAGACTATAGAAACAGGTTGGCCTGAAAAAAGGCAGGGCTGTGACAAATCCAAATCACAGAGAGCTGTCAACAGGTGATGGTTAGGTTTGATAATATGGGGACAAAGATTTTGATTCCCAAACAGTCATGTTCAGAATTAATTGAAAAAGTTCATGTTGCTCACTTGGGTGTTGACAAAAAAGTCAGCAGGGCTAAAGACGCATTTTTCTGGCATGGGATGGTGAGGGAAATTACAGACTATGTACTGAGTTGTCCCATCTGTATGAAACACAGAGCATCTTATGTTAAGGAACCCGAGGTGTCTCATGAATCACCAACCAGACCTTGGCAATTTGTCCACAGGGACATATTTCATCTTGCTGGGAAAGATTATCTGTTGATAACTGACTCCTACAGTAGAGATTTTGAGAAAGACTGGCTACCAACAGCAAACTCGCAAACTGTCATACTGAAACTGCCAGGGCATTTCAGTAGATTTGGTGTGCCAGATATTGTCTTAAGTGACAACGGAAGTCAATATACTTCCCAAGAATTTTGTGACTTTGCTAAAAAGTGGAATTTCACATGCAAAACTAGTTCACCCACTAGAGCACAATCAAATGGTTTGGCTGAGGTCATGGTCAAAACAGCTAAACGCATTTTAATCAGGGCAAAAAAGGCAAAGTCTGATCCATACATTGCAATTCTAGAGAATAGAAATACTCCATTGCAAGATACAGGATTCTCGCATGCACAATTGTTGCAAGGGCGAGGCACGCAACCTGTTATTCCTGTTAAAAGAGAGAAACTGATACCAAAAGCAGTAAACACATCAGTTGTAACACACAAAATCAACATGGCGAAATCTAAGCAGAAACAGTATAATGATAGGTCATCAAAACAGCAAACCCCGCTTGCACATAATCAGTGTGTTAGGCATCAAGTTGGTAAAACATGGTTACCAGCAAAGGTTATTTCTAAACACAATGACAGATCATACAACATCCAAACACCTGATGGGGGTATATACCGCAGAAATGGCCAATTACTCATAAAATCAAACGAGAAATTTGCCATTCAGGAATTTGCCCCAAATGTCACTTTAGATCAAGGGAACACAACACAGACAAGCAAAACACCAGCTAATCAGCAATTTAATTCATCTAATACAAACAATACCCCTGGGAACTAAATTTTGGGAATTCAGGCAGAACAACAAGATCTGGAAGGCTTGACAAGCCGAACAAATTATATTCTGGAGATGAATGGGTCAAATAATTGAATGTAGATAACAATGTGTTATAAGACATTAATTGGTATAAAAAGACAAGAGGGCCATGATGGCCCTGTATCGCTCCACTGCTGAAAAAAAGGCTGAAACAAATATTCTCTGCATGTGCAAATACTAAAATATAGGCCCTATTTAAACACATTTTCACTTTTGTGACCCCAGGGCTGGGTCAAATTTAACCCCAGGGGCATACTTTGAACAAACTTTGTAGAGGACTACTATATCTCACTACATACAAAATGTGGTAGCCCTAGGTCCTAGAGTTAAGGACAAGAATATTTTAAACGTTTTCACAAAATAAGCAAGATATTTGCATATATAATGCTCAAATGGTGACCCCTGGGTCAGGATCAAATTTGACCCAAAGGGCATAATTTGAAAAAACTTGGTAGAAAACTATAAGATGCAACACAGTTACTGCAGACCAAATTTGGTAGCCCCTAGGCCCAATGGTTATGGACAAGAAGATTTTTAAAGATTTCACAAAAAGGCACTTTATAAGCGTTTATTCAATTTTGTGACCCCCGGGGCAAGGTCAAAGTTGACCCCAGGGTCATAATTTGAACAAATTTGATAGAGGTTAATTAGATGTCACTACATAGCAAATTTGGTAGCTCTATGCCTTATGGTTAAGGACAAGATTTTTTTTAAAGTTTTCACAAAAACAGACCTGTTTACCCTAACAATCGCTTCTCAGTAGTTCGGAGGGCTTCTGTCAGTAGTTTTTGGCTGTTGTCANGGCAAAAATTGTGACTTCTAGAGTGTTCACAAGGTTTCTCTATAGCCAAATTAGGAAAACTGCCCCGCCCACTGGCGGCCATGTTTTTCAACGGACCGGAACCACTTTTGAACTCAACCTACATATCATTAAGACAAACATTTTTACAAAGTTACATGAAGATTGGGCATGAAATGTGACTTCTACAGTGTTAACTTTTTCTTTTTTTTTACCTAGTGACCTAGTTTTTGACCCAGCATGACCCAGTTTCGAACTCGATCGAGGTATCATTGGCACAAATCATCTGACCAAGTTTTATGAAGATCGGAACAAGAAATATGGCCTCTAGAGTGTTTACAAAAAAATGTTAACGGACGGACGGACAGACAATGGACAAAGACTGATCCCAAAAGCTCACCTGAGCAATCAGGTGAGCTAAAAAAGCAATAATGGAATCTATACATGAGAGTAATGAGTTTGTGTCAACTCTGGTTATAGTTCCAAAACCTAATGGTAAATTTCGTCCTGTTATTAACTTGAAGTATTAAAATGAATTTGTTCATAACAATAATTTTAAGCAAGAAACGTTTAAAGTAGTAATTGACCTACATTACAGCCCACGCGGAACAAACATATTTCGCGATCTGCGGCGTGAAGGCGCAACGAGTCGATGCCAAGACGGCCGTTGAAGCCGCGTCAGTTCGCGGCAGAACATCGCATTTCGCCGCGATGCTCGCCATCTGTCCGCCGCAACATGCCGAGGCAAGCTGCGATCCGCGATATGACGCTGAGTCGATGCGCATCATAAAATAGAAATCTTTTGAAAATGATTAGTAAGTCAATAAATTGTAAAAGAACAATTATAATATTTAAAATCATAATTAATTTAATATGCGCAGATTCAAAATAGATAAAATAGTTAATCGACTTATGAGGTCATTCATGAAAAAAAATAATGAAATTCGACCAAGATCGACCGATCCCGTGGTAATGTTTTTGTATAGAAAACTCGTTGTTTTACTACAAGCAAAACATCGTCTTTTAACTGATACTTACCAATTAATATAATCACAGTTTGAAACATTACTCTTGTTTTTATTTTGATAATTGAATCCAAAGTTTTCATGTTAGCAGGTGGTTATTTATACTGAATATGTAAACAAAGGATCAATGACATTATTAAAAGTATCGCACACATTCGCAGTCTGTGTGAATAGACATTTTGACGTCGTCAAAGAAAAGCCGCTTCCTGTCTGAAGGCATAAAGTTACACGGTTTTTGCTGACAAAATTGGCTTCCTTTGTCAAGAAATTTACCCGCTAAACCATGCAATCGTGTGTTTGTTACTCAATGACAATCGTCCAATTTTGTAACTGCACGTGCTTAGCTCTGCCTTTCGAATCTTTTTCAGAGAACGGAGGTGGAGTTTAACGGTTAATTGAACAAGTGTTTTACACAAGTTGAGTGCCAACTTCTTGAACAGTTCCTAACGCATGTGTTTACGAAATTCTTGAAACACATTTATAGTAAATAAAGGCACAGTGTTTTGTTGGATTATAACTAGCTATTAAATTGCAAGGTAATAGTATTTTTTTTATTTTATTTGTTCAATATAATTAAAATGTTTAACAATATAGTTGCATCACAGAATCTAACAAGGAATTTGATGGGGTCGCACATTTATCATTTCACTCGATCCACCGCGTACGTATGCGGCGGATTTATTCCGCGAAAGTACGCGAGATTAATACAGACTCGGCGTTGTTGCGCAGATCGATGCCGAGTGCCTTGACAATACGCTGCGTGCGGCCGTCGAGTACTAACGATTCTGGCCGCGGCATAGCCGCGGACTTTGTTGGTTTCGCGTGGGCTGTACTGTATTGCAAAGAAATGATTATTTGACATCCATTGATTTACAAGATGCTTAATTTTCTGTACCAATTCATGCAGAATTTCAAAAATTTCTTAAGTTTGAATGGAAAGGTGTTTTATATCAGTTTGTTTGTTTACCATTCGTACTGAAGTCCGCCCCATTTGTTTTTACGAAGATTCTGAAACCAGTTTTTGCATGGTTCAGACATAGTTATATAACATGTTCATATTATATTGATGATTTGATCAATATAAATATCGATAAAATGGTGTGCCAAGCGAATACAGTTGTTATCAAGAATATTTTAGAAGAGCTTGGGTTTATGATAAACAAAAGTCGGTTTTGGAACCTGTACAACGATTGATATTCTTTGGTTTTATTATAGACACAGTTGAATTCAAGGTTTTTCTAACAGAAGAGAAGGTAAATAAGATTTTGTTCAAGTCAACAGTTTTGTTGGACAGCAAGATTGTCATTGTTCGTTACTGGGCATCTTTTATTGGGTCTATAATAAATGCTTTTGATGCAATTTTAGAAGCACCGGTGCATTACAGACATTTGGAAAGGAACAAGTTACAGGGTTTAGGTCAAGACTTGGACTTTGATAATAAAGTGTTGTTGAGCAACAGTATAAGTGAACTTAAATGGTGGCAAAACAATGTGGTTTCAAAAAATGGACAACATATAAGACCACCAGCAGTAGATTTTACATGTAGAACGGATGTAAGTCTTCTAGGTTCGTGTGCTATTGAAATGAGTACAGATTGCCATGCAAATGGAAGATGGAATATTGATGAATCTGTGAATCATATCAATAATCTTGAACTGTTGGCAATTTATTATGCCCTACAGTCATTGTATAAAGATCAAAGGGGAGTTCATATTCAAATTCAGTCTGATAATGTAGCTGCAGTTAATTAATGACATAGGAGGTATCGCCTCACTTAGTATGGATGCATTATCCAGTGATATTTGGCAATGGTGTTTGCAAAGGAATATATTTGTTTCAGCAAGTTATATTCCTGGTTCAAATAATACTGCAGATTTCTATTCTAGAAAAATTTCTGAAAATACTGAGTGGAAAATCAAAGTAGACATTTTTGGAAGAATATGTTAACATTTTTTTTGGCCAAATATTGACTTATTTGCATCAAGATTGAATAAACAAATTGATTGTTTTGTGTCATGGTACCCAGAACCAGGCTGTTTTCATAATGATGCTTTTTCATTAAACTGGGGGGAATTTGAGCCATACATTTTTCCTCCTTTAAACCTTATTGCAAAAGTTTTAAATAAAGTAAGGCAAGATAGAGTTGAAAAAGTAGTTTTTCCATACTGGTCTATACAGTCTTGGTTTCCGGTTCTTTTGGATTCCCTTTGAGATATCCCTGTAAGGTTGCCAAGACATAAAGATTTGTTATTTCTTCCACAAAGCGGAAAGGTACACCCATTATGCATGAGGTTGAGGATCTTCGCAGCTGTCATATCAGCAAGCAGTTGTCAAAAGGAAAAGTTCCATCAGCAGCTGCGGACGTCATCATTTCATCGTTGTCAAAAGGAACTCAAAAACAGTACAAATATGCCTGGAGGCATTGGTTGGTTTGGAACTGTGAAAAGCAGCACTTGACAGTTTCTGCAAGTGGAACTGTACTTCCAACATTTCATAGGAGTGCAAGAACTTTAGATTCCACAAGCACCTGGGTGGATGGCCTGTGTACAGCAGAAAGGCTGGATGGACAAGGAGATCAGGATCTGATTTGTGAACAAGATTATTATAATGTAAACTGGAAAGAACCGCTGTCAACTCGTGCTAGAGAATTTTGAAGGACAAAAGACTGACGCAGTGAGGAAGGCCCTGCCTTCTTGGCGGATTTTCCATGTGCTACCTTAAAATAACACAATCTTGGAGGAGTTATGCATAACAGAGGCAAACGGAGCTAAACTAAGCTTACAGTGCTCGTTTTCCTCGTGCAAAGTGAATGTATATAAGTCTTGGTCAGGTTTTAAAACGTAAACGCATACTGTTAACAAATACTTTATAAATTCCAATCATGGGTGATGTTTAATACGATACATGAGGTAAAAAATATTCAAATAAAAGGAATTTTCTCGACTGAAAAGCATGAAGATATGTTATTATACTTTAAATGTGCTGTTGAAGAATGTAAATCGAAATTTATTCGACAAAATTATGACACTTAACATTTAATGCATAAACATGGATTTGTAAAGATATCAGCAAAAGAAAGTGTGAAACAACTTATCGTCAATGCCAAGACGGAAAATGTTATAAAACATCACACCCCAGAGAGCGTTCATCAGTAAACCATTACAGTTGAGACGGAAGATGTTAAGCAACATCGCATTCCTCACACTGATAGCTGCACATACCGGTATTCGGATATTTCGGGAGATGAAATCGATATTGATAATTGGTTAGGCAGTATTATAGTTAAAGAACCCCCCAGGCCGCCTGTCGTCAACATGCATAACACATCGTCCACAACGTCGCAGAATGACTAACAAGGCATTTCAGCGTGGCCATCTTTGTCGTTGCATACAGATGAGGGTTTGTTGTTTTCCTAGCGGACCTTGTTCGAGGTAAATCAACAGGCTGAGGCACAGACATCACCTGAACTGTGCCTTGGTTTAGTGCCTTTCCACATGATTGAACCCGAGGAAACAACAGGCTTTAACGATATACCACAATTTAGCAAAATAAGGAGACTGTGGTAGACTTGATTAACTTTACATTAAAAATTAAGACGACATTTCAAAACAATCCAAGTGACAAATGTTGAAAAAACAGCCTCCTTCACTAACACTGATAGATTCCATCCTCAATGCACAAATCCAATATAAGTATTTGCCCACATACAGAACATGTTCGAGGAGTACGTGAATGAGTGGAACTTAAATTAAAACATAACTTAATAATTTAATATTAAGTTAACATTTAATTATTTCATGAAATGGCATTTCAAGTTATTTGACAGGCAAGCAAAACCTATCAGATTCCTAAAGATTTCTGTTGTCCACGATTTCATCAAACATCACAGGTAGCGAGATGAGTTCAAGGATGAGCTTAGTTTAAATATGGGCAAAACATTATACTTTGACATTGTCCTTGGCAAAACACTTGACACTAATAGGAAGATGTTGATCTGGGTTTGAATAACTGGTGTGTGTGAGTGCAGTTTCTGCAAGTGGAACTGTACTTTCAACATTTCAAAGGACTGCAAGAACTTTAGATCCAAGATGCACCTGGGTGGATGGCCTGTGTACAGCAGACAGGCTGGATGGGCAAGGAGCTCATGATCTGATTTGTGAAGGAGATCCTAACTACGTACACTGGAAAGGACCAGTGCCTCCTTGTGCTTGATAAGATTGCAGGGCAAAAGACTTAAGCAGTGAAGAAGGCCCTGCGAAAGACGAACGTTGTACCTGATGTGATACCTGCCAGTAACCTGGTGACTGCACATCAAAACTCCAGCCACTTGACGTCTCTGTGAACAAACCCTTCAAGGTAATGCTTGCATTGAGAATTATTAAATAACCATACACTTGGAGACTTTTCTAACGCATCACTTTTCAACCGTGAATATCTCAGTAATGATTTAAGATTTTGATTTGAAATTTCTCATGTGATTATTTGACTACACTGTGTGCAAGATAACAATAAAATCATTCATCCGTGACAATCGGACGCTTTTGCACGTGAGGTAGGTGTAGTTTCATCTTTTTGCATGTGAAATGGTAAAACAAGATATAATTTTATTTCAATTGCATCATTTTAGGTGGGTTCTTACACCAAGAAAACATAAAATTAATTTTAAAAACAATGTAGCTCGTAATAATATTCAGGAGTGCAACCGCGCACTTGGAATGTTGCAGGCTACCTTCCCCACTTGCTAAAGCGTCTGATCGTCACGGATGAATGATTTTATCGTCAGCTTGCACATAATGTAGTCAAATGATCACATGCATCATTTTTAATCAAAATATTTACTCATAATTGAGATATTTAAGTTTGAAAAGTGTTGCGTTACAAAAATGTAGTAAACCGCGACATAATTCCAATGTAATTTAGATTTCATCATTCTAGATTGGTTTTAACACCAGGAAAACATAACATTAAATAAAAAACACACACAATATGTTTCGTATGAATATTCAAGAGCGCAAACGCTCAATTATCATGTTACAAGCCGGTAAGTCATTAAGGCGTGTAAGTTTATGCGTTTTACTTTTCACATTGTTATTATTTAATGTTGTACGATTTTGAGAAATTTACTTTTACAGTGATGTTTGTAATTTGTTAAGTTTGATATTTTAATGTTGATCAATTTCAATTAAATTTACAGGAAGTATTAAATATGTGTTGAATTATTCTGCGTCCAAATTTCAACTAAATCTTTTAAAAAATAAGGGAGCTATATTGATTTGAATACATGATGCATTAGAAAAGTCTCCAAGTGTATTTGGAGTATTCTGGTATGCAGCATTTGTAAAACATCTACATCAAAGAGAAACCCAATCTTGTCTGATGAAGCTGAAAGCATGAGGAATATAAAATTTGCTGTGTGGCCAGGCGGACAGCCTCATCCGGAAAAACAACGGGGAAACCTCCACAGCTGGCTCCGACAACAAAGAGCCGGAATTTGACGATTACAAAGTTGATCACGTTCCCAGCGTGATATTGAAAAACACTTGTAGATAAATCACAGCTCAATGTGTTGTGGTCTGTACTGGAAATCGGTGAATGTAGGAAAAGACAATAAAGTCTATTGAATCAAGCAAGCTATTATTTTTTTAGAAAATACATTAAGTCGTTTTTAAAGGATTTGAATCAGAAATGGAAGGTTGGGAAAATAAGGGATCCAAGCACCCCGGCATTATATTGGATTCCGCATTATAATGGAGCGCATAATATTGGAGTTTCAGTGAAATCATATTAGGTGATTTGATTTAAAAAACTAGTACAACGGAAAGGTTGATTCGGTTTGAATATTGCGAGTTATCAGCAAAGTGAGTTAAGGACATTTCAAATAATTGATGAAGAGCGGATATCCTGTATGTGAAACTTTAACTGGTGAATGGTAACAATATAACATGCACCAACCTGAACCAAACATCCAAAGGTCTTGGGGGCAGGGTGGGGGTGGGGGCACAGTTATTATTTTTTTTTAAATAATTTTTAATGATACCTATTCCTGTGGTTGAAATGGGGAATGAAAAAAAGAGTTGTGATGTAATTTTCTCTCTTTTTCAATGAATTTACATAAGAACTGTGTATATTTCACATTACCATTCATGCATTATGTATTTATTCATCTATATTATAAGAATTTTGTTGAAGCTTTATAATTTATATTTTAAGGCAAACTCCAGAGATCAGCAGTGGCTAAGCACTCTGACTTGATGTCTTAAGAGCCCAAGCATGCCATACAGGCCCACTACATGAAGAACTGTATGGGACTGACCTTTACAGCCAAGTTGCTGCAGAAAAATAGGCAGAGTAGTCATTCAGTGTCTTAGAAACACATGCAGAACAGAACATTTGAAAACATGCCAAATGCCATGTTATATTAACAATTGGAGTTTCTTAAACTGAGTGACCTTGACCCTTTAGAGACAGACATTCATGCTGAGTCTGTAAAGGATGTTTCAAATAGTTTAGTGTATGTGATCAATAAGGACATGAAAGCTAGAATTATGGACTCCAAATACTATTATAGACTTGAAAGATGAAAGTACAGACTTATTGGTTACAAAAAACTTTTAATATACATCTGGTTTGTGTTCAATGGAGACATTCAAACAGACTTGATTGGAAACGTCTGACTCCCAGATAGATGTGCTCGGACACTGTTTGATAAAGTAATTACACAGTTTACCAGTGATGTTTACACTTCATGTTTTGCATATTTGACAGACTTCCTATGATTTTTGTAGGGCTTCCAAAATATTATCCTTAGTGCAAACCCTGAGTAGGTCTACACGCTCCTTAGTCGAGGGGTATGAGTTTAGATGAAAATTGGCATAATTGAAAAGAAATGGCAAAATCTTCAAAAAGTCAACTTTATTAGTGTTTTATTGCCAAATTAATTCCGAAGGTACAATCATCCGGTGTATTATACAACCTGAGGTTAACAAACCCATGTTTAATGTTTCAAAATAACAATTTTTTTAGTGAGTAAACAAATGAAATGCAGACAAATATGAGCTAATTTTCCACATAGATTTGCTTTCAACTTTTCCCAATTGTCACAAGAGGGCCATGATGGCCCTAAAGTGCTCATCTGACTTCATCCTTTGTTGAAGACTTGACCTGACAGAAGGTAAGAACTTAGTAAGAGTACAAATAGGATAGACCTAAATGAACAAGACATGTGTCCATTGCCCACAGATGCTCCAACATTTCACTTTGTCTCAAAACTATGCTTATGTCAAACACTAACTGTTTAAGACCAATTTGACTTTTGACCTCTAAGTGTGACCTTGACCTTTCCAGTTATGAAACTGGTGATGAATGCAACACCAAGTCTCCTTATGGTATTTATAAGAGTTGTCTGACATGTTACATAAGCTCAATTTATGACTGGAATGGTAACAAGGGTTTTCAAATATTTGACATTGTTACCTAGTTTTTTAATGTATTTCACCAGATTAAAATCTGTTCAAGATATTTTCAAGATAAGATAAGAGTAGTAATAACATTTTTCTAATATTTGACCTTAAGATTGAGTTTTTGGACTTGTGCTTAGGTGACAAAACAGCCTGAATGTACTTTGCTTTATCACACAGTGTTGAAATAAAGCAACGTTTGATGCAAGTGCATTGATGGAATATAATTGTCTTGTGTTATTCACATTTTGCTTAGAATGTTCTGCTATAATCTGCCAGTTTATTCTTGTTACAACAGATATATTATATACCGGTTCTCAGCAAAAACATTGGCTGGACACTATAATATGTCATGTTACCATTTTACACTAAATGTTGATCAGATTCCATCAACTATACCCTGTCAGCTCTTCTTTGTTTATTGAGTATATATTATATAAGTGATATAAATCTAGCAGACAAGCTGTACCCAACTACCTATTGCAATATGGCTGCTTCTTTCATTCATATTGGCAGACAAGCTATTTTTAGTACAAGCACAATGTTAGTACACACAAGATAATATCCAAGCACTGGCAGACAAGCTGTACCCAACTACCTTTTGGTTACAATATGGCTGCTTCTTTCATTCATATTGGCAGACAAGCTATTGTTAGTACAAGCACAATGTTAGTACACACAAGATAATATCCAAGCACTGGCAGACAAGCTGTACCCAATTTCCTATTGGTTGCAATATGGCTGCTTTGTTCATAAGTACAGTTTCACAGTTTGTTAGTTTGTATGTAGTATTTGTAACAGTAAAAACACAATGACTGGCACAAACAAGCTATGTGTAATAACTTACAGAGATGTTGTTCTACTTTCTATTATCTAAAGATAACAACAGAGAGGGATTGTTTATCCATCCTGACAGTCGCTTTAGCACATGCAGTATGTAAGGTTTCATCTTTTTGCACGTAGAAATGGTAAAACGTGATATATATTTATAATTTTATTTCAATTTCATCATCCATGGTGGGTTTTTACACCAGGAAAACATAAAAATAATTCAAAGAACAATATGGCTCGGAGCATCCTATGAATATTTAAGAGCTCAACCATGCAATTGGGATGTTGCAGGCAGGTCAGTCATTAAGATGTGTACGTTTATGCCTTTTATTTATACATTGAAGAATATAAAGATAAATTATTATGCATCATAACTGTAATTGATATAACTAATTAAAGATGTCTTAATGTTCAATTAAGAGAAAGTTGTGCATTGCATGCTTTTTTTCTTGGACACATGTATCATACATAGCTAGGCTTTAGCAGAAGTTCAAACATACTGGCAGAGTAGAAGATGTGCCAAGGCAACCTTACAAGAAGCATACAAAACGGCGTTAAGAGATGCCCAGATTATTGAAGCTCACCTCAAAACCGCTACAAGAATGCAGCAGATACCAACTCTTGGAACATAAGGTAGACTGGTATGTACTAAAACTTTTGAAAGGGCCGCCAGCTCCGTTCAGGGAATACAAGGTATGCGGCCTTTTTGGGGCCTAATTCTTACACCACGTCACCGGCAGCTGAGTGACCGATTGGCTTGTCAGCACCAGCGTATGACCTGATCAGACTGGGCAAACATCCTGTTATCTGACGAGAGTCGCTTTAACATGTACCACAACTATGGAGGGTTGTGCATGTATAGATGTCGTGGTAAACGCCAAAATGATTACTGTGTGTTTCAGCGTGATCCTCATGGCGGCGGCTCCATTATAGTGTGGTCTGGAGTCATTACTCATACAGTATGCGGGACGAAGGCGTTACTCCAACAAAAGAACGTTTGTCTGCTTCCTGTCTCTCCAAAGTCACTTGATGTATAGAACAACTTTGGGACCAACTAGACAGGTGGGTACGAAGAAGACCAGTTGCCCCACTCACTCAACATGAATTAGAACAGGTGCTTGTGGAAGAGTGGCAAAACATCCCTCAACATTTTATTATAACCTACGTGGCTACAATAAGACAGTGATAAGCACACATTGTGAGAGCCATGGGAGGACACACAAAGTATGAGCCGCTTGAATTAGTAATATTTGTGACTTTTCACATTGTTATTACTTTACGTTGTACGATTTTGATAATTTTATTTTTGCAGTGATGTTTTTAATTTGTTAAGTTTTATATTTTGTTGTTGATGAATTTCCATTAAATTTTCAGGAAGTATTAGATATATGTTGATTTATTCTAAGACTTAGATATATGTTGATTTATTCTGAAACCAAATTTCAACAAAATCTGTTAAAAATTACAGACCTTTATTGATTTCAATATGTGTTGGTTAAGAAAAGTCTCCAAGTGTATTCGTCTGAAGTATGCGATGCAGATTTCACAACAGTATTAACAAGCTTTTTGTTTTATTTGTCCTAGTGAACTAGTTTTTTTTTTAACCTCAAATGACACAGTTTCAATATTTCAATATTAGCCATGATTTCAAAGGGACAAATGTTGTGACCAAGTTTCATGAAGATTCGATTAAAAATTTGACACCTAGACAGGGCTTTCCACAGGAATTTTGTCAGGCGCCCCGGAGCTGATAGGGGTGGTTCGGGAGGGGTGTCCCCTGGTGTCGCTTTTTTTTTATTATTTAACATGTCCATTTACGTTCTGTGGTGCGTTATAACATTAAGAAAAACAGCGTCAAAAGATGTCATTTGGTGCGAAAATCCCCCAGTCATTTAAAAAGATATAGTTTTTAATTGTTTTAAAACTTCCCGCATAGATAGCAAAATCCGGACTCGAACGATTCCCCAATACATCCGATTCAACCTGACTCTATTACTGCATACTTACTACTTTTCAAGCTTCTATTCATTACCCGATAATCCCGTTTATTCCATTTTTTAACTCACTTTCTGGAAAAAATTAACAATAAAAGCTCCCAATAATTTCTTTAACACAAACCTTGTCATTTTTCTATCGTATCAAAAAAAAAAGGGCATTAGTGACTTTTTATAGATTTGATGATATATTGCCTCTGAACATGCCTCAATCCCTTGACGTGTTGTGTGCTTATTACAATGCTCAAAACACCCACGCTTTGTATGCAAATGACACGACGTTGTACATGCTGCAAAATTATCGCGCCCTTTTTATTGAGAAAAAAGGTTGACACAAAATAAATTTTCCCTGTTTATTATATTGAAGCAAGAATATTTTAACGTCGTGGTAACATTGACATTCGGAAGTGTGTTTCGGATTAAAAAATGCGTTAACATCGACCTACGGGAATGGGTTTCGGATTACAAATTTAATTATTCCCATTTGAGATTTCAACAAATATTAAAGCGGGACTGTACGATTTTTACATGTGTTATACGATGACACAAAATAGGCAATAAAAATTATACTTTGAAGACGAATTTCATAAAATGCAGCAAAGACAAGTTAGCGCTGGTTAAAGCCGATGCCGACACTTTTACTCGTATTTGTAAGGAAACAAAATTGTGTCTTTGTGTCGTATGAACGAATCTGCACTAAAACTAAATTTAGATTCAAATTGTACATGTATTATATATATGCTGGCGAATTCGGCTGGAAGCCATTTTCAATTTCAGATTTAAATATCTGGCTTATTTCGCATTTTTTGACACATGTTCTTCTTAACTTTTATTTTAAATATATAGTGAAATATATGTATACTAATTTTTAACACATTTTATATAAAATCATTTTTATTTGACAAAATCGTACAGTCCCACTTTAACAGTTGCGTGATGAATTCAACGATAATTTGTTTAAACACTTTATGAGTCGAATAAATTGTTTGACAGTATTATGCATGAAATTCATCAGTCTTCTAAGTAACTGGCCAAGCTTTCTGTGGCAATTACATGTACGTCTCGAGTCGTCTGCATGATTTAACTTCAGGTATTGCCTGCCTACTGCTGTCGCTCATACAAAGCGTGCGCTCTCATTGGCCAATATTGATTTTCAAATACAACGACGCTCCGCCTTTAGTAGGGTAAAGCGACAAAGGATCGTAAATCGGCTTTCAAAATTTTCAGCGAAGTCGTCATCGCTTTGATCTTAAGCTGCAATAACTGCCTGAATACACTGATCGGAAAATTTCAGGCGTCCCGCGGACTCTGATTTCGAAATTCAAGCGCCCCGCTGAGGGACTGTTAAATTGCCTGTGGAAAGCACTGCTAGAGTGTTAACAAGGTAACACTATTTGGTAAAAATCTTGAGTAGGGAACAAACTCGAAATCTTCACTAGATAGACATCATAGCTTAACGATTTTTTTTCAATATGAAGTGTTGCTTCTTTTTGGTTGTTACTGTTTTCAAAAGATATCAGTGTTTGACATGGTCCAGTCAGCATCCAAGCTCAAAGAATCACCAGTAAGGGTGCCTACACTGGACAGTCCACTACCACCTGTGGCTTCTTCTCTGCCCGAATACAAACAACATATGGCTACAGAAACAGTCAGAGCATCAACCAATCAATTAGATTTACACGCAGATTTCCAGTTGTACAAAAGGGAAATAGAAACTCAAGATCAATGGAGTTCGAGAGAGACGTATAAGTTGAATTTGATTTCTTCCAGTGAATTAAGTTCACCAGTAAAAAAGAAATACAAATCAATTTGAATAGAGAAAGGCTTTTCAGCTGAGGTTATGTGTACAACTTGCAAAATTAACCAGGGCCCTCGTTGCTGTGAAATTCTTGTGATTTAACAGCTACCCAAACTGCAGTTACTGTCTATGTGCAGTAATTCTTGTTAAACAGAAATCCTTTTTCAACAATTAGTTTTGTTAATCAGTAACTCTTTTATCACAAAAGGCTCCATCCTTGAAAATTAAAATAATTTGGTTTTGAATCCCTTCTTAACAAGTCAAGGCTGCCAATAATTGTGGAGTTTCAAAATGGCCTGGTATTTGAATCGTGTGAAGAAACATTAACTTTTAAAGACTGGATTGCTTCACTAAGTTACACCAGTGTGGTAAAATGACCGAACCTTTATGAGACCGTTCCGACCGATTGCCATGTCGGACGCGAAGAACGCCGTGACCCAGTGAAAATATCCGGATCTCTCAAGAAGAAGTTTAACTTTATTTGTTACTGTTACAAATCCTTGTGTATCCTGTTGACGCACCATTTTCCAATGGGATCCACATCAACATATGTTGATAGGTAATCTTTGTTTGCTGTGTATTTACTACAAATGGTGCTGCGAGCTCGAACTTGTCGTATTTTTTACTTCATCAAGTCCGCTATTTTGACTCGAAAAATTTCGATTCGGCCATTTCGAAAAAAAATCAAGAATAATTGTCCTCGTCTGTTTTCATTTGAATTGCATACGCTTTCATTTATTTACTATTTCTTCATTGCAATTTAGGTATCAGTGATTGAATTCAACCGATTTCGTCGTGTTTTGTCAGCTATGTTGCCAATTTGACGTTTGGTTCAGTACATACAATTGCTGTCATTTGAACCATGAAATTGCTCTTTATTCGCTCTATTTACCATCTATATTTAGCTGTACATTTGCAGGGTTTTTTTACCTTCTATAACAGACGCCGAATAACGGTGTCTTCCCCCAGCAAACTAGGCTGGTTTTTTCCCCATTAGGGACCGAAAAATTCACCCAGCAGAAGCTTTTTCCCCTCCATAAAACAGTTCAAAACAATCAATTTTACAACAAATTCGCTCGAAATCGTACAAAACACCGTTTGGTACCCGTCCAATTATGGTTTCTATCCCGTACACGCCATACTGTACCGTATAAATTTTATGACAATTATTACCTCCCTTGGCTGATTTACGATAACTTTCAACTCGCTTTACGTTAATTGTCATCAAAATGTCGCACAACTGGAAAAGCTACTGAAAACCCCCCCAAAAAGTGCCAATTACTCGTCAAAACATCTGTCTTCACAAAACCAAAGTGTAGTGACCAGATAGAAAGTCCATTGCAGCAGTCCGTTCCTGTTGTACGGTCTGAAACTGTCACAGCCAGTCCCTGTCAAGGTGTTCTCGGTCTGGCAGTTTCCAAGAACTGTCAGGGCCAGACCAATTATTGACAGAGGACATGGAAGCATTAGTGGACATGTATAAGGGGAAGACAAACAGGGAAATGCCACTGTAAAATTGTCTCATGATATGTAAATTAACCAGAAACATTGATCTATGAAGAAAATAACAGTCTTTTTTTTAACCCATTTAACAGTAAAAGAAAGACTTTT
The DNA here is from genome assembly GCA_007657795.1 of Dreissena rostriformis. Taxonomy (NCBI): domain Eukaryota; kingdom Metazoa; phylum Mollusca; class Bivalvia; order Myida; family Dreissenidae; genus Dreissena; species Dreissena rostriformis. Next base: position 120,910 of record VMBQ01001108.1, on the reverse strand, counting down.
AACATTTTCCCCCAATTAAGGAAAAAATGCGCAAATTTTTTCCCCCAAAGTGGAAAATCGCGTGTAAAATTTCCCCCACGTAAGGGCTAAAGGCCCCATCACCCACAACCCCAAAAAATACCTGATTTGTATTATGAATGGTTTGCCTATAGTCAGGCGAATCACCACGTTGTTGTTATCAATTCTGTTTAATGTGTGAGTAGAGTATTCCTCTACTCAATTTATTTGCAAAAGTTTTCCATTTTCACCATAATGATTATTAATTCATATTGGTAAGAATTATCGGTGATGTTGAGACTTAATTAAGTATTAAGACATTTCTAATCAGACAAGATATCTATAGATTGTTCTTCGTATTGGATAGCATTTTATTATTTCATTGAATTTGAAGTCCTTTTTGCCCCTTGTTTATTATATGATGCTGTGACCTGTGTTGACCTGTGTTGAATTACACAAGTCCCTTCAGAAACGTTCTAGTGTTTTCCTACAGGAAATGTCCAATCTGTAGTGAAGACAAATAATAACAATTTCGCTAGTTATTATGTAATAACTAGTGAATTTCTGACATTATATTTCATCAGTAAAATTTCACTTTAAAATTCGAGATTTGTTACATTGAGTTGTGATTCAATCACAATTTCATTAGTTATCAAGTAATAACTGGTGAATTTCTGATTTTCTCTTGAGTGTATAGGCTCAAATAGATAATTTATCTATTAACAGTTTTAAACATTGTTTGTGATTGAATCACAATTTCATTACAAGTAAGGTTCATACTTTCACTTGTTTTCTTTTATTCAATTTTTGAGGCTGTGATTATTAAATCATATGACCCCATTGTGGTTTTCTTATTCAATGCCAATTTAAAATTTGAAGGGGCATTTAATTGTGTAATATTCCCTTGGTTTTTGGTTTTTTCTCTGCGTGCAAGCTTCATAGATTGTGGCTTGTAAATATTATATAAGTCTCTTGTTGTGCCCTATTTACAGCAATCAACATACCTGTAATATCAAGATTGGTGTTGTTGGAATGTGACTCGAATATTCTGTCCAACAATATATTGGAAAGGTTTTTGTTGGATTACCATTAACTGTAAATTTGTTCATGAGCGCACCCATTCAGTATATTACTGTAGTCCCTTCAATAAATTAAATTATTTTTGTGTGTGAAAATTGTGTACGTTGATTTAAATTAATTTTTTTGTACCGAGTATTGGAAATAGTAATTAATTCTGTTTCTTTAAACCAGGGCCCTTGCTTCACTTTGGGGGATTGGGACAGGCGCCCTTACAGGGTGGAATATTTTGGAGGGGGAATTTTAATCTGAAATAGGGGAAAAAAGTATACTATTTTAAGGGTGGAATGGGGCTGAATTTCGGCCCGTAAAATGGCCAAACGAGGGCCCTGTAAACATAATTAAACTTAATACGTAATTTGACATCATGGATTGTACAAAGCGTATTGATGTTGATACTGCGTCTGAGGATGAATTGCAAAAGCTTCCTGGCATTGGTCCCAAAGTGGCTCAATCTATTATAGCATACAGGGAAGTGATACATACTCAGGATGATTTAGCCACCATACCACATATCAGGTCATCTCTGCTCTTGTGGTCCTTGCTCACGTTCAGTAAATCTGAACCTCAGTCAATGATCAATATCGATGGTCAAGAAGGGGCTGATAATGAGATGGGGAGAGATGAGGTGTTTTATCAATCTAGTGGTACAGTACTTGAACCGGTCACCAATTTTGGCCGAGATGTGATAAAGAGGGTGTCGGCAGCTATTGATAGTGCCAACCTCAGTGGACCTCCTTCATCAGATGTTAGAACATCTGATGCTAAGGTGGTAGATAATGGTGCAAGGCCTAAAGTGGCACAGCACAAGATGGAGGCAGTGTGGTATAAGGGGTCGGTGGATCAGTCCGAGTCATATCGGACTAGGACACAGGCACCAGTGTCACTCAAGCCTAAGTCTGTGCAGTACCAGGCTGCAACTCAGCCCAAGGTGGAATTAGGATGGCACCGGCACCAGTGTCACTTGAGCCTAAGTCTGTGCAGTACCAGGCTGCAACTCAGCCCAAGGTGGAATTAGGATGGCAGCATGGGTCATTAGACCATTTTGCTCAAAATAGGCCTGTGACACCTTATATGTGTCGGTTTCTGAGAAAACTGGGCAAAATGCTTGTGCGGAAATTTTCATCCCAGATTAGCCTGTGCAGTCCGCACAGGCTAATCAGGGACGACAATTTCCGCTTTTATGGAATTTTTTGTTTACATGATGTCTCTTCTTAGCAAAAATCCAATTAAGGTGGAAAGTGTCGTCCCGGATTAGCCTGTGCAGACTGCACAGGCTAATCTGGGATGACACTTTACGCACAAGCATTTTACCCAGTTTTCTCAAAACACGCCACATATGTCAATGAACCATGGTATGCAGGCTGGCTCATACCAAGCGATGGCTCAAATGCCCATGGAACATGTGACGTACCCTGTACAATACCATTCCATGGTGCAAGGGGCTCAGCCTATGCCGTATCAGGTCATGACGCAGGTACCGGTTTCGCAAAGTGGCCAACTGCATTACATGTTAGTGGGTGGTCAGGGTCAATAAATTGACTCTGTTAACCAACTTCAATTGCCATATATGTTTCCACCAGGACAGTCGGGGTATGTAACCTCGACACCGGTGGTACCTGCACCACACGTGGATAGGAGTGGGGCAACCCATCGTCTTGTCTTGCACAATGTTGTTAATGGAACGCGAGGTGTGAGCGTTAAGGTTGCAGCACCCTTTGGCCTGAGAGCTTTGCCTCCTGGCCAGCAGAAGTCTAGGCTGCAATCGCTGCCTAAGGCACTAGTATATGATGGTTGGGGAAGCTGGCAGGCTTTTCTTACCAAATTTGACAAGTACGCCACTATTTTTGAGTGGGAGGATAGGGAGAAGAGAGACTACCTGTGTCTCTGCTTGACTGACAAGGCAAGTGAATAATATGCCTTGGTGATGAATAGGGAGGTAGAGCTAAATTATTTGGAGGTGGTAGACAAGCTAGAGGCATTTTGGGTACTGCGACTTGCCAGAGACGACAAGGGTAACCTTTTCCAGTGCTAGGCAAGGAGATATGCATCAGTCGATGAATGGGCCGACAGGGTGTTGACCCTTGCGGGCAAAGCATATAGAGACTTGCCCGAGGCTAATATGTTGCAAGAATCCATATTAAGCTTTTGCATGGGTGCTAGGGAGAAAGAAGCGGGTGAGCTAGTCATCCATCAGAGGCCCGCGTCTATAGAGCAAGCTATTGACAAGCTAAAGTGGGCTATTCATACCCACAGATTGATGTATGGCCGAATGAAAGCGGTCAAAAAAGTGTGAAGGGTAATTGGAGGTGTCCGCGGTAAAAGTGGCCCCCAGTATAGGCTGGTTGATAGGATGGTTGCCATGGAAAAGAAAAATGAAATATTAGAGGAGAAGTTGAATATTTTGATGGGGAAGCTTGACCAACTTTTGGCAAGACCCTTCAAAAGTTCATCTCCATCTCCATCTAGGAGGCAATGTTTCAATTGTAATGAGCTGGGACATTTTAAACAAGATTGTCCTAAGCTAAGGAGCAGGACACCATCTCCGGCTAGGAATGACTGATGTTACATATGTAATGAGATTGGTCACATGGGCAGAGACTGTCCCAATCAAGCGCCTGATAAGGTGGGTGATACTCATAAAGAGGGTAGAAAAGTATCATTCAGTGATTTAAAGTCAAGGGGTCAGTGTAGAGGGTCTATACCTGATCCATTATGATAAGGGCACATTGGTGATAATCAGACAGATTAAATCTGATTTGATGTTCCGTGTAAATGCAAGGGTAAACAGCATTCAAGTACAGGCTGTGGTAGATACGGCGGCTGAGGTTACCTTGGTTTCGGACCGGGTAGTGGCTCAGTTGCCGGAAGCAGTTCCAGTGTTAGAACATGTGTATATGAAGACTGCAGGAAGAAGATTGCAGATGAATGGTTCCATTGTGGGACCAGTGACCATCCAGGTGGGTGACATGGTTTTTAGCATAGTTGCAACGCAACTATGCTTATGTTAGAGCTACATTTCGAAAACCGACATGGAACGGTTGACCATTATGAAGCCTTACCTGATCAAAAATCAGACAAAATATCTATTTAATATAGTTTATGGTAATTCTTTTAATTTTTTATTAAGAAACGTTTTTCTAACGTTTTCTTCCAAGAATATTGCTGACACCGTTTTTAGTGAATTTTTCTAACACCGTTTTACGTGAAAAAAACCTTCTAAGAAACTAAATCAAATTTTGTTCGTAAAATAATTCTGTTCTTGTTGATAGTGACCTCACACCTACTTTTTATTTCCTTTGTTTACTGTTCTGGGAGAGGACAAATGTTTACATAACTGAATTCATTAGGCCCTGGTTTAAGGATATGTAAAATTTCATTGGTTAATTATCAATAGAAATTTACATATCATCAACAGGAAGTGGGGCATAAAGCACTTTCATTCTTTGAAAATGTGTAAAAAATGGCGGAGTAGGATGAATGATTTCTGATTTATGACATGGATTCTGACCTGCCTTTCTATGGATTTGATGAAGTAGAGTTTGAAATTAATAGAGATGTGTTAATTGAAATTAAAATGATTTACTTTGAGCCAGAAATTAACGTTACGAGTAAAGCTAACGGTTTAAATGTGGCATCGAATTTAATGGATTTGCGCGAATTCTGGACGAGTGTTGTGTCTGTAAAATATTAAATGGAAAGCTGTAAATGTATCAAGTCGGAAAAGAAAACGGATGGTTGCATAATGTAATTCTACGTATTTATTTTCATAGTTATGTCATTTTGTAACCATTCACATTTGTCACGATTTGGAATTCCTGTTTCTAAAAAAAGAACATTTTGGTAGCATGAACCAACAAGGGAGGCGACTTGTGATGTCACAAATCGTTAACATTTACTTCAGCAGCAACTTCCCCGTATCTGGCAACTAGGCTTTCAACGCCATCGGCGCTCTCTTTCAAGAGAGGGTCTATGTAGCCCCTATTGAGGATTGCATGTTACTCCGGCTGGATTTCTTGAAAAAACATGGAGCCACTATTGACATAGTGGCATCCACCATGTGTTTAAATGGCAAGGTGGTTTCAATGGCTCAATCAAGGCAAGAGTGTCAAATGTGACTGTCGCTCGAACTGTAAGTATCCCACCCAACTCGATGGCCAATCACAGATACCAGCATATAGTTTGAATATGTCTTGCATGCAGTCACTACCAGACTCTCTGAATTTAAATACATCTAATAGTTTGAATTTAAATACCACTTCTGGAATTGTGACTGGTTTCTCTGAGGAAACATTTACCATGAACTCTAGTCCAGTTAATTTTCAAAAGTGAATCACAGTCACTCACATTCTCATCAACTGATAAAAGTTATCAGCCTGAAACTGACAATACAGTAGGTCATTTTTTTATTCTTGGCAGTAGTGAACCAGTTATCATATCTTCTTCAAACGAAATTGATATAAATTGTGGTGCATCTGACATTTCCACAATTAATCCAAATTCATTGTCATTGTTAAGCTGTGATGAATCATCACAAGACAGTCTTAGTTCGTGCTTTGCTGACATAGATTCTAATGAGGTTGGTACTCAGACGGATGAATCATGTCNGCATTATATACTTTCCATAACATAGTTTAATTAACATTAATTAATATGTTGTTCAATTCAATAATAAACTATGTACAAGTTCTGATCTGTTCTTTATATTTTAATCCATCATTCAAATACAAGCACGATGCTCTTTATTAAACTGTGCTTTAGTTAATTAATATTAACTCTTTGATACCTATTAACCCATTAATGCCTAGTGGACTCTCCCATCCTTCTAAATTGGATCAATCTATTTACAAAATTAGGGATGTCTAGTATATTTATTTCTATATTTAGAATATTTCTTACTGAAATTCCTTTCAGCAAACAGCTCAGACCCTGATGAGACGCCGCATCATGCGGCGTCTCATCTGGGTCTACGCTGTTTGCCAAGGCCTTTTTTCTAGACGCTAGGCATAAATGCGTTAAAATGCATGTCCCTGTATTTTTCTACAATCTTATTCATTTAGTGTGTGAGCAATGTTTAACCCTCTGAATTCTCAGCATTCTACACCAGTATCTTGTAATTAGATATGGTCAATAAATCCCCTATGTTATCACTTCCAACAGTGATCAGCGTTTCACACCACTTTGATAATGACCCCTGAACAGTTAAATAGATTAGCCCTATTCTTGTTGAATCTATGGAGAAAGGAGTAACCGAGTAGGACTGTATTCTCATTCTTTTGGTGTGTGGCAGATGAAGAACTGGAAGAAGGATTCCCCATTGAGCGTGCAACACAGACTCAGTTAAGAGGTGTTATATTTAAACCTTGTGAAGCAACACAAACTTATGAGAATATTGAAGCTAAATCATTTGCCTTTAAAAATATATACTGTGGTAATAACTCTGAAAGTTAACAAAATATTTCAGCTTTTGCATGAACAGTTATTACATAAATAGCACCAAGTGACTATTTGTATTTTTTTTATTGATACATTGGTAGTGTTGAACATACTAGAAAAATGACTGAAATTAAAAACAAGGAAATCATAGACATCTATTTAAAGGTAGTGGTAGATCTGACTGTAAAGAACAGTCTTTATCAAGGTCACTTGAACAAGAGATGTGTTTGTCAGGAACACAATGTCCCCTACTGCGCTGTTTTGAAAATATTTTTTTATTTTTTATTTTTTTACCTTCGACCTTGAAGGATGACCTTGACCTTTCACCACGCAAAATGTGCAGCTCCATGAGATACACATGCATGCCAAATATCAAGTTGTTATGATCAATATTGCAAAATATTTCCACATTTTTCGAAACCTAAACAAAGTGTGACAGAATTTCAGAAGGACAGACAGACGGACAGTGTGATCACTATATGCCTACCTTCGGGGGAATAAAAAGTTGTGAATGGATACAAGTCTTTAAATAAGTCAAAAGGTAGACCATTGTTTGAGGAAAAGATGAATTCTTTTTTATATAAATTGTACACTTTTCCTCAAAAGAAAGAAATTGTAAAGAAGTCTTCTTTACAAGATATATTTATAAGTGCAAGTAAGGCATTTTCTTGCGGCGGAGACGTAAAGTGTGGTGTCTACGGCAGTGTTAGTGTTTTTGTTAAAGACTTTCTGAAACAAAACTATCTAGAATTCCTATTCAGAGGTTTCATGGAAACTGTTTTAACATTCTGTTTTCCAATGCTGCAAGTGTTTTTTTTCTTCATGAAACAAGTGATGTGTTTGTCAGAAACACAAAAAAAAATGCCCCCAAATGTGCCGCTTTTATTTTATTTTTTAATTTTACCTTTGACCTTGAAGGATGACCTTGACCTTTCACCACTCAAAATGTGCAACTCTATGAGATACACATGCATGCCAAATATGAAGTTCTTCAATATTGCAAAAATTATGAGCAAGGTTAAAGTTTTAAGACAGACAGGCCAAAAACAATATACCCCCTTTTTTTAAAAAGGGGGCATAAAAATTACTGAATACTTAACAGGAGACTGCTGTAATGGGCTTCTCAAATCTGTATACCATGACATTTCTAGACCTGAATATGTAAGTGGGGTTAAAGCATTTGGACTCATTTCTCACCTCATAACAACACCCCTTTGGATGTTTCTTGAAGATAAAGATATACATATTTTGGACAGTGCTCATTATTACACTGAAATCATATCCTTTATCAAACAAGCTGTACTGAACGTACAAGACTTTATTGAAGGTAGGCTTGTACTGTCATTTGCAAATAAAGATGCAATGAACAGAAATGTGATATTTAAGAAAATAGTGGAGCACTGGGAACATGATGAAAAGGTAATTACAATCCTTAGTACATTACTGCCCGCAATACTTGACTCTGTGAAAAGACTGTTCAGTGACTTTCTTGAGGGTGGTGAGTGGGCACAAGTGTCGCCATGAAAACGCGAAAAAAACAAAGCTGTGCCAAAAAACAACAAGTTTTCAGAGACAGTCTTCGGGCATGTTGATAGGATTCTGCGTGAAAAATCAAACATAATCACAATAGCCCAAGAAGCGTGTTATGTTTTGCCACAACAGGACGTTAAAGTGGTTGGAAAGTAAAGAGGAAGGAGTTAAGGACAAATGAATGGCTGAAACCAGAAAGGATGTGAAAGAAACAAGACTTTTGTTCAAATAGAGGAGAACTGATATAGAAGCAAAAAGAAAGGCTTTAATCAGAGAAAAGTTCTTGAAGAACCAGGAGAAGGAAAGGAAAAGAGTTCAGAAGTTGGCAAATTTCAAAAATGATATATTAGACTGGGGTTTGTGGCAAACAGTCGAGCAAGTTGATCATCACCTGTTACTTTATAAAACCAAAAAGGAAAAGATGGCTGGACTTAAGGCACAACTTAAATTCAGAAAGGAATTTCTACACCAGAAGCCTTAGGATGATGAACTGAAAAATATGTATCTACTTTCTAAAACATCAGAGGGAAAGAAAGTCAGAGTGTAGAAGAGCTCACAGAAAATGTAAAGAAACTAGTGACACATGCCTTAAAACTTCCTCGGTCCAATGATCATGATGGACCAGTGCTTGTAGGCATGAACATATGAATGCGCTTTGACACTGACAGAGATGTTCAGTGGTACAAAGGCTTTGTGATATCTAAGGTATTAAAGTTCAAGACAAAGGCTTATATTAACCCCTGTTTTCAAATTTTTAATTCATCTCGAATGTATTTCACTTCCAGACAAAGGCTTATTTTAAACAATATTTTTCATTTTTAATTAACATTTGTTGCTTTTGAAAATGAAGGAGGTATTAACTGCTGGTACAAAGGATTAATTATGCATGAAAGCTTGAATTTTAAAGTTACTCTTTCAGGTTCAATTTGCATGGAAATTGCAGAGAGCTGAGGACAAAGCTGATACAGTTTAGATATTGTGAACACAATAGCATATTCATACTTACTATGTTTTGTTATTATGTTAACATTTGGTGCTTTGGTGCTTTTTTCATTTTACTTCTTGTTTGTGTATACATATATAATTTCTTAGTTAAAATTTGTTAGAAATGATAAATGACTCAGTGAAAATTTGTAAATAAATCACTGTCAAAGTGGTATAATTGTAATAGGTTCTAAGAAACTCAGAAATTTAAGAATACTTAACAAGAGTGCCAAACTGTCACAAGATACGCCCGTTTGAAGGATTTGGACACCATGCTAAATGCTTGAAATGCACTAAGTGACCTCATAACCTAGTTTTTGACCCGACATGACCCATATTTGAACTTGACCTAGATATCATTAAGATATCATTCTGACCAAATTTGGTGAAGATCGGATGAAAACTACTTCAATTAGAGAGTGGAAACTATGCTTAATTCTTGAAATGCACTAAGTGACCCCGTGACCTAGTTTTTGACCCGGCATGACCCATATTCGAACTAGACCTAGATATTGTCTAGATACAACTTCTGACAAAATTTGGTGAAAGTCGGATGAAAACTATTTGAATTAGAGAGCGGACACTTCTGTGGACGCCACCGCCGCCCGCCGGCCAAGGGTGAAACTATAATACATACCGTTTTGAAAAAATGGGCGTATAAAAATGTAGCAAAATTAATAGTATTATCAATGCATCTGTAAGATATTTTGGGCATGTTAACCATTTTGAAATATAAATTTACCCTTAGTCTGCTGAGAGCAATCATAAGAGCCTTTGCAAACAGCTTGGAACCAGACCAGACACCAAGTGACTCGGCTTATGGTCATGTTCTATGCTGTTTGACATTCAGACAATATTTATTCTGAAATTGGAAAAAAAAAAGATTAAATTTAAACATTAAGGAAATGACATTTTTGCAGACGAAAATTTTAACAGCAGGCTAAGGGTAAAGAAAATATTATAGATCTTTCCAAATGACAGGTGTGCTAGTGAACAAATTCTGCAGATTTAGAATCTTGACATAGTCAAGGGCCATGACTCTGCAATGAACAAAAATTTTCCTATCAGAAATTGATAACACAAAAGTAACTGTGCAACAATTTTCAGGTTCCAGGATACTGTCAATGGTTCAACGTTAAATTTGAAAATGATATGGCCATTTACACATATCAACTCATGAATGACTACAGAAGTGGAGACTTGGAAATACTGGTGTAATTGTGAGGTGAACTGTTTTCTTTATCAATGGTGTATGATAATTTGTTCATTTCTAAATATGACGTAACTATTGAACTAAATATTTTTTTCCAAACCGTCGACTAAGAACAGCAATAACAAGATGTGTTTGTGAAACACTATGTACCCTTTCGAGCGACTTTGACCCATATATTTGACCTTTGACCTTGAAGAATGACCTTGACCTTAATCTTTCACCACTCAAAATGTGCAGCTCCATGAGATACACATGCATGCCAAATATGAAGTTGCTATGTACAATATTGCAAATGTTATGGCAAATGTTGAAGTTTGTGCAAACCAACAAACAAACCAACAGACAGGGCAAAAACAATACGTCTCCCAGTATAGACTGGGGGACATAAAAAATAAACAAGAGATGTGTTTCACATTGCGCCGCTTTGAAATAAAATGTCAATATATCATTTGGCAGGTTTAGAAATTATCTCCCTTTTAAAACTTATTACTTCCCTTGGATTGTATTTTTTTAACCTTTGACCTTGAACCATGACCTTGGCCTTTCACCACTCAAACTGTGCAGCTCCATGAGATACACATGCATGCCAAATATCAAGTTGCTATCTTCAATATCGCAAAAGTTCTGGCCAACGTTAAAGTTTTCGGACGGACGGACAGACGGACTGACAGTTCAACTGCTATATGCCACCCTACCGGAGGCATAAAAATAGAAGGGCATTAACTCTGTCTAAACATAACACATACCTTTAGTTTGTATTAAAGAAAAACAGACTTTAGTATACTCTTCTTTAAAACAGAAGTCTAGAAATTGATTACACATTGAAAGATTTCAAAGGGCCCAAAATTCTTATTATATTTTCCAATTTTCAAAAGATAAACATTTGAAATATTGAAACTTCTCATCATACACTTAACAAGAGATGTGTTTGTCAGAAACACAATGCCCTAACCCATGCCAAAGACGTCGGACCTCGGACAAATCCGATAAAATTTGACGAGGTCCGATAATATTTCCAAAATTGTCGGACCTCGTGTCCGACAAAAAAAAACAACAATATGTAAAACTTTGATTAAAAATGAACACGAAACTAGGAATATTGAAATCGGACTAGTTTGTGATTATTTTACTTCGATAGATTATTTAAATTAAAAAAAAAAAATACCAACCAGTCGAACTGGCTATCTTTGCTGGTGACGTTACAAAGTCAAATAAGCGCGATTCTTAGAACCAGTCAAATATTGCACCTTGTTTCGTGAGGTAGGCAACACATCATTTTATTGTATTTAGAATTGTTAAACATTGTGAACGTCATTATAATACGTCATAATAATAACAAGAGATGTGTTTGTCAGAAACACAATGCCCCCTACTGCCCCGCTTTGATTATTTTTTTACCTTTGACCTTGAAGGATGACCTTGACCTTTCACCACTCAAAATGTGCAGCTCCATGAGATACACATGCATGCCAAATATCAAGTTGCTATCTTCAATATTGCAAAAGTTATGACCATTTTTCGAAACCTAAACGCAAGTGTGACGGAATTTCAGAAGGACAGACAGACAGACAGAAGGATGGACAGACAGACGGACAGTGCGATCACTATATGCCACCCTAACGGGGGCATAAAAATTAACTCTACAAAAGCTATGTTCTATTCTTTAATTAATAAAGAAGAATGAGGTCCGATAAAATCTGGTGAGGTCAGATAAATTTTAAAAGTTATCGGACCTCATGTCCGACAAGATTTGTTCGTCTTAGGCATGGGTTGCGATGCCCCCTACTGCACCGCTTAAAAAAAATATAAAAAAATGACCTTTGACCTTGAAGGATGACCTTGACCTTGCACCACTCAAAATATGCAGGTCCATGAGAAACACATGCATTTAACTTCTTTTTTTTACCTTTGACCTAGAAGGATGACCTTGACCTTTCACCACTCAAAATGTGTAGACTCATGAGATACACATGCATGCCAATATCAAGTTGCTCTCTTCAATATTGCAAAAGTTATGACCAACGTTAAAGTTTTCGGACGGACGCACAGACTGACGGACTGACAGACAGACGGACAGACGGACTGACAGTTCAACTGCTATATGACACCCTACCGGGAGCATAAAAAGTATGTATAACACAGGTATGTTTTTAAACATAGTGATAAAGTGAACAATTTCTGTCATTTTCCTGAACCTGACAGAATCAAATGGAATACAGAATTAAATTTAAGGACATTCAGCGTATTTCTAAGTTTTGAACTCAATTTATTTGCTATTATTTTAAATTATATACTAACACAATGTTATTTAATTTCAACTTTCCACACTTATATTTCAGGCTCCTGGATATCAAAAGTGGTTTATATAAAACTTGCGGGTCACAAAGCGGCATAAACATAGGAAATAAGATTGTTTTATAAAGAAAATAAAAAGGTAATTGTCTTTGCTTCATTACTATTCATCCCCTGTTGCGAAATTACAAATCTCTAATAATAGGAAAGGACCTTTCACCACTCAAAATGTGCAGCTCCATGAGATGCACGTGCATGCCAAATATGAAGTTGCTATCTTCAATATTGCAAAAGTTATGACCAATGTTAAAGTTTTAAGACAGACAGACAGACAGAGTCACATACAGAATGACAGACAGGCCAAAAACAATATACCCCCTCTTCTTCGAAGAAGGGGGCATAAAAATGCAGATCGAGGGCCCTGATTGTCCTTTTTACCCAAAACTTTGTAACGATAGTGAGCTCTTAATATTTGAGTTAAAACTAAGAAATAATTTGTTTAATCTGTCAGTCTTTACTCTTGTTTATCAAATATAATTAATAATTTTGTTTTATCTAGCTTTCAGAATAATTTGAAAAAGTGCTAAGTTTATAAACTTTGTAAAAACAACCATTGACATGATTTTGTGTTCTGTTTGCAAATATCAAACCTTATAAACGTGAATATGTCATCTACGTGAACATGTTATAATACGAAACTGAAAACGATACTTTAAACCCAAAAATATGCAAATAATTTAAAATAACCACTTCGACAGATTTTTTTTTCATTATTTCAATTTTAACATCGTATTTGAATTTAATGCAGCTTTAAGAAGTGTTTTATCATTTGATTTTACATTCCCACCATCAGCTTTACATTTTAAGACCATTTTTAATTATTCTCCCACATTTTTACAAATGGGTTAAACCTTTACATGCGTTTTTCTCCAAAAAATGAAAATGGTAGTTAGAGCACTTAAGCAATCAAGCAACGAAGAGCTAGTTTTTGCTAGTCTTATTGAGAATTACCATGAAATTCGACGAAGATTGATCACTGCAGAAATGGTTGTTGTATAAAAAAAAAACTCGTTGATTTACAATGAACAAAACGTCGTCTTTTAACGGAAACTTACCAATTAATATAATCACCGTTTGCAATATTACTCTTGTTTTTATTTTGATAATTAAATCCAAAGTCTTCATGTTAGCAGGTGTTTATTTTTTACTGTACATGTAAACAAAGAATAAAGGACATCATTAAAAGTCTCGCGAAAATTCGCAATCTGTGTGAATGCACAGTTTGACGTCATCAAACGAAAGCCGCTTCCTGTCAAGAAGCCATAAAGAAAACACCTTTCTCGCCGACAAAATTGAATTCCTTTGTTTAGAGAAGCGATATGCTTAACCAATCGCGTGTTTGTTACTCACTTCCAATCGTCCCATAATGCTTGAGCACGTGTATAGCTCCGCCTTTGGAACTGTTTCAGAGAAAAAGGTGGAGTTAGCTGTCTCTTGGGTATGTCAATCATTGTTATAAAAACACGTTTTACCGAGACACTAATCAATTGTTTTGACAGTCAGATTAAAAGTAAAAAGATTGGATTACAGTGATAACATTGTTTCATCGGATTAAAAGCAGAAAATAGTTTGTGGATTTTTACTAGCATTGATTATTGAGTGCAAACATTATAATAATAATTTATTAATTAGATAAACAAAAACACAATTGGACTTACGCTAAATCTTTGAAAATGCCTGGCAAACACAAACGCCAGGCTTATGACAATGCGATTAAAATACGTAAGATAGAGTTTGCGGAGTATTCAAATAACAATAGTGCTGCTGAACGTGAGTTTGGTATATTGAAAAACTAGTGCGTGATTGGTGTAAAATGAAGGACACAATTGTGAGTGGACCCGGCAAACAGAAGCGGCGTGTTGTGCGGATCAGTCCGTATGACGCTATGGAGATGGACTTGAAAGTTTGGAGAGTAGATCAGCGGCAATGTGGGTTTGCTGTTTCACGCAATGCCATCAGACTTAAGGTGCAGGTGATGGCGAAGGAATCAAAATATGACATTGACGTTTCGGTGTTCAAGGCATCGGCGGGTTCATGAATCGGTTCGGCCTGAAGCTGGGCCAAAGGACTCACATGGCCCAGAAGTTGCCTGGTGATGTGGATTTGAAGGTGGACTCCTTTGTGCATAAGGAGCGGAAGGAGTTTAACTTCGAGTTGTCTCAGATCGGGAATATGGATGAGACGCCGATGTGCTTCGACATGCCGGGTTCAAACACGGTGAACCCGATCGGTGAGAAAACTATATCAATCAGGACCACTGGCTCTGAGAGAGTCACTTTAGGGTGATTCTTGCCTGCATGGCTGACGGGACAAAATTGCCGCCTGCAGTGGTTTTCAAGAGGAAAACTGTCCCGAAAGAGAAGTTCCCTCCTGGGATCTTTGTCTATGTCCAGGAGAAAGGCTGGGTGGACGAGATTGTTTTGGAGCGTTGGCTGAGCGACATGTGGAGCAAGCGACCCGGTGGATTACTTAAGAAACGGTTGTTGCTCGTGTGGGACATGTTTCGTGTCCACCTGATGGATCGCTTTAAGCGACGTCTTGCTGAGCTGCACAGCCGCCATGCTGTGATACCTGGAGGGTGCACTTCAGTGTTACAGCCCCTGGATGTTTGTCTGAACAAGCCGTTCAAGGTCGGTGTGCGCCAGCAGTGGAACACCTGGATGGTCGACGGCCCGCATGACCTGACAAAAGCCAGAAACCTAAAGCGGCCAGGGCTGGCAACAGTTTGTGAGTGGGTGCTAGCGGCATGGAAGGGTATACCACAGCGTGCGGTCATCACCTCATTCCTGAAGTGCGGAATATCAAACAGCATGGATGGATCAGAGGATGATGCCCTATACGAGGAACTCGCGAAGAATGGTCCATCATCCGAGAATGCCGAGATGTCAGTGTGTGAGAGTGATGCTGACGATGTGTATTGTGATCAATTAAGTGAAGAGCAGGGCGCAGCTCTCTTTAAAAGTGACAGTGACTTGAGTTTCGAGGGATTTTAATGTGGTTCGAATGTAACATTTATCTGCCCATTAAATGTGTCGTGTATATTACAATGTACAGTCTAACCTGCACATCCGACCACTTGCATTTAGCGACCCACCTTGCTAAACAACCGTTATTAATTCCTCCCAAGCTAAAATCAATTAAAAATGGCTTAACTTAACGACCACCTTAAATCCGGGACCAACGGAAGAATTTGTTTTTCTTACAAATTAACACTCGTTACGGCAGTAAGTGACCATTTTGCAGTCTCGCAGTTAAGTTGCTAAGCGATGGTGACACTCAACTAACAATGCATGTGATAATCCGCTAATTGGCATCCACGCTTGCACGCTGTTATCGGGAGCAAACTGTGAAAACTCGGCTGAAATTAATTATTTGTGTACTTAAAGTTTGCAAATAATTGTTTTAATTACAATGACAATATTTACTCAAAGGTAAGTTTGTAACGGACAGCAGTATAAAAAGGGAGGTAAATAATTTTTCAAGCACTTGCAAAAGTACACAAACAGCGCAACATGTCTTCTACTAAACTAAAGTGTCTTACATTGGAAGAGCGGATGAAAGCACTAAAAATGCTTGAATCCGGGAGGAGCTGTAGGGCTGTAGCGACCGAGATGGGTGTTGGCAAGACACAAATACAGTCGGTGATGAAAAGAAAACGAGAAATTATTGAAGAATATGAAGGGGACGGTAATCTACAAACCAAGCGTCCGCGGAAAGCCACAGAATATGACGATCTAAATGACCTTGTTCACAAGTGGTTCTTAGATGCTACTGGGCGCCACGTGAACATATCAGGACCACTCCTGAAAGAACGGGCGCTCAAGTTCGCAGCAGAATTGGGGTTAGCGTCGTTCAAGGCATCAAATGGGTGGCTCGACTCATTCCTAAGACGCCATAACATCGTATTCAAAACACGGACGGGTGAGAGAGCGGAGGTGGATCCAGTCGTAGTGGATGACTGGAAAAAGCGTCTATCGACAATCTGCGAAGGATATCAACCGTGTGACATCTATAACATGGATGAAACAGGATTATTCTACAAACAAAGCACAAGGTAAGAAAAAAAATTAAAACACGCTAATAATAAAACACATAAATAAATGAAAACATAAATAAATAAACAAATAAATTACAATTTTATATTTCAAAATTATATTTTTAATATTTTCAGTGCGACGTTCTTCAAGAAAGGCGAGACATGTGCCGGCGGGAAGATGGCGAAGGAGCGCATCACTGTGGGTTTGTGTGCCTCGATAACGGGAGATAAGCTGCCCCCAATCATCATCGGGAAATAAAAAAAAACGAGATGTTTTGGGTCAGTTACTCCCGACAAATTGCCGATACGGTACTACAACAACAAGAAGGCGTGGATGACGACCGGGATAATGGAAGACTGGCTGAAGTGGTTTGATCGGCGGATGCGACATGCGAGAAGACACGTCATATTATTCATAGACAACGCACCATCACACCCTCGCATCACACTAACCAACATCAAGCTACAGTTCCTTCCTCCAAACACAACATCAGTGATACAACCCATGGACCAAGGGATCATACAGACAATGAAGCTGAAGTACCGGAAACGTCAACTACAACACGTGATGATGGAGCTGGAAAGATCGTCGGCGACCACCGGACCTCAAATTCTGAAAGAGGTTAACATCCTTCAAGCAATCTTCTGGGTCATCAGCGCATGGAAGGAGACAACGACGGAGACGATCGGCAAGTGTTTCGCAAAATGTGGATTCATGAGTGACAGTGAAAAAAGTGCTAGTGCTAGTGACAGTGAAAAATGTGCAGATGACAGTGAAAAAAGTGCTAGTGAAAACATTACAAGTGACAGTGACAAAAGTGACAAAAGTGAATGTGATGATGTTGAGGACGACTTGCCTCTCATCATGCACAAATTAGCACGTGATTTATTCGGGTGTGAAGTGAAGGACCTCATCAACATTGACAGGGACATCACAACATGCGCAACGGACATGGACGAATGGAAGAAGTCAGCACCGGAAATTCTACAAGAAGATGGATGTGACGACGAAGATGACACCCACCCAACAGAAGAGGAAGTGACGACATCAGAAACAACACTCTCCATGAGTGAGGTAGTAGAAATGAGCAGAAAACTGAAGGACTGGGCAGTGAAGAAAGGACACCATGATCTACTAGCGACATTGNCAGTCAGGGCCCGGTTGCTCAAAGCATCGTTAAGTCTTAACGTACCGTTAAATGATAACGGACCTGTTAAAATCAGCGTTAGCGTTAAGAGTGGGTTGCTCAAAATAACGCTGGCTTTTAACGGCCAGTTTAACGACAGTTTCTGCCGTTAACTTTAATTGAGGTCTAAAGCACAATTAAACAGTTTAACGTTAGGTTTCAAAATGGCTGCCATAGCAGTTCTGCCATTTAGGAAACCAAAGGAATTTCGATTGTCACATCATCTTGATGAATTAACTAATGAAGAATTCATTGCACGTTATCGTTTTTCGAAGAATGGAGTCTCTTTCTTAGAAAATCTACTTAAGGACGATTTGCAACGGCAAACAAACAGAAACCGTGCGCTGACATCAATTCAGCAAATCCTCATAACATTGAGATTTTTTGGTACTGGAGCATTTTATTCGGTCATTGGAGACACTCTCGGATTCCACAAATGTACGGTATGCAGAGTTGTTGAAAATGTAACCGACGCCATCATCAAGCACTTGCACGAGTTCGTTGTTTGGCCATCACCAGCAGAGAAGGAAACCCCCAATGCGTTGCATTGACCGTTCCAAGGCGGTGACCCCAGCTTTATTCTTATTTGTGTTTATGTTGTTTTGTATTGTGCTGTTTTGTACTGTTTCGGCAATCGGTCACTTGCCATAAATAAAGGACCAACTAATTGTTTATAATAAGATTTCAATACTGCTCCAGCAGCTGGAGTTTCACTTCTTTAGCTTCTATGCAGTTGCTGGATTCCCGAATGTAATTGGCTGCATAGATGGTACACACATCCGCATTCAGGCACCGCACGATGATGAAGCTTCGTATGTAAATCGGAAAGGCTTTCACAGCATAAATGTCCAAGTTGCCAGTTACTGTAAACTTTGAGATCCAGATGCAGAATTTTTTTAATCCAATTTATGAACTTTATTATCATCTCAACCATAGTCGACGTAGAACATCACAGGCAGTTGAGCTCAAGCACGGCGTACGCTTTCTCCTCATAATTTCTGGAGATGTTGCGTTAAATCCAGGATCTGTCCGTTTTCCTTGTGGGGCGTGTGGAGGCCCTGTTGCCAACAGTCACAGAGCGCTCNGCACTGCTTACGCTTTCTCCTCATAATTTCTGGAGATGTTGCGTTAAATCCAGGACCTGTCCGTTTTCCTTGTGGGGTGTGTGGAGGCCCTGTTGCCACCAGTCACAGAGCGCTCCTCTGCGATGGGTGTAAACGATGGTGGCATATAGGCAAAAAATGTGCAAACATACCGCCACCTACTTACAATGAACTTGCCAAGTCCACGNCATGATTTTATATATTTATTTGAATATATTGGGCTCCTGGGCACATATACTATCCAGGCTACGTTACTTCCACCTGTGGTTTTAACATGAAAGAAAGGTGTCAATCAAAGATGCTAAAAGAGCTGTTGAAGTGCGAATTAAAACGGGAGGCTGCTCGGCTGACAGCTAACGCCAGGGCTTTTGAGGAGGTGCTAGAGGGAGACAACCCCCGTGTCCTGAAAACAATGACAAAGCAGCTGACCAGCATGTCAAATAAAATGAGCAAGATGGTCCTGACAGCCAGAAGAGAGACATCTTCGGACACGTCAGTTTCCGATGAAAGTATATGACCGAGTAACGTCCCCTGAATAAGAAGTGCACGGGGAACTCTCAATCAAATTTTGATTAAAAAAAATACCTTTGGAGCAACCCAGCGACTTTTCTACAGCTGCAACAATTTAAATATCTTTTAAATGAACTCTTTTAATTAGCTACACATCGAGAAATGGTTTTTAAAACTGTATTTTTAGCATTCTTGTGTGATAATCTGTGTAGCTAAATGCTTGTTTTTACGTGAGCGATTCCGCCCAGCGACTCAGAGTATAGTAAACAAATATGGCGGCGCCCATGAATTACCGGAAATGAACAGAATCTGGCCGTTCAACAGCGTTNACGCTAAATCTTTGAAAATGCCTGGCAAACACAAACGCCAGGCTTATGACAATGCGATTAAAATACGTAAGATAGAGTTTGCGGAGTATTCAAATAACAATAGTGCTGCTGAACGTGAGTTTGGTATATTGAAAAACTAGTGCGTGATTGGTGTAAAATGAAGGACACAATTGTGAGTGGACCCGGCAAACAGAAGCGGCGTGTTGTGCGGATCAGTCCGTATGACGCTATGGAGATGGACTTGAAAGTTTGGAGAGTAGATCAGCGGCAATGTGGGTTTGCTGTTTCACGCAATGCCATCAGACTTAAGGTGCAGGTGATGGCGAAGGAATCAAAATATGACATTGACGTTTCGGTGTTCAAGGCATCGGCGGGTTCATGAATCGGTTCGGCCTGAAGCTGGGCCAAAGGACTCACATGGCCCAGAAGTTGCCTGGTGATGTGGATTTGAAGGTGGACTCCTTTGTGCATAAGGAGCGGAAGGAGTTTAACTTCGAGTTGTCTCAGATCGGGAATATGGATGAGACGCCGATGTGCTTCGACATGCCGGGTTCAAACACGGTGAACCCGATCGGTGAGAAAACTATATCAATCAGGACCACTGGCTCTGAGAGAGTCACTTTAGGGTGATTCTTGCCTGCATGGCTGACGGGACAAAATTGCCGCCTGCAGTGGTTTTCAAGAGGAAAACTGTCCCGAAAGAGAAGTTCCCTCCTGGGATCTTTGTCTATGTCCAGGAGAAAGGCTGGGTGGACGAGATTGTTTTGGAGCGTTGGCTGAGCGACATGTGGAGCAAGCGACCCGGTGGATTACTTAAGAAACGGTTGTTGCTCGTGTGGGACATGTTTCGTGTCCACCTGATGGATCGCTTTAAGCGACGTCTTGCTGAGCTGCACAGCCGCCATGCTGTGATACCTGGAGGGTGCACTTCAGTGTTACAGCCCCTGGATGTTTGTCTGAACAAGCCGTTCAAGGTCGGTGTGCGCCAGCAGTGGAACACCTGGATGGTCGACGGCCCGCATGACCTGACAAAAGCCAGAAACCTAAAGCGGCCAGGGCTGGCAACAGTTTGTGAGTGGGTGCTAGCGGCATGGAAGGGTATACCACAGCGTGCGGTCATCACCTCATTCCTGAAGTGCGGAATATCAAACAGCATGGATGGATCAGAGGATGATGCCCTATACGAGGAACTCGCGAAGAATGGTCCATCATCCGAGAATGCCGAGATGTCAGTGTGTGAGAGTGATGCTGACGATGTGTATTGTGATCAATTAAGTGAAGAGCAGGGCGCAGCTCTCTTTAAAAGTGACAGTGACTTGAGTTTCGAGGGATTTTAATGTGGTTCGAATGTAACATTTATCTGCCCATTAAATGTGTCGTGTATATTACAATGTACAGTCTAACCTGCACATCCGACCACTTGCATTTAGCGACCCACCTTGCTAAACAACCGTTATTAATTCCTCCCAAGCTAAAATCAATTAAAAATGGCTTAACTTAACGACCACCTTAAATCCGGGACCAACGGAAGAATTTGTTTTTCTTACAAATTAACACTCGTTACGGCAGTAAGTGACCATTTTGCAGTCTCGCAGTTAAGTTGCTAAGCGATGGTGACACTCAACTAACAATGCATGTGATAATCCGCTAATTGGCATCCACGCTTGCACGCTGTTATCGGGAGCAAACTGTGAAAACTCGGCTGAAATTAATTATTTGTGTACTTAAAGTTTGCAAATAATTGTTTTAATTACAATGACAATATTTACTCAAAGGTAAGTTTGTAACGGACAGCAGTATAAAAAGGGAGGTAAATAATTTTTCAAGCACTTGCAAAAGTACACAAACAGCGCAACATGTCTTCTACTAAACTAAAGTGTCTTACATTGGAAGAGCGGATGAAAGCACTAAAAATGCTTGAATCCGGGAGGAGCTGTAGGGCTGTAGCGACCGAGATGGGTGTTGGCAAGACACAAATACAGTCGGTGATGAAAAGAAAACGAGAAATTATTGAAGAATATGAAGGGGACGGTAATCTACAAACCAAGCGTCCGCGGAAAGCCACAGAATATGACGATCTAAATGACCTTGTTCACAAGTGGTTCTTAGATGCTACTGGGCGCCACGTGAACATATCAGGAGCACTCCTGAAAGAACGGGCGCTCAAGTTCGCAGCAGAATTGGGGTTAGCGTCGTTCAAGGCATCAAATGGGTGGCTCGACTCATTCCTAAGACGCCATAACATCGTATTCAAAACACGGACGGGTGAGAGAGCGGAGGTGGATCCAGTCGTAGTGGATGACTGGAAAAAGCGTCTACCGACAATCTGCGAAGGAAATCAACCGTGTGACATCTATAACATGGATGAAACAGGATTATTCTACAAACAAAGCACAAGGTAAGAAAAAAAATTAAAACACGCTATTAATAAAACACATAAATAAATGAAAACATAAATAAATAAACAAATAAATTATAATTTTATATTTCAAAATTACATTTTTAATATTTTCAGTGCGACGTTCTTCAAGAAAGGCGAGACATGTGCCGGCGGGAAGATGGCGAAGGAGCGCATCACTGTGGGTTTGTGTGCCTCGATAACGGGAGATAAGCTGCCCCCAATCATCATCGGGAAATAAAAAAAAACGAGATGTTTTGGGTCAGTTACTCCCGACAAATTGCCGATGCGGTACTACAACAACAAGAAGGCGTGGATGACGACCGGGATAATGGAAGACTGGCTGAAGTGGTTTGATCGGCGGATGCGACATGCGAGAAGACACGTCATATTATTCATAGACAACGCACCATCACACCCTCGCATCACACTAACCAACATCAAGCTACAGTTCCTTCCTCCAAACACAACATCAGTGATACAACCCATGGACCAAGGGATCATACAGACAATGAAGCTGAAGTACCGGAAACGTCAACTACAACACGTGATGATGGAGCTGGAAAGATCGTCGGCGACCACCGGACCTCAAATTCTGAAAGAGGTTAACATCCTTCAAGCAATCTTCTGGGTCATCAGCGCATGGAAGGAGACAACGACGGAGACGATCGGCAAGTGTTTCGCAAAATGTGGATTCATGAGTGACAGTGAAAAAAGTGCTAGTGCTAGTGACAGTGAAAAATGTGCAGATGACAGTGAAAAAAGTGCTAGTGAAAACATTACAAGTGACAGTGACAAAAGTGACAAAAGTGAATGTGATGATGTTGAGGACGACTTGCCTCTCATCATGCACAAATTAGCACGTGATTTATTCGGGTGTGAAGTGAAGGACCTCATCAACATTGACAGGGACATCACAACATGCGCAACGGACATGGACGAATGGAAGAAGTCAGCACCGGAAATTCTACAAGAAGATGGATGTGACGACGAAGATGACACCCACCCAACAGAAGAGGAAGTGACGACATCAGAAACAACACTCTCCATGAGTGAGGTAGTAGAAATGAGCAGAAAACTGAAGGACTGGGCAGTGAAGAAAGGACACCATGATCTACTAGCGACATTGATGGAAGCCAGCAACCAGATAGGGGATATAGCCATGAATGGAGAGAAGGTGAAACAGACCAAGATTGAGGATTTCTTTTTCAGGCCATCTTAATATTGTTGTAATGTGTAAATATGTGTATGCTGTTCCATGTAAATATAATGTTCATTGTTGCTATGCTTGATATGTATGCTTGTTATTTGATATGTATGTACATGTATTATTGCAATGTTTATTGTTTAATTATATGACTGTTACATATTGTATTTGTAGTGGTATAACTTGTATTTATTTGTATGTAAAGTTTGATTTATTAGGTAAATATGTTTATGTATTTTTTTTTTTAAATAAATGTATATTAATATATTAAATACAATTCAACAACAAACAACTTTTTTTTCTGTATATATTTCTATAAAAACGCACACTCAACATATATTTGAATGT
>VMBQ01001108.1:76014-94486 GCA_007657795.1 Dreissena rostriformis | reverse complement strand
TTAAGTAATACATGTATTAAGTTACCTGTAGTCTTTTAAAGCAATATTTTACTCAAACTCATATTCTCTGTTGTTCTCAACTACAGGATTGTTATAACTATGTGTTCATTGAATGTGCTATATATCATGTTGTTATCATGTAATGTTATGTATAAGTCGGCTTTAAAAGCTCTTCAGAGCTTGTGTTTATCATGTTTAAAACCCCCGACTTTACAAATAAATATTACTTGACTTGACTTGACTTGAAAGTTTACAGGTATTATTCACAACTATATATTACCATTGTGACGAACCCTCTACCCGTTATCTACAGTAAATTCAGTGTGACGAAACTGCAGGTGACGAAACCTCCGTAAACCAAAAAAGCAGTAGAGCGACAACGATTTGCAAAGCTAAATTTTCTGCACAAAAACGATGGTCAAAATAATTTAAATACAGCCTGTTTAGCTTATAAAGATCATCTATGTTAAAATAATACAGTTTTATTGCCCTGAACCAAACCAATAAATAACCAAAACTGCTGCATGCACGAATTCAACCAGCGCCATTTTCTTCTCCACGTGCAAGACTGCTCGAGAGGGTTACACATACTCCTATAGGTTACACAACGCAAATATTGTTTTCATAATACTTGAGGTTAAGCCATAACAAGATGACTGATTTCAAAAGATTTTAAAATATTCCGGCTGTTGTATGTGTTCAATAAAGCATAGAATGATATCATAAATTAAAAGATTGTCAAAATTTATTTTACAAAAGGTATGGCTTACAGTGGCGTAGCCAGACGCAATTTTAAACAGGCAATCTTGGGAGAGGGGGTGCCCTAACGAAGATTTGGTTTATCTAGAACGTCTCAGGCGCGTTTTAAAGAAATAATTTTTACATTCCGAAGACACTGATTCATTAAGAGTTTATTTATGTATATTAATAACAATGAAATATAGTTTTACATTACATTCAAGAATATCCAATTATGCAAACTAAACAGAAGTATGGATCGAGAAACCTGGGCCCGTATTCACCAACCGATTGTTAGAATTAAGTCTAAAATAAAAAGTATTCTTAATGATTACTTTTACTATTACTGCTTGAAAAGTAATGCTAGCATGGTAATTAACACCAACAATTATATAATGTTTTGTTTACAATACTATTTTAATGATATAACCACCATTTAGCCTGTATATGCACAATCGGAGGTATTTGTTTGATTGTTTCTAAGACTATTATGTATTCTTAAGACTACATGTAATAATGAGTTGGTGAATACGGGTCTGATTGTAGTTGCAAGTCGTTCTATTAAAAAAAAAGTTAATTGTGTTTATATTAAGTGGATTGAGTGAATGTACTTCTGTTATTGAGTAAATGTACATCGGTGCCTTTTTTTCATTTGGCGATCGTACGGCGAGGAGACAGTTCAAGACACAGGAGACGCCCCAATTCATATTGTGGATATACTATTAAGAGAATCCGAGAGTCGACTACCGCAGGTCATTGAAGAAGCAGTTCGGTAGGAACGCCGAAGAGATATGCCGAAGGGACGCATGCGCGATAAGCTTTCCGTGGAATCACCCAGACTGGATCGCCAGTTTTATCACGTTGACCATAATGAAATGGTTCCTTGTCACAAACTGCCTTGCTTACCGTGGTTACAGCGCTTTTTTCGGAAGTATAACCATTGTGGCCGACCCGAGTACGTTCGCCATTCATCCATTCCATCGCGATCTTCGATATCTGTGCTTTTTATAGATTACGTTGCGTCCCCAGCGCATCATAACCCCGTTCACAGAATTTTACTTCTGCTCAGCATTTAATCACAGCTTAACGCGTAGGACGTGCTTATGCATCATTCATGTTTGGAAAATAATTTTTCGAATTGCTGTGACCCGTCTTGCAGCGACATTATATCTAAAGAAGTAATATCTCACTTTTTTTCCAACTGAATTTTAAGAACATGATTAAATTGTTGGAACTGTAATCAAGTTGTCATAATGCTGTAATCAAAAGATGCCTTAAATTATCTTAATGTGTTTGGTTATGCGGCATCTGATATTATTCGGCCGAATTACATTACTATTTGTATTACTGCAAAAATT
The DNA here is from genome assembly GCA_007657795.1 of Dreissena rostriformis. Lineage (NCBI taxonomy): Eukaryota > Metazoa > Mollusca > Bivalvia > Myida > Dreissenidae > Dreissena > Dreissena rostriformis. The sequence continues at coordinate 92,390 of VMBQ01001108.1, read as the reverse complement.
AAGCCGATGCAGCTGCCTCGTCGTGCCTCTATTTTTATACACACGTTGCTTTTGTTGATATGGCCTCCCCCCATCAATCTCTGCAATGCGCAGATGTTGTTATATTTCCAATACATTTTGTACCCGAATGTGCCTGATATATAATACTAAATATACGGAGCTCTGCTGTGAAGGGTTGGACATGGATTTTGCGTTGCCCTTTTTCTTGACCTATGATTTTGAAGAAACAGCGTTTACTTTAATTTCATACCATGTCCAAATAAGATCAGCTCCTACACGCAAACCGGAAGTTATGTAAGAAGTTTAAAAAAAACTGACACGAGAGGTACCAGCATTATCTGAAGCTGAATGTGAATGGGTACGTTGCAGGGCCGTGTAGGGCATGCGTCACAACGGAAGAGAGTTTAATCCAACAGTGAATTATTGAACGCAGTATTGAATCCGTTGACGGTTGCCGCGCATACAACACTCTCACCAATTGTTGTCCAGTCCAATAAACAATGAAAAGATCTATGAAAAAAGGAGTATTTAAATAACTCAGTTCTTCACGTGAAAGTTTTAAACTACTTCGTATTGTTAGTCACTTGGTTGTTAAGAATGTTTGAAGATTGATAGTCACTAAATTGTTAAGGTTTGACGTTGCGTTTTATTCTCACTGGTGTTAATATGGCATGACAAGGAAACGCTGGCACCTTTCCCCCGACTACTTTGTACATAAAGGTTAGTCGATTCATGTTGCGTCTGTCCTGTAAGCTTTTGAGTTCCAGTTTATTTAGCATGGACGTTACACAGGCTTCATTCCGTGAGCGGTGATCACTTGTGATAAATCTGGCTGCTTGTCTCTGGGTCCTTTGATTTTTTTCGACATCCTTGTCAAGATGTTGATCCCATACTTCAGAGCTGTACTCGAGGGTGGATCTAACTATGGCTAAATATGCTGTTTTCCTTCAGGTGATCGGACAGTGCTTGAGGTTTCTTGTTATGAATCTAAGTGTACAATGGGCTTTCTTTAGTATTTAGGTGATATGGGTGTCCCAATTTAAGTTGGAGGAAATGGTTACATCTAAGTGTGGATTTCTTAATCAAGTTCATAAAAGTGTGATGAGCGGTTGTTTATACTTAGTATGTAGCATTTCTTAGCATTAAATCGCATTCCCGATGAAGATGTCCAGGTTTCCAACGCTTTCATGTCTTCTTGAAGTCTTGGTGGTCTTGTATGGTTCTTAAAGGCCTGTACCGGAGGCAATCGTCGGCGAATTGTCGTTCTTGTCGATTGACTGTGTCAGGGAGGTCGTTTATGTGGCACACAAAAATAAGAGTGGGCCGTGGACGGTTCCTTGAGGGACTCCAGAGTCAACATGGGCAGATATCATAACTGGCAAGTTTACTTAGGAGCTTCTCGTGATGGACGGTGTCGAATGCCTTCAAGAAGTCGATGATGGTTATGTCTATTTGGTTTCCCTTGTCTTAGTTAGTCAGAAGATCACGAATGATTATTATTAATTCCGTTTCGAATGAATAGGTAGATCTGAATCCGTGGTTGAGTGAAGTAAGTATCTTGTTATGTTCTAGATGATAAAGTATGTGTTTTCAGATTATGTGTTCTACTAGTTTACATAATATTGATCGATGTTAGAGATACAGGTCTATAGTACTCTTCTAGGTGAACATCTCCTTTCTTGAAGACAGTGGTCATGTTAGCATTCCGCCAGTCGACTGGTAGTTTCCCTTGGTCCAATGATTTTGGAAGATGAATGCCTGGATAGTTCTTCGGCACAATGTTTGGGATACCGTCTGGGCCTCTAGCTTTGGAAACGTTCAAACCAGAAAGTAGTTTCTTTACGCCTTGCTTCGTTATATGAAATGGGGATATTGATCTTGCCTTTCTACTCAGGTTGGGTAGGTGCGTGCCTTTATTTTCTATAGTGAAAACTGAGCTGAGTTTGTCTATTCGTAAACGTGCCTTTATTTTTTTGTGGTTTACAAGTTGATCCATTTTTTAAGAGGTGCTATGCCTGTGTTGTCAAGGCGGCGGGATTTAACATATTTCCAGAAGGGCTTTGTGTTATTTTCGTCATGTCCATTTGGATGATTGTGTTCTATTTGAACAGCTTTCTTGAATGCTTTTTTGCAGTGGTTTTGGTAGCGTTTGTAGGTGTCCCATTAGTTGGCTAATTCAGCTTTCTTGTGGAGATTTGCTTTGCGCCTTAACATTCTATGTAGGTCTTTCTTGAACCAGGAAAGGGATTTCCGCTGCCTTCTTATTTTTGAGGGAACATATCTGTCTGCTATATTGTGGATTCCAGTCTCTAGTGTCTCCCATAGATTTTCAAAAGGTAGGAGTGGCTCATATGCTCATATGGTGGCTGATAGTTCCTTATTAGCCTCGGATATGGTAGACCAACTCGCTTTGGAATATTGATATATTTTCCGCAGATTTTGTTTGCAACTATTATGGCATGGTCACTTATGTCTGGCACTGATGTGGATGTCTTAACCAGCGAAGGGTTATTTGTAAATACATGGTCTACGTTGTTATCGTTTTGTGTTGGTTGTTCACGTTCCTGTGTGAGGCCATGTTGAATGGCGAACTCAGTAAGTGCTTGTTGAATCTCTTTATCTGGTGCGCCTTTCGTTACTGTTTGATGAGGCATTCACGTTTCTATGGGATATGTATAAGGAACATAAAAAAAATATCCTTAGTGTTTTTTACTTTCACCTTGGATCACACAATTTCACATTCACGTGTTATTTCCTGCAGTGCGTCGAGATGCTGTTAATACACCTTCACCTGTTCCTATATTTCGATCGTTTCTGTGGACAGTGCCTGGAAAAACATCAAAGTTTTTGATAGCATTTAATTCTGGAATTTTCCCTGGTGACGACTGAGATAATGTTCCTGGACAGGTGAATGGATGATGTGACGAAAGTATTGTCCACACAATGGAATTCAACATACTTGCTTCAGCCTTTAGGATCCACATTTATTATAAATGTTAAAACACATGGTGACGAATGTAAAGACGATCAATTTAGACGTCTGGAAAGTCTCTGTAAAGAAATTATGTATTGAACACAAACAACATCTCAGTCAAGGTCCTGCCACGATAGAGATNTTCCTAATTTTGGAAATGAATTGATCCAATTTAGAAGGATGGGAGAGGTATAAATGGGTTAAACAGAAAACTATCTCTACTGCTGGTGAACATTGTTTACAGCTCTGAGTGGATTGCTTGCAGATTTCTGAGCAGGGGAAAAGGCATGTGGTTTACTGAAGTGCTTCCAATGCAGTCTCAATTGCTGGGTTTTAAAGATTGAAGGGGTCATATGCTTAAGCAAGTTGTACATCTGCCATATTGCTCTGAACATGAAAGATTTACTGACTATTTCACTAAGCCTGTATCTAGGGATCTGTTTAAATACACATTTTTGTGTCATTTTTACACTACATGTTCTAAATTGTCCTTTTAAGCTCTCATGGTGAGCTATTGTAATCAGCCTATGTGGAGTGTCAGTAATCATGTGTCTTTGTGGAGAACTACCACTCTAGAGGCCACATTTTTCAACCACTCTTGGAACTTGGTCAGAATGTTTATTGACAAAATCAAGGCTGTGTTTGAAACTGGGACACATACGCCAAAAACTAGGTCACCAGGTCAAATCTCGTCACCACTCTATTAAGGCCACATTTATGACTCAATCTTGATGAAAGTGTGTCACAATGTTTATTTTTACAATATCTTGGCCCAGTTCAAATCTGGACCATGTGCAAAAACAGCACTAGATCAAATGTTAGAGAAAACCTTGCTACCACTCTAGAGGCCACATCTATGGCTTAATCTTGATGCAACTTGTTCAGAATATTTATCTTGACAATATATATATATTGGCAGTGTTCAAATCTGGATAACATGCGGCCAAAAACTAGGTCGCAAGGTCAAGTCTGTGAAAATTGGTGTACCGGTATCTTAAATGTTTAAGAAACAACATATTTTACAGCCTGTTCAACTTAAAAGTAGCTATCACATTTTGATAACAATAGCTTTAAAAGGAAATCCATTAAACAAAACGCAAACACTGTATTTGTATTTTGATTGCAGTAGCTGTTTAAAGAATATCTAAACTGGTAAAGGGTCCCTTAAGTTCACTATGGAATGATAACGCTATCACCAACCACTGTGTATAGTTTAAGTTTTGTAACATATTGCTAAATCATATTTTTATTAAAATTAATTTACTTAATTACACTTGAACGGTATTATTAGAATTGTAGATCTATGCATACTATAAAGTTGATTCTAAAGTTGGCATTTAATTGCCACATGCTTTTTGGGAAAGACCATTGCTTTATATAGATGAAAGACATCACTGCCTTCCTGGTAGGCATTGAATCTCTTCCATAAATGAGCCGGCCCTGACAAGCCAATTCACTTTTACTTAACTGTTAAACAATATAACTGTTCTATAGCTGCTTAATTAATATTATTAAAAAAACAGTAGAATCAACATGCATACCGGTATACCGACAAGTGTCTCAAACCCCTCAGGAATTTTAAGGATAGTCAGCAGATATAATATTCTTCCCTCCATGCTAGTTATACCACACCATAAATGTGTCACCATGGGTACTGACAATCCCAACATTTTNCAAAATAGGCTTTATATAAAGATATGTTCATTTTTGTCATCCCCGGGGCAGGGTAAAATTTGACCCCAAGGGCATAATTTGAAGAAATTTGGTAGAGGACTATTAGATGTCACTACATACCAAATTTGGTAGCCCTAGGCCCAATGGTTATGGACAAGAAGATTTTTAAAGTTTCACAAAATAGGCCTTATATAAGCAAATTTTCAATTTTGTGACCCCCGGGGCAGGGTCAAATTTGACCCCAGGGGCAAAAGATGAACAAATTTGAAAGAGGTTCACCCCAGGAACATTCCTGAGAAATTTCATCAGAATTCGACCAGTAGTTTAGAAGATGTTTTGAGAAAAAGTTAACGCACGCACGCACGCACACACGACGGACACAGGACCATGACATAAGCCCCGCTGGCCTCTGGCCAGTGGAGCTAAAAATCACCATCTTTATATTGGGATGTTAGTTCTATAAAGATACAGACTGGATGACAAGAAACAAGGATAACACACAAATAAATTTTACTTTATTTTAATATGTCATACTTAATAGTTCATAATTTGCAGTACATTTTTTGAAGTCATAAACAAACAAGTACGCTGTAAGAAAGAACATTTCATGTTTCACATTACTACAATTAAATTAGAGCATTTAATTAAACATATAACTATAAGTCTACATGCACTAAATTCAACGTGCTTCATTAAACAAAATAGAGTTGGTCACAGAAGTGAAGATAAGCCTCTGGCTCTGCATGCCATAATATGTAGCAAGTTGTAATAATCCGGTAATAGATATTGTATATTGACATCATAGCACACCTTTATCAATCTTTAACATAGGAAATTAAAAATTCCCCATGCACAACTTCATTCCATAAGACAAGTGTTTGTTTTTTTATAAATTGATTTTCAGATCTGCTGTTTCCAAATTTTGACAAAACCAAAAATATTGGTTTCCCAATTTCAAACTCCGTTTTGTTTTTAAATGCTAAGCGCTGTCTGTATAGCCACATTACTGCAATATTATTTTTCATAAAAACCCAATCACAAGTAAAAAAAAAATCAGTTGACAAGTGGAGGAGTACTTGGTCACACAAATTTGTGATTACGGACAGACAGAGGTTCATGGTGAATTAAGTATACTCCCCTCTTATTGGTTGCAGGGGGCGTATAATAAATACAATGGATGTCCAGATATAATATACACGTACTTCTCCTTTTCATATTCAAGTTATAGGCATATATTCATGGTGAATAAAGTATACTCCCCTCTGATTGGTTGCAGGGGGCGTATAATAAATACAATGGATGTGCACATATATATATACTTCCTTTCCTATTCACGTTTTAGTCATTTATTATGAACATGAAACCACTTATTCTTTGAACTGTTAAATACATTGACTAGCTCAACTATACAAGTATAGCTCTACACATTACCAAATTTAATGTAGCATCTCAGACTTTCATGTTAAAACTTAAAGCCTTCACAATACAAAAGCTAAAGTAAAGCATTATTTCATAAGTTTAAACATTTGACAAATTATGCATATACATAAACAAAATGTACAATACACTGTTTTCTTTCACAATAAATATTTGAAACATATGTCAGAGAATAATGTAATGAAAAAGCCATTTATTTCCAGAAATACATTCATAATTGTCTTGAGAGAACTGACGGCAAGAACTAAAAGCAAATACTCGATGAAATGTTGGCCATTATCATGTGGGTCTTAACATTCATGATCCAATACCCCACGCATCTGGCCATGGGTTATTTAATAACAAACTATGGTCTACAAGTATATTTTCTAAATGAGGGTATGATAGATGCAAATTTTAGTTTAAGGAGTGCTTATTAACTTTTCATATGTTAAATTAATTTGAGTGTCATCAAATATACTTTCTTATGTGATATGTTAAAACTAATGAAATAAGTGAGAAAAAAAAACTGATTCAAATACAAGCATCTCAAAACAATAACCAAACATTTGGCGGTTTTCAATAACGTCCGTATAATTGAGCAAAACAGAAAGCTAACCTATGGAAAAGAATCTCAAGTAAAACAGAAATGTAGTAAGCAAAATATAGAAAAAGAATCAATTAACAAATAAATAAAACACAATACAAGCAACAAACACATCAGCAACTGAGTAGGTATAGAAAATTGACAGTAACAAATAAGCCTTGCTCACTGAAAACCATGCCTAATTCATGTGCCCTGTTTAGGCTAATCAGGGACGACACTTTAAGCTTTGTTTTCCTTTAAAGGAAGTCTCTTCTAAACGAAAAAGCGGACTGCACAAGCTAATCTGGGACGGCATGTTACACATATGCATTTATTGTGGTTTTCCCAGAGCACAGCTCATATCCCTTTGAATGCTGGGAAATTTGTCGTCTGCTAAAATGTCGTCTGCTGAATTTGTAAAATTAGCATTTTCTTCGATTTTTTTTCTAAGACCACTATCCGAATAGCAAACAGTTTGGATCCTGATGAAACGCCACGTTCTGTGGCGTCTCATCTGGATCCAAACTGTTTGCAAAGGCCTTCAAAATCCGGTTCAAGCGCTCAAAGGGATATATACGAATAAGTAAACCCATTTCCATGTGTCCAGTCATATTACATTAAAAAATATGGAAATGAAAATATCAAAATAGTTTCCAATAACCTCCAAAGGTAGAAGAAAATAAAAGTATTTATAAACTTTAGACAACATAACAAACCATAAATCGTGCTCTTCAATTATTCTAATTGTTAAAACCCGCTGAATTTTTTTAAGAAAAGCAAAATTGACTCAAAATAACTTTTAATAAAATTCTCTTAATAAAAGACCCACTTATTTCAGACCTTTTATGTTCAATAGACTTCTTTAAATTTATTCCGTAACTTTAAACATCTCAAATTAATATATACATATACACATAGGCAGGGATCATATTTTCCCACAACATCAATCGGTCTGGATTTAAAATCCGGGGTAAATGTATTCTAAAATTTACATTCGAAATACATGCCAGAATTGTTCAGGTCGAAATCGGGACACTCCATAAAAAATTGTCGGGAAATTTGACCAAAAAGTAGGACACCTAAAACGATCAATCATTCGACCTTTACTTTAGTCAGTATATTACTCACAAAAACTCTAATTTTCTGCCCAATTTTGACGATACATGTGTTTAAGAAATTCGTGAACACAGCGTTCTTCATTGTCCGGAATTTAACACACTCTATAAACTGAATTGNCGAAAATTTACATCCGAAATACATGCCAGAATTTTTCAGGTCGAAATCGGGACACTCCATAAAAAATTGTCGGGAAATTTGACCAAAAAGTAGGACACCTAAAACGATCAATCATTCGACCTTTACTTTAGTCAGTATATTACTCACAAAAACTCTAATTTTCTGCCCAATTTTGACGATACATGTGTTTAAGAAATTCGTGAACACAGCGTTCTTCATTGTCCGGAATTTAACACACTCTATAAACTGAATTGTGGGGTTTCCCCGTATGCCTCGAATTGACATCCAATCGGTACAGGGATATCCCCTTGAACATATGTAAATCGCGTGACGCGATGTGAGCGCATCGAGCACTTTTCTTATTCAACCAATCGTCAATTAACTCTAAATTTAGATTGATGCAATATGTTACAATATGTTAAAATTCAGTCGAAAAGGAAAGTTAATTTATGTGAAACATTGATGCGTAATGGTCAGCATCCAATTTGTTTGATGTACAAAATATGTGTTTTAACAGCTTTTATAACCTTAGGTGGTATAATACACAGGATAATTAGTGTCATTGGCGTTTATTTCTGTATGATACATCTTTCGATAGCAATTACAGACCCCTTTCATAAAAACACTGTGGTGTGAATGCCTGATAAAATCAATAATTTGCCGATAAATCGCCGATAAGGTGTCAAAAACAACACTGGTCGACTCGAGTAGCAGAAGCGGGTTGTTAATTGGGGGCAATAAAGGGATAAGCGATGGTAAATTTTAGCCAGACTGAGCTTGAATAACGAATTTTATTGGGAACTTATAGACTTTACATCGTTTTTTTACGAATGTTGGGACAGAATCGGACCGACTGTTTGGGATTTTCAATCGGTCTTTCATGACCCCAATCGGTCTAGGACCGACAAAACCGAAAAAAATATGATCCCTGCACATAGGTACGCTGGAGAAAAAAGAAATGTTGAACAACCACCACTGTAAACATTGATAAAAGATGAAACAACAAAAAAGGTATGAATAACATCACACACTGATAACAACAGCTGTCACCATAGGATGACATATGCCCCCTTTTTCCACATTTTTGTAAACCTAACGCAAAGTGTTTTTTCACATTTTTCGAAACCTAAACGCAAAGTGTGACGGAATTTCAGACCGACAGTGCGCTCACTATATGCCCACCTTCGGGGGCATAAAAACAAATCTCACAACTAAGACAGAATGTCCATGAACACTCTTAACGAAAAGAATGGTATTTAAAAAACATGTCATAAAGGCCTTTGATGAAGTATGCAAAGATTTATATAATTTTAAAATATTAAGATCTTACACATGTTTAACTATGAAAAATGTTAAAGTATAAAGAAGAAGGGTATCAAATGAAAATTTAATTAATGGATTTTTTAAATGCTTTATTTAAGACTTTGAAAGTAAATGTTTGTTGAAGATAAATTTCGTGGATGAGCAGACCCATGAAAATTCACCAAAACAAGTGTTAGACAAATAATATAGGTTTCACAGTCATTTACCAGACTTTAAGACCACAAACCGAATTTGAAGCATCAAATAACCCTTATTGATAAATCAAACATGAAATGTAACATGCAGCTCTTGCGCTCTTGTCCTGACTAACTCATTCATTCTTGGTTGATGTAGAATGACTGACTACTTAAAATAAAGGATCCATAACAATTAGTTAATATTAACATGTACCTTCATTAACAATGTCAATAATCTGTTAATGTCATATTCAATAACAATGCTTTAAAACAAATGATCACACAATCATTCACAGAGAATTCATTTCAATTTGAACCAATCATATTTCAGAGACCCTATAATTGAAAATATATATATCTATCACGCAGCCGTGATCACTGTACATAGACTTGTAGGTGTGCCGCAGACTGGATAAGCATTTTGAGACCAGGCATGAAGGTGCTGATCTCAGAGAAGTTCCCCTGACTGACCATCTGTGTGTAGATGCCCAGGCTGGTGTTGTAGTCGTTCTGCTGCAGGTACTGTACGATCTGGTGCAGACCCTGGAGCACCGCCGGTGACAGCTGCAATGTATGGAATGATATGAGGCGCGCTATGAAAAAATGGGGCTTAAGACATGTGCGTAAAGTGTCATCCCAGATTAGCCTGTGCAGTCAGCACAGGCTTATCAGGGACAACACTTAACACTTGTATGGTATTTTTCATTTAAATAAAGTCTCTTTGCCAAATATACGGTTTAGGCGCAAAGTGCTGTCCCTGATCAGCCTGTGCAAACTGCACAGGCTTATCATGGACAACATTTTTTGAGAATGCTCATATATTTGTGGCAACAGGCCCTTACAACAATATGAAAATGACTGGGAGTTAAAAACAATATTTGTGGCAAAAATGGCAGTCAGTGAACATAGTAACACCTTTCCTGGGCATACTTTGCCAAAGTTTGCCAATTTACAGGTAAGAAGTTAATCAGTACATACACACTTGCGCCAGTCAGTGACAACTGCTCAATAAAATCAGATGTAGGAGAAGAACGACCATAGAATTACTTCATGAACAACCCTTCACATGCTTTATGGCAAGCTTGGGGCTGAACTGACAAATCTGGATACAGTCCAATGCCCTACCAACTGAGCTTACAGGTCTGGCTGTAAATATTTTAGACAGCATCAGACCATAGCAACATAATGTAACATACCAATAATGCGCAATGGAAGCATTATTCATAGATTACAATAACAGTGAAAGATGACTTACAGAAGAATCTCTCACTCTGTCATACAGTATTTCTAGCTTTTTGGTCACGTCTTCGAGTTTCTTTTTCATTTGCTGAAATAATCAATCGAATACTTGTATCAAAGGCATGCCCACAGATTGTTTATGCTTAATATCTATAAATATCTATACAATTCACAACTTCCAGTTGACAATTGCTGAAGTTAACTGAATGTGCATAAAAATATGCCATCAAGTGAAAATACACCAATTGTATAGTCCCAAAATAAATAGAGAAGCTGCTGCCGCTTCAGCATACATCCTAAAATACATTTGGAATATCAACCCATAGAATTATTAACTCTGTCTTGAAAGTCTATTTTTTATGTGAAACTTTGCATACAGAAATCAGAAAAAATATGAATTCTTAAGCATACATCATATGAGTCGCGTCATTGGAAAAAAGGTCTGGAGTGACCCTGTCCGCTAAGGTCCCAGGGTTTTCTGGTCTCATTAGCAGACAGGGTAGCTGCTGGCCGAATATGGCATAAGAACCATTTTTGCATAAAGCAACTCAATAAGAGTTCCGACAGAAATGAACCACTTACAGCATTATTTGCTCTGGCCTGACAGTTATGCACGAGACTGTCAAAGATATCCTGCAACACTCTGTGTTCCGCAGGCACGGGAGGCTTGGGAACCACTTCCTGTACGGTCACCGGGGAAACCGGCTGTGAAAACATGGAATTCAATATTGATGAAAAAAATTGAGCCTTGCTCTGGGAAAAACAGGGCTTAATGCATGTGCATAAAGGTGTTGTCCCAGATTAGCCTGTGCAGACTTCACTAATCTGGGATAACACTTTACGCAAATGCATTAAGCCCTATTTCTCAGAGGGAGGATCGAATGAATTGAAGTGGTACAAGAGGTGAATGGAATATACATCATAAACATGTTAGTTGCATTAAGAAAGGTGATTATGTGCGTAATTTGTTATAAAGATACACATGTATATAAAGTAAAATGTTGTTAAACTTGTAATCAGTTATCATAAAAAATATTATTTGTTAAATAGATAACATAAAGTAACGAATTTATGTACGAGATTACATGCAATAAATAGCAAATTAAGAGAACAAGTATGATGATGCCTGGAGTGTGGACTTTAAATAAGATGAAAGCCATCTGTAAATATAAATAACATTAGCAAGAGGACTATGATGGCCCTATAATGCTCACATGAGTTCATTTTATTTGGAATTTGTCATTAATATGAAGCGGCAGTAAATTCAGACTTGAACCTGTTAGAAAGTCAAATAATTCAGACAAACCTGTAGTGCGTTCAGTTACAGCAAACGTTCGCTATAGTTCGCGAACGTTCGCTTTTGAACGCTCGGTTCGCCGCGAACGTTCGCAAACCGAACCGTCTCGAGAGGTAGTTCGCTATAGTTCACTAGCGAAACAAAGATGGCGGACAAGTAAGTTGTTGTAGTTGTTCAGTGAAACTTCGATATTTCTCCTATAGTTTTTCTTTTTTTTTTGTAGCACATAAAATGAATTTAATTATAAACATAGTGAATTGTGTTGGTTAAGTACTTTCTGTGTTATTAGCAATTTCCTCCATCAAAATTGCAATCAATTCTCTGGGAGCCGCCATCTTGAAACATTCGGGTCGAACTTTTTGTTCAATAAGACCGAATCGGAAACGAACAATCATTGGCGAACGTTCGCTGTAACTGAATGCACTACTCTTGGCACGGTCAGCCACAATGTATCACAAGATATTGAAATGTTTACAGGTAACAAGCAAGGGGCTCACACAGATTGACTTAATATTGACCAAGCTTTGACTGCACAACCCAGTTTCAAACTCAGCTGAGATACCATGGGGAATGAATTTTCTTGCATGAAGATTTGACAATGTGTGTTAACATTTATTCTTGATTGTTTAAACACATGTAAAGTTTTTAATATACCCAAGGAAAATAAATAACTGCCATTCCATCTGGCAGCCATGTTTTGCAATGGAGCAGAACCAAGATTTTTTTCAACTTGTACTTTGATATAATTTAAACTGTTTTGACTATGTTTCACGGTGACTTGAAAGAAACGATGACCTAGCGTTCACAAGCTTATTCTAAAGCCACATAAGGAAAACTGTCTCACATTGGCAGCAATGTATTTCAACAGAGTGTAACCATTTACTAACTTGTTTGACACGTGATTGAAACAAATATTTTGACCATGTTTCATGTTGTTAGGCCAACAAAAATGTTACCTCTAGTGCTCTAAAGTTTTTTTATTACCTTGACCAAGTGACCTTGCTAAGTCAGAATGGATTATGTCGGGATTTAATTGAGACAAACGTTCTGACAAAGATTCATGAAGATTAATGTGGACTCAAAAGTGTTTACAAGTTAAATGTTGAAGATGAACTATGGACAACAGACAAATGGTGGCCACAAAAGCTCATCATGAGCATGTTGTGCTCAAGTGAGCTTACAAAAAGAAAATGTCTTAAAACATAGCATTCTGAGTGTATATTGTTAACTGACATGGAAATTAAGCATACATAAATAATACAGTGCTCCAGCTTGGATTTAAAAAGGGCAGGGTGCTAATTTGTCAAAAAGGCACTTTAGCGGGTGCATGCATATTATCTCTGTGGCATATTTTCAATACAGCATGTGTTATATATGTATATATTTCCTATTGCATGTTTTTTCATTTAAAACATTGGTTGTATAATTAACAAGAGCTTGTCACAGTAGTGCCAAATCCCCACCGAAATGTGTTTGCTTGTATGAGAACATTTGTTTTAGAGAGTAAAATAATATTTGTAAAACATGGCACCTGTGTCATCTATTTATATTTCAAGGATCAATTAGTTATATAGTGTTGGAGTTATGTTGTAGAGAATAAAATATATGGAAATGAAAGAAATGGAGGTAATTAAAAAAGAAGACTATAAACAGTTACTGTTTTTGATCACTGTAATTTTCCTTAAACTCATCTATTCATTTTACAGTGAATACTTCAGTGTTAAAATATTATTGTAAAATTAGATAAAGGGAGATATTAAAAATTGACAAGCTAAAATATTTACTATGAAATTAAATTAAATGTAATTTATAATTATAAATAAATAAAATATAAATGAAAAAAATACAATTTAAACAAAATAAAGGGAGATTATTAAAAAACTACGGCCGAAAGAGTTATGGTTCATGTTCAATGCACTTCTCCTAGTAACCATCTGTTTATATTTCAAGTTTCAAGTAAATCCCTTGAATAGATTTGGAGTTATGCTGTGTACAAAGTTTCGGACGGAAATTGTATAAAGAAAGATAATTCAAAAACTAAGGTAGATAGAGTTATGGTTCTTGGTCACTGCACTTCTCCTAGTTGCCATCTGTTTATATTCTAAGTTTAAAGTAAATTCATTGAATAGATTTGGAGTTTTGCTGTGTACAAAGTTTTGGACGGAAAGACAGACGCACAGACGGACGGAGACAATTACTATATCCCCTCCAAAAAATTTCGGTGGGGATAATAAAACTAGTTTCAGAGTGAAAATTAAAATTTGATTAATTTATTGAAAATTCAAATTAAATTTTCATTATAATAATGTGATTTAATCAAAACAAGGGCATGGTAGAGGTCAAAGGGGGCAGGGTGGGACCTTGGGGTGTCAGGGTGCTGCGCCTCTCTGTTTAAGCCTAGCTGGAGCACTGATAATAGAAGCTTGAACACCAATAAAATCAGAGGTTAATTATTAATATGAACTAAAATATCTAGCTAACTACAAAAAAATAAGTAAATACTATGCTTTAAATCAGTTTTTTCTATCATGTTAAAACAAATCTGGAAAACAAGTTAAATAGACAAGTAGAAAACATAAGAAATTCAGCAAAAATAATTCTATAAACTATTTAACTTGAATGACAAAAACATATCCTAATGAAGATCTCACAAATGTTACTGATGATCATCATGAAAATGTATGTCAAATGCCAGACTGTTATAAAGGAGGAAAAACAAATAAGGGTTTATATAGGTTCTCCTGTGTAGAGAATGGGTCCGTCACCATGTTTCTCACCTTGTTAATATGGTCATTACTGCTGGGGAAGGACTGAGACTGAGTGGCCATGATCGGTGCTTGCTGATGAGACAGATGGAGATAGAGAACGAGGCATTAGTGGAGCAAACATGAGGCACAGCGTCCCATGTGTGAACAGTGAACACTACATACACATCCACATGGCTGGCTCAAGTTAACAAGCATGTCATGAAGCAAGTTTAATGAAATACTCTAGTATAAGCGCTTTCATCAGTAATTCAACAGTGCCTCAGAAATACTACTTGGCATAAAAAAGCATTATGTTTGTGTCTATTTCAAAATGTAAAGCCGAGAAATATCTGATTCGCAAAATTGTTTTTGCCTTCAATATAAGACTTACTCTGGGAAAATGGGGTTTAATACATGTGCGTGAAGAGTCGTTCCAGATTAGCCTGTGCAGTCCAACAACACATTACGCCCATGCATTAAACCTCGTTTTCCCAGAACATGGCTCATATTATTATGAAGTTACATACAAAATAGAATTATATTGATGGAGGAAAATATCTTAACCCTTTGCATGCTGGGAAATTTGTCGTCTGCTAAAATGTCGTCTGCTAAATTTCTAAAATTAGCATTTTCTTCGATTTTTTTCTAAGACCACTATCAGAATAGCAAACAGTTTGGATCCAGATGAGACGCCACGTTTTGTGGCGTCTCATCTGGATCCAAACTGTTTGCAAAGGCCTTCAAAATCCGGTTCCAGCACTCAAAGGGTTAACATTGCAGTTACATGCTTATTTACACTGCAGTCTTTATAACTGCGATGTGCACATTCCAGCAGCAGCTGGTTTGTGTTGTGTTTTTGTTTAATTACAGGTTTCCAGGTTCGTTATTTTGATAGGCACCATTCATTTGTCAGCTGACATGTTTTTTCAAAGAGCAATATCTGAGGCAACTAAATGTGAAAGATCATTCTTTGGAAAAAATCATGTATGGATGCTTGAGCACTAATTAAAATGGTTCCATTTATGCAAACAAGCTCGAACACGAGATGCAACATTAAAATCTACAGTATTAAATGTTACCCAAGACATGTTACGTATTATAAAAGATGGTAAATCGGTTAATATGCAGTTACAAATAAAAAATCAAAACTTTTGATTAGTTTTACAAGTGCAGGATTAAAAGAACATAATGATTTATTAGAAAATAAGGATACAATATAAACAAGGGCTGTTTGTAAAACATGCATGCCCCCCATATGGGCTATCAGTTGTAGTGGCAGCCATTGTGTGAATACATTTTTTGTCACTGTGAACTTGACCTTTGACCTAGTGACTTGAAAATCAATAGGGGTCATCTGCCAGTCATGATCAATGTACCTATGAAGTTTCATGATCATTGGCCTAAGTATTCTTGAGCAATCATCAGGAAACCATTTAACTGTTTTGAGTCACCGTGACCTTGACCTTTTTCATGATCCTACGCGTCAGCCTTCTTGAGTTATCATCCTGAAACCATTTTACTGTGTCGAGTCACCGTGACCTTGACCTTTGACCTAGTGACCTGAAAATCAATAGGGGTCATCTGCAAGTCATGATCAATGTACCTATGAAGTTTCATGATCCTAGGCGTATGCGTTCTTGAGTTATCATCCGGAAACCATTTTACTATTTCGGGTCACCGTGACCTTGACCTTTGACCAAGTGACCTC
>VMBQ01001108.1:33524-73448 GCA_007657795.1 Dreissena rostriformis | reverse complement strand
CCCCCCCCCCCCCCCCCCCCAAAAAAAAACTCATCGGATTTACATTGATCTCAAAATCGACCCTGGGAGGATAAAATCCAGATTTCCGGAAAATTGACACCCCTGGCTTTGGGAATACCCATCTTTATGCATGTGCGTTAAGTGTCCTCCCAATATTAGACTGTGTAGTATGCACTGGCTAATCAGGGTCAAAATTGTCTGCATAGACTGGATTTTCATTTAGAATTAACTTTCTTTGAAGAGCATTGTCACAGATAAGAATGTGCGGACACAGGCTTATCTGAGACAATACTTTATTCACATGCATAAAGCCTGGCTCATTTCAACTTTTTGTTCAGACTTCATTTAAATAAAGGTTTTGTGAATTTCCATATTTTATATTTATTTCCCAGTCCATGTATGGCACCTTTGGTTTGTCCTTCTTGATGACCATGGGAGGGTCGTTCCAGGCGAGCTCAGGCTTGTGGTCCTGGAAGGAGGCCATCGCAGGCTGGCTGCTGGGGGCGGCTGCTGGGGGCTGAGGGGCCATGTAGGGTGCTGCAGGGAGGGAAAGGGGGCACATGGTACACAGTTAGAAAAAGTAAGCCGGATTCTGGAAAAACTGAGCTTCATGTACGTGTGTAACGTGTCATCCCAGATTAGCCTGTGCAGTCCACACAGGCTAATCAGGGAAAACACTCCTCAACTACATTTTCACTAAGGAGACTTCCTTAAAATGAAAAATACCATATAAGCGGAAAGTGTCATCCATGATTAGCCTGTGCAGTCAGCACAGACTAATCTGGGCCAACGCTTTACGCACATGCATTAAGTCTAGTTTTCCCAGAACATGGCTCAAGTAGACAATGGCTATTGTCATTGTTATCAGACATTACTGGAATAAGAGAAATGTTGTCATTCATGACTAGTACAAACTTTCTGAACGACAGGCATTTCTGGCAAAATGCAAATATTTGACTACATTAAAAGCTTTTCAGTGAAATATAGAAGTTTATTGTTGTAAGAATATTTGATCAGTATCTTTATAAAATAAACAATAAAAACATAATTTGTTGATTGAGGTGAATGATCAAGTATTTATTTTAAAAAAAGGTCATATAAAAAATATATTTAAATTAAAACAATAGTGGCTCATGAAAAATATCTAAAACCATTCAAGAAAATATGATCGTATAATTCACAGAAAAAATAACTTCACATATTATTGGAAAAATCTACAATATTTGACAATGAATTCTTATATAATATGACCATCCACTCATGTTGCTTATTTCCATTCAAAACATACATGAAGAGCTGGTTAACCCTTTGAGCGCTGGAACCGGATTTTGAAGGCCTTTGCAAACAGTTTGGATCCAGATGAGACGCCACAGAACGTTGCGTCTCATCAGGATCCAAACTGTTTGCTATTCTGGTAGTATTCTTTGAAAAAAAATAGAAGAAAATGCTAATTTTATAAATTCAGCAGACAACGACAAATATCCCAGCATGCAAAGGGTTAAAAAATAGACAAGTATCATATAACATGCTTCTTGGTGTTTTCTCAAAATGTCCAATAACAAAAATTCATTTCACACGCTTGTGTAAAACCTTGATGACAGAAGCAAATAAATTTCATTCCTTTGCAAAATGATAAAACAAATGCAGATTTTGTTTAATTCTGTAAAAAAACTAAATAAACATGATGGACAATTTATCAAGTTCATGAAGTTATTCAAAGTTGGTAATAATTTGTACCTGAATTATTGGTGTACATATTGGCAGGCACATTTTGGCTGGCTGGATTCATAAAATTACCACTGAAAAGAAAACATGATCTCTACACATGCATGTGCAAAAAAACAACTACTAAAGACAATAAAAAATGTACAGCCATATCACATTGAACTGTATTCTCAAAGAAGAGTTCAATTTACATATGCATCAGTTTAAAAAAATGCCCAAGGCTTCGCTTTGGGAATCAGTACTTCCTTGGGTTGACACAATGGACTATCACCTTTAAAGGAATATATTAAAGTTTATTATTTATTTAAGTATTTTTCAATCAGTTAGTTTTCCAATAACCTACAGTAAAGAATTATGCGATGTAAAATTTAAATCACACTTAAATACTTGTAAAAGAATGTTCTATGTATTATATTCCAGTACTGAAAGTTTACAAACATACCCATAGTAATTGGTCTGGTTGTAGTCTACAGGATTGTAGGCGCTTGCGTCTTGGTATGACGCTGGTGCAGTGTAGCCTGTAGAAGTATTACTATAACCCCCAGCCACTTGAGGGTACTTTTGTGACAGGGGACCCTTATTTACTGGTGATGAGGGTGCAGCAGGAGCTGAAGGAGGGGCCTGGTAGGTGGGAACAGACGCCATTGCCTGCCCCGTACTGTAGGTGGAGCCTGAGCCCCTAGGAGCAGACTGGGTGTTGGTGTTGCCATAGGAGGGCACTGCCGAGCCATTCATTGCTGCATACTGGTTGGGATACTGGTTCTGCACGCCGGAGTAGCTACCTGAGAATAGATGTACATCATTTTGTGCTTTATTTATCATCATACTTATTGACTTGAAATCCTACTATTGCATCTACAGATAAATGAGTAATATTATAAATGAGGTCAACATGAATTAAGTAGTTAGTTAGCCCTTTGAGCGCTGGAACCGAATTTTAAAGGCCTTTGCAAACAGTTTGGATCCAGATGAGACGCCACAGAACGTGGCATCTCATCAGGATCCAAACTGTTTGCTATTCTGATAGTATTCTTTGAAAAAAAATCAAAGAAAATGCTAATTTTAGAAATTCAGCAGACAACATTTTAGCAGACGACAAATATCCCAGCATGCAAAGGGTTAGTAAAAAAATTTAAATTCCTAGTTCTTTTATCACAATTTTATGTTTCTTTTTAAGGGCACATTTCACAATACATGATCAAAGTAAAAGATTGTCAAACAGAAGTTTCATTTATTTAGTACGTTATTTAATTTCATAACGACTTCAGAAAATATACATTTCAAAGTCAGATTTTGTTGGAGGACAATATACCTACCCACAGTATTTGTTACAGAAGACGTATTAGCCTGTGTCTGGTAAGTCTGAGGTCTGGTCTGTTGCTGCTGTTGCTGTGCTGGCCTTTGTGTTGCTATGGCAACTGGTTTCCAAGGGCAGGGAGGGGCAGGCAACCCAGCTGGTATCACTGACAGAGCCTGGTACAGACGATCTCGTAGTACCCCCAGGTTGTGCTGTGAATAAGAGTATGTTTAAAGTTGTTTTCAAAACAATGCATATTTAAATTAATTACTTTTAATTTTGAATAAAAGTTGAAACCTTCACCAAGGTACCTGTTATGCTTTCTTTTTAAAATGATGCAAATAACATATTGGCTATGATATTGCTCAGCTAAAAATTAAATCTAAATGTTTCAGTCATAGAAATGTACATGTATCGTAGTTCTTAAATAATTTCACTAAAATAGTTCCTATAATTTTTTACCAGATGATTAAGGCATTTGACACTGATTAATGAAAGTGATAACACCACACTAGCATCTACATGTATATACATTTATCACATTGCCTTTCCCAAAACAGAAATTGCTAGTATTTTGTCTCAAAATCAAGGTTTTAAGATGTAAGTATACTCTGATGCGCCCACAACGCATGTTTGGACTCTCTCAAATCGTCTATATATGCTACAGTAAACAAAACAAAACAAAGGGCCAAAGTTCGATGCAGTCAAAATTCTTTCCATAACAATCACCTACTCAATAAGCTGTGAAAGTGTGAGCAAACTCCGCCAAGAAGGGCCATAGTTCTGCCACAAATCGTCGCAGCCAAAATTCCTTTCTTTAAAACATTTATATTCATGTCATTTAATTGTGAAAATTTAAGAGAGATCCATAAAGTTATTAAAGATAAATGGAACAAAGCTTTAGGCTACTGTATATTGGTTTGAAAAACAGACAAAGAGCCATAATTATGTCAAAAATCAATGCAGTCCAAAATCCATTCTTTAAGATCATTTACACATTGAGGTCATTTAACTGAGAAAGTTTTAGAAAGATCCACCCAGAAGTTAAAAAAAACAGCAAAAAAACAACAAGAGATGTGTTTGTCAGAAACACAATGCCCCCTATTGCGCCCTCCCTTTTAAAGCTTATTACTTCCCTTGGATTGTATTTTGTGACTTTTGACCTTGAAGGATGACCTTGACCTTTCACCATTCAAAATGTGCAGCTCCATGAGATACACATGCATGCCAAATATCAAGTTGCTATCTTCAATATTGCAAAAATTATGGCCAACGTTAAAGTTTTCGGACGGACGGACAGCATAATGTAGGGTTGTACTGACAGACAGAAAAGTGCAATGCTTAATGCCTTCCACTCCATGGGGACATGATGGCCCTGTATCGCTCCACTGTTTTTTTTTATTGGAAAAAAGCTTGCAATGCGCATGGGTTGAAATGTACTCAAGCATGTGACTTTCTCTTTCTATCCCTCGTCCCACTGGGCGCTTAAAGTTGGAAGGGTTCAGTTTTGTGACCCCCGGGGCAGGGTCAAATTTGACCCCAGGGGAACAATTTGAACAAATTTGGTAGAGGACTATTAGATGTCACTACATACCAAATTTAGTAGCCCTAGGCTCTATAATTATGAACAAGAAGATTTTTAAAGTTTGCACAAAATAGGCCTTATATAAGCATATGTTCATTATTGTGACCCATGGGGAACGGTCAAATTTGGTCCCAGGGGCTTAATTTGAACAAACTTGGTAGAGGACTATTAAATGTCACTACATACCAAATTTGGTAGCCCTATGCCATACGGTTATGGACAAGAAGATTTTTTAAGTTTGCACAAAATAGGCTTTATATAAGCATATGTTCATTTTTGTGACCCCTGGGGAACGGTCAAATTTGATCCCAGGGGCTTAATTTGAACAAACTTGGTAGAGGACTATAAGATGTCACTACATACCAAATTTGGTAGCCCTAGGCCTAATGGTTATGGACAAGAAGATTTTTAAAGTTTGCACAAAATAGGCCTTATATAAGCATATGTTCATTTTTGTGACCCCCGGGGCAGGGTCAAATTTGACCCCAGGGGCATAATTTGAACAAACTAAGTAGAGAACTATTAGATGTCACTACATACCGAATTTGGTAGCCCTAGGCCCTACGGTTATGGACAAGAAGATTTTTAAAGTTTGCACAAAATAGGCTTTATATAAGCATATGTTCATTTTTGTGACCCCTGGGGCAGGGTCAAATTTGACCCCAGGGGCATAATTTGAACAAATTAGGTAGAGGACTATAAGATGTCACTACATACCAAATTTGGTAGCCCTAGGCCCAATGGTTATGGACAAGAAGATTTTTAAAGTTTGCACAAAATAGGCCTTATATAAGCATATGTTCATTTTTGTGACCCCCGGGGCAGGGTCAAATTTGACCCCAGGGGCATAATTTGAACAAACTTGGTAGAGAACTATTAGATGTCACTACATACCGAATTTGGTAGCCCTAGGCCCTATGGTTATGGACAAGAAGATTTTTAAAGTTTGCACAAAATAGGCCTTATATAAGCATATGTTCATTATTGTGACCCATGGGGAACGGTCAAATTTGGTCCCAGGGGCTTAATTTGAACAAACTTGGTAGAGGACTATTAAATGTCACTACATACCAAATTTGGTAGCCCTATGCCATACGGTTATGGACAAGAAGATTTTTTAAGTTTGCACAAAATAGGCCTTATTTAAGCGCATGTTCATTTTTGTGACCCCCGGGGCAGGGAAAAAATTTGACCCCAGGGGCATAATTTGAACAAACTAAGTAGAGAACTATTGGATGTCGCTACATACCGAATTCGGTAGCCCTAGGCCCTACGGTTATGGACAAGAAGATTTTTAAATTTTGCACAAAATAGGCTTTAAATAAGCATATGTTCATTTTTGTGACCCCTGGGATACGGTCAAATTTGATCCCAGGGGCTTAATTTGAATAAACTTGGTAAGGGAATATTAGATGTCACTACATACCAAATTTGGTAGCCCTATGCCATATGGTTATGGATGAGAAGATTTTTAAAGTTTTCACAAAATAGGCCTTATTTAAGTGTATGTTCATTTTTGTGACCCCTGGGTCAGGGTCAAATTTGACCCCAGGGGTATAATTTGAACAAACTAAGTAGAGAACTATTGGATGTCACTACATACCGAATTTGGTAGCCCTTGGCCCTACCGTTATGGACAAGAAGATTTTTAAAGATTGCACAAAATAGGCTTTATATAAGCATAAGTTCATTTTTGTGACCCCTGGGGAACGGTCAAATTTGATCCCAGGGGCTTAATTTGAAGAAATTTGGTAGAGGACTATTAGATGTCACTACATACCAAATTTGGTAGCCCTAGGCCCTACGGTTATGGACAAGAAGATTTTTAAAGTTTGCACAAAATAGGCTTTATATAAGCATATGTTCATTTTTGTGACCCCTGGGGAACAGTCAAATTTGGTCCCAGGGGCTTAATTTGAACAAACTTGGTAGAGGACTATTAAATGTCACTACATACCAAATTTGGTAGCCCTATGCCATACGGTTATGGACAAGAAGATTTTTAAAGTTTTCACAAAAAAGGCCTTATATAGAACAAATTTGAAAGAGGTTCACCCCAGGAACATTCCTGAGAAATTTCATCAGAATTGTACCAGTAGTTTAGGAGAAGAAGATGTTTGAAGACAAAGTTAACGCACGCACGCACTCACGACAGACACAGGACCATGACATAAGCCCCGCTGGCCTCTGGCCAGTGGAGCTAAAAATTATAGTAGATTAATTCCATGTGATGATGAAAGGCTAATTGGAATGATTAACAAGTACACAATGTCATTTTATTTATATGAAAAATTAATGTATGCAATTCAATTCTGTGGGATGTGAATACAAATTGAAGGGCAGTGTACAAGATTTAGAAAGTTCTGACTGCTAGGGGTGGGCCAAGGAAATGCTTACACTCTTTTGTAGCGAAAATATCCATCTAAACTGAAAACATGTTCACTCAAATATTAGTATAACACAACAGAAGAAGGTAACCAAATAGACTTTCCACAGTAGTGACAAATACCCCCAACGCCGCATGTAGTGACATGTAGCAAGATGTAACAATGAAAAATGTAGACCTTCGGTATGGCCAGTTTTGTCTCCTGGGGCCTTTTTTGAACAATGTTTTTAGGGAACCACAATTCAATATTACATACCAAATTAAAAACCTATGGGCCTTGTGGTTTCAGAAGAAGTTTTTTTTAACTCTTGTTTGCTATTTAAGTCTATATAAATAATTTGCCCTGTGTAGGGCAAATTATGAACCCAGAAATAGTTCAAGTAATGTACTGACTGCAAATACAGGAGTACTTGGAGAAATCGAAAAAACAAATATTACTCGGAAAAATGCTTTATGATTTTAACAATGTAGTTTAATGATTATCTATAAATAGAACATTATAGCAAATATTTTTCTAGGTCATGAGTGCTCTTTACTATGTTTATAACACATGCAAAATTGTGTGCAATCTATAACAATATATTTCATCAATTGTCAATTGGCCTATCTGTGAACAGGCCACTAAACTTGTGAATTCATTTTAAATGAGCCTCGCTCTAGGAAAAGGGGGTTTAATGCATGTGCATAAAGTGTCATCCCAGATTAGCCTGTGCAGTCCGCACAGGCAAATCAGGGACAACACTTTCCACTTTTTTTTATTTTGCTTAAAGAAAGTCTCTTCTTAGCATAATTGTAGTTTAGGCGGAAAGTGTGGTCCCTGATTAGCCTGTGCAGACTACACAGGCTAATCTGGGACGACAATGTACGCAAATGCATTAAACCTCTTTTCACAGAGCGAGGCTCAAATCTATTTTTAGAATGTATTTTACCTCTGAGCTGTCACCAAGGTAACGCAGAGCGGTATCCAGGCAACCCTGGGCAGCCAGTATTCCAGCATAGTTGCTCAGTTTGTCCGCTAGAGCCCCTGAGCCTATCTCAGCAGCATAGCCTCGTGAACACTCGACCGCTTTACGTAACAACATCACTTTCTCCACTAAATCCTGCAAAGAGGGAACATATTGAGGAATACAAAGGCAGAAATGTTACTGAAATGTAACTAAAGCTATGTTTCATGAATGGCAACAGGCCCCATATGAAAATATTTATGGAAGTGGAGGTGGAATAAACATTTTGGTCATTCAATTGTAATATGTCAATGTATGGAAGGATTGGTTTAACTCATTTTTGGGGCTCCCTTACTTGAGAGTGAACAAGTGCAGTTTGTAAAACATAAATGCTCCCCACCCCCAAAACGGATGATTTTTTAATGATGTCTCCACCCTACAGTTATAAATTATCCAGTGGTGAAAATCAATATACTGTTAAATAAACTGGCTAGAACAGGTTTTTATTAATACCTCACAAAGAGGATTAAATTTGAATGGTCAAATACATGTAACGATAGCAGTACAGTAATACATCCATACAAATGTACATATCGTGTTTAATCATAATTAAAAGTCTGTAATGGGTATTAACAATTCTCCAACTGACTAGTGTACCTATATTATTTCTTGTTACAGGCCTTTTGAATTTGTTACAAGCACCTGGGACCTTGAACGTTCACTTTTTGACCTCAAAATTAAAAGGCATCTCCCACTTTACCCAAGTATTATCATACCAATGTGGAACATAGTAGGTAACAGGGTTCTCTAGATACGTGCGGGAATGAAAGGACTACAGACTAACCGAACTACCTTCCCACCTACCAAACAACCGATTGACAGACGGAGAAGTGAAAAAAAATATACCCCCTCTCCTCAAAGGGGGAAATCATTAATAAACCCACCTATGAATCAAAAGCAAGTCTCAATATAAGCTATCTATGTATTATATATTTAGTCGTGTATAATCAAATGCTTCCAATACATACAATTAAACAGACAGGTATTTCCAGGGTCAGGTTCTTCACTTTGTAAACATTTATTATGTTCCATTGTGAACAAACAGAATCCTCATGTTAGAACATACAATCCAATACTTATTACCTGCAGGGCCAGTGGGGAGCTGCTATTGGGGGTGATAGAGAACCAGTTCTCCACCAGTTTGTCCACGTTCCCTGAGCAGATGTAGCAGAGGCCGGCATATGGAGCCAGGTCTGGGTCTCCCTCTAGACGTGCGGCCAGGTTGTCTGAAACATCACAAACAATAATAAATAATAGTAGAGTTAAAATCTTTAATTTTTCTTTTAATTATTAAAGAGTGAACATAGAACTTTGTATGATAATGCTGCTTGAAATAGAAATGTATCAAACAATTATTTCAAATATAGATTTATTATATATCAGTGAGTGTACAAGTCAAAATAACTGACTAATAAGTGATGGTTAAAGATTTACAGTTTGTTATTTGCCCTCATGTTAAGATTCTTATGCATGGGATCACACTACACACCGTTGATTATTACTGCAATTAAAAACACTTTGATGACAATTTCTCAAACGATCAATACAATTGTTGTCTGGAATAAGACTCCGTCCTTACCACACAGGTCTGGGAACTCGTCGGCCGGGGAGTATGTGAGGATGACAGCCAGGGCCTCCTTCCAGTTCTCCAGCTCACAGTGGCTCACAATGTGCCGCCAGTCATGGGTCACAATGGCCGACACCAGCTGAAATATAGCCAGTCATGGGTCACAATGGCCGACACCAGCTGAAATATAGCCAGTCATGGGTAAAAATGGTGACACCAGTTGAAATATAGCCAGTCATGGGTAAAAATGGTGACACCAGTTGTAAAATAAAAAGTCATACACAGTAATGGATCACAAAGTCACAACACTAGATTATGCGCTCAAAACTGCCACCCACCAGATATGAATCATTTAATTCCATAAATACGTATTTGTCCAAATAATGGCAAATATATTACGAATAAATAATGAG
This sequence comes from Dreissena rostriformis, assembly GCA_007657795.1. Classification (NCBI taxonomy): domain Eukaryota; kingdom Metazoa; phylum Mollusca; class Bivalvia; order Myida; family Dreissenidae; genus Dreissena; species Dreissena rostriformis. The sequence continues at coordinate 63,471 of VMBQ01001108.1, read as the reverse complement.
TGTAAGAAGGGCAAGCATACCCTGCCCAGATTTGTTCCATTGCGTTGGAAGTACCGCTGTTGAGTCCTGCTGAGCAGTTCTGGTCCGCCCGCTATGGCAAGGAGAATTGCTTCCGCCATCTTGTTCTCACTGAGACACATGTCCACCGCCGCCTCAAAGTTACCCGTCAGCAACGCTTGGCACAGCAACCCATCCGCATCTGTAATGCAGGTCTAATACTGGTTTAGACTTCCAACATAAACATTACAGTAAAGGTAAACTTTTGTGGGGTCTTCCATCTCTATTGTCATATGACACAATTGCATCACTGATGGAACTGATTTATGGCTATTTTTTTTCTCATATATTTGCTTCTTAATTGCAACTGTTGCCATGCTTACCATCGCCCACGGAGAGATTCAGGGGTTCTTCCTGTTTGTGAGAGTGAGACTGAGATATGGCGATGTCATCAAAGGCTGCTATGCCAGTGTCGGACATGTCCAACTCGTCTCGACTACCAGGCGTCTGCAATGCAAATATAGTTGTGTTCAATAGTTGATGAAGTATTTATACATTGGCAAGTATGTATCCATCGGCTGAATTTATTTGCTATTTTATAAACACGCAACCTAATAAAATTTGAGCGATGAATATCCGCAAAGAAAATTATGATGGAGATAACTTTACTATAAGAAGATTTATATACAATGTATCATGTTTTATAACAAACAAAAGTACAAAAGAATTGCACTCATTTGTATAATTGCAGATTCTGTTTAAAATGTTTATTTTAAAAGGACCTTTTCACAGATTTTGGTATGTATTGAAATTTGTCATTAAATGCTTTAAATTTGATAAATGTAAACATTGGAACTTAATAGCTCCAGTAAAAGCAAGAATAAAATTAAAGAAAAAAAAGTAATCCTCAACTGGGCTCAAACCACTGACACTTTGAGAAGAATCTTTAGCAATTATACCCCTCAGCCATCCGTGCTCATACAATGAGAGGTGCATTTTATACATTTTATAAGCAATCCTCGTTATGTCACAAAATACAACGATAACATCAGAACTCTCCAAATAATTAATTGGTTTGGCGTTTGTAACGCTATATAATTTTGAGGTTTTTAAATAATCATAAGATGCATATAATGGATATTTTAGAGCATGGTAAATGTTCAGTATTACTGTTTCCTATCAAATATCAAAACTACAACGAAAATTTGCAAATATGAAACTTTTTTTATAATTTTGTCAATTTACCAAAACGTGAAAAGGTCCCTTTAAGTACACAGTATATATGTACTGTACATGTATGTAGTTTTATAAGCATTAAGTATATATAAGAAACTCCCAAAATAAAATATTTAATTTCATAATAATCATGTTTATTAAGTTAATATAGACATACATGTACTGGCAGATTATTATATAATTGCACATACAATTACACTCTTACACTCATATGTCTATATGTGTATTTATGAACCAGGAATACGTATGAAATCAAGAGACACCAACAACAAGCCGAATGGCAAAACATTTACATTTAGCAACACATGTACCGGTTTTATATGCAACCTGGGTTGAAACCATTAGGAAAAGTACAGACACCAGTCAACACAACTCATCCTCCAGTTACTACTTTAAATAGCAGTATCCAATTTAATATATGTTTGTATATCTTTAACTGCTACAAAATTGTAAACTCCAACATTTATCTTTGCTAAAGATATTCTATCCATGAATTGGACTATAAATTGATGTATTTCTAGCTTGTAATACAATCTGCACATGATGAATAAGCATAAAAAGTTCAGTGCGTTCAAGAAGATTGTGTCATCGTCAGGTAAGTCTGTAGACAAACCACTAGCCTTACTTCAAAATCGCAAATGTTCATTTAGTATTTGGTATCAACACGGCCAATTACAGCAATGAATATGACAGATGCAACATGGCAAAACTGGCACCAAACCCAAACACAACACACTTGTGCTTAACCCTTTGAGCGCTGGAACCGGATTTTGAAGGCCTTTGCAAACAGTTTGGATCCAGATGAGACGCCACAGAACGTGGCGTCTCATCAGGATCCAAACTGTTTGCTATTCTGATAGTATTCTTTGAAAAAAAATCGAAGAACATGCTAATTTTAGAAATTTAGCAGACGACATTTTAGCAGATGACAAATTTCCCAGCATAACAAATTAACAAATAAAATCAAATAAATACAAATCAGCCGGACAGTGCTAAAACCAGGCTTAATGCATGTGCGTAAAGTATCATCCCAGATTAGCCTGTGCAGTCAGCACAGGCTAATCAGAGACAACACTTTCCAATCTGATGGAATTTCTTTTTTTAAGGAAGCCTCTTACAAACAAATATCTTTGCGGAAAGTGTCGTACTTCATAAGCCTCAATGGACTTAACGAGCTTATCTGGGACGATACTTTATGCATATAAATAACACCTGGTTTTCCCAGAGACCAGCTTAAATGAATACAAACACTACTTCTTTCTCTGCTTTATATAGCAAATACCTACCCATCGTCTGTGCTGAAAATGTACATTATGCATGGTTACCATAACAGATTAAAACATAACCATTTGGCGCATAATATATCACAAAGCAAATGGCTGGAAATCATAATGCAATGTTACAGCTTATAATTAATGACAAAATGGATCTTTGTATAGAACTAGTTATGAACAAAAAAGTAAGAACTCTTTCCCATGAGCAGAATTTGCGTTTTCTGTAACGATAAACAAATATAATAATAAAAGAAGCTTGTAAATGTTTGTAAGGCAAAACAAATATATTCCACAATGCAAAGCACTTCCCTACTGTAGAAACGGGAGTTGATAAAGTTGTTTACCTTTGAACCAACACTAGGGGAGGCCTGGCCACTGCTAAAAGACCCTGCTTTAAAAACACCCTCCTGAAAAGGTAGAAACATACAACAACTGTTATTTATGATACATAATCATAATTTTAAGAATATTATATGCTCACGTTTTAAAATACTAAATTCAATAAAGAAAGAATTGATGGACAAAAATATAAATTAAATTAAAACAATAAGATACTAAAGTTTGTCACAATGGTGATGAAGAATATCCCCCGATGATGCATGACATAATATGTGACATGTTGTTATGAAATGAAGTTACCCCTGGGGTGTGCGCAATTTTGACCACAAAAGCATGGTAAAACAAGATGTGTTTGTGAAACACAATGTCCCCCTATATGACGTTTGACCTTGAAGGATGAACTTGACCTTGACCCTTCACAACTCAAAATGTGCAGCTCCATAAGATACACATGCATGTCAAACATAAAATTGCTAGCTTCAATATTGCAGAAGTTACATAACATGAGCAATTTTGACCCATATATTTGACCTAGAAGGATGACCTTGACCTTTCACCACTCAAAATGTGCAGCTCCATGAGATACACATGCATGCCAAATATCAAGTTGCTATCTTCAATATTGCAAAAGTATTCATAAAATGAGCGATTTTGGCCACATATATTTGACCTCTGACCTTGAAGGATGACCTTGACCTTTCACCACTCAAAATGTGCAGCTCCATGAGATACACATGCATGCCAAATATCAAATTGCTATATTCAATATAGCAAAAGTTATTGCAAAATGTTAAAGTTGGCGCAAACCAACCAACCGACAGACCAGCCAACCAACAGACAGGGCAAAAACAATATGTCCCCCACTACTATAGTGGGGGACATAAAAAAAAAAAGTGAGCACAGGCTAATCAGGGACAACACTTACCGCTTTTATAGAATTTTTTGTTTAAAAGGAAGACTCTTTAATTTATCATGGTGACTTACCCCAGTTCCAAGGCGGTTCATCTTGTCAGCCAGTTCATCCGCGTTCACACCCGGCCCAATGGACTCATTGAGGCCCTCTGATTTCGTGTGCATGGACACCCTCTTGGCAAGATCGGTCTTGTCAAAGCCCAACAGCTGGATGTACCGTTCACGGGGCTCCTTCTCAAAGTTTATCTGAAAGGTCATGGTGATAGTGGAAATTTAAGCTTCAGAACTAAATATGCACTTAGATTAATCAACCTACATATGATACAATACAAACAATGTGTATAATGCGATGAATATCAACGGTCATTTAACAATATGAAAGTGTCAGGGCTAATATTTACAATGCAAAATATTGTAAACACAAAACAGCCCAATGATTGCTCATCAAACTAATCTAAAGGTATTATGTATGGTTCTGGATGATAGAAGTTGCAACCTAGCAAAAGCCAAATTATTTAGAAACATATTAAATCTTGAAAGATTGTTGGATCTGGGCAGGTTTTCACTAGGCTCCTAGCGGAAATCTTAAATAACTTTTTTACATGAGTTTACATTTCAGAGCATACTTTTTATAAAATATCAATTGTTTTCTGCTTACATAAGGACAAAATTAGAACTATCTAAACAAAATTTAGCCTTTATTCCTGTATATTCAACCACTTTTAGAAAAAAATGACCTTCATGAAGGAACCCAATTTTAACAACAGTGAAATATTTAACTTAAAATTTAATTTACTTTCAACAAATTGTTTTAATTTTCATATTATTTATTAAACACATATCAAAAAAGACTGATTAACAGCAACATACTGTTTCAAAGTGAATATTTATAAAATCATTGAAATTTGCAAGTGTAGTAATAATTGCTAAATTTAATCAATATTGCTTTTTTATCCCAAAAAAGTTTTTGAACCAATAAACAATAAGCATGACTTAGAATTTTCTCTATACATATAACTAACACAGTTGTTATAAGAAAAATGTTATAAATTACAAAATATGTGGCAGGCTGAGTCTATAGGAAAAGATGAATATACAGGTAAAAATGATCCTTGTTTTAATCATTTTGATTTGAAAATATGCATACACAAAAGAGCCAGAGTCTTTCAAAGTTATTGTGTTATTTTATCAAATTTTGATAAGTTTCCCTATGTAAATACCGGCCCCAGTATAAAGATTAGAGTGAGCCCTGTACGGCTTTAATGGCTGTGTGGAGCACCCACCATGAGGAAGTTCCAGATGCTCTCCTGCATCTGGTCCCCTGCATTGGCCGCCTTCATGGCACAGAACTCCACATGCTGACCATTGTGCATTGCCTGCTCCAGCTGCAGGGAGCCGGTCACTAGGTCCATCTCCGTGACAACCTGACTGACCGTCACCTGGCGACTGGCCGCCTGACCTGGCTGGGCCTTAACGTTCTCAAAGGTCAGCAGCTTGCCTCCAAACTGGGAATACACCATGGGCAGTGAGAATAGACAGTACGAAATGGGAACAATTTACAGATTGCTAACAGAGCTTGATACATCTATACTTTTTCCATTCTACCATTGAATGCAGACAATGTTTGTTGAGATAAAAATCACACATATACTTTTATTTTATTTTTGAAATCTGTGACAAACATTTTTAGAATTGTCACTTCGTTAACCTGTGTTGAGGTCTCTTGATCAATTGATTTAATTGCCAGATAAGATTGATGACATGACATGGATTGTAAAAAGACTACAAATATTTGTATACTGTATACAGTGTTTATCTTTATTTGACCTTAGCAAAGTTGTTATAAACTCCATAGCATATTTTCAATCACACATATATGCATTAAACATATAACATACTGTTGAATAGAACTAAAATTTAACAATTTGAACCATAGTGAACTATGAAGACAAAGACTCAAAGGTATCAAACATGAAGAACCAACCCCAAAATTTGCGCCGACAGGTTTCTTCAGCCATTTTGGAGGCTTCTGAAGAGGTATGATATTTTGCTCCATGTGTTGTTGTTGAAAGTGCGTGGCCTGAGCAAACGGGTCGTTCGACTGGAAGGAATCTGTCACCTGTAGAAAATACACACAAATGTGATACTTAAAACTGACACAACAAATTCAAACTTTACCCAAGGATTTTTGTCCGGCACCAGTGCTTTCCACAGGAACTTTGTCAGGCGCCCCGGGGCTAATAGGGGTGGTTCGGGAGTGGTGTCCCGACGTTTTTTTTTTGTTTTTTTTTAAATTTAACGTGTCCCTTGACGTTCTGTGGTGCGTTATAACTTAAAGAAAAACAGCGTCAAAAGACGACATTTGGTGGGCTATGACTCTTCAAGAAAATCCCCCAGTCATTTAAAAATATATATTTTTTAATTGTTTTAAAACTTTCCCGCATAGATAGCAAAATCCCGACTCGAACAGTTCCCCAATACATCCGTTTCAACCAGACTCTATTACTGCATACTTGCTTCTTTTCAAGTTTCTATTCATTACCCGATAATCCCGTTTATTCCATTTGTTTAAAGCACTTTCTGGTAAATATTTACAATAAAAGCTCTCAATAATTTCATAAGTGACTATTTATAGATTTGATGAAATATTGCCTCTGAACAATCCCCTGACGTGTTGTGTGCTTGTAACTCCGCTCAATACACCCACGCGTTCTATGCAAATGACGTGATGTTGTACATGCTGCATAATGTTCGCACCTTTTTTATTGAGAAAAAAGGTTGACCCAATATAAATTTACACTGCTTATTTAGTTGAAGCAAGACTTTTTTAACGTCGCAGTAACATTTACGTTCGGAAGTGTGTTTCGGATTAAAAAAGATTTAACATCGACTTACGGGAATGGGTTTCGGATTACAAATTTAATTATTCCCTTTTGAGATTTCAAAAAATATTAACAGTTGCCTAATGAATTCAACGATAATTTGTTTAAACACTTTACGAGTCGAATAAATGTTTTGACAGTATTATGCATGAAATTTGTGTTTTCCACGAGGATTACGGCCGGTTGCCATCATCAGTCTTCTAAGTAACTGTCCAAGATTTCTGTGGCAATTACGTGTACGTCACGAGTCGTCTGCATGATTTAACTGCAGGTATTGCCTGCCTACTGCTGTCCCTCATACAAAGCGTGCGCTCTCATTGGCCAAGATTGATTTTCTAATACAACGACGCTCCGCCTTTACTTTGGTAAAGCGACAAAGGATCGTATATCGGCTTTGAAAATTTTCGGCGAAGTCGATATCGCTTTGATCTAAAGCTGCAGTAACTACCAGAATACACTGATCGGAAAATTTCAGGAGCCCTGCGGACTCTGATTTCGAAATTCAAGCGCCCCGCTGAGGCACCGTTAAATTGCCTGTGGAAAGCACTGGGCACAGTGGCAAGGCAGGGGGCAAGGGTTGATGCAGAAGTTCAATGTGATCAAGTGGTCAAAAGAAGTTGTCTTCAGTTAATTGAGACCATGATTTACCACATGAAAATTCCCATTCTATACATTTTCTTTTATTTTGTATATGCAATAACCTAGTATTATCTTAATACAATATTGAGAGGACCAGGAATCAAAAATTATAACATTTTAAACAAGCAAATTCGTAGAATTGATATCCCCCGCAACATATATTTTGTTTAAGGATGGGTGCAAATCGGACGGATGAACATACAACGATACAAAGGGCCATTCCTCCGTTATTAACAGATGGTGTACAATGCCATTTTGCCTGCATCATCCTCTTATCCGTATATATACTCATACCAAGTTTCAATGAAATCCGCCAAAGCACTTCCAAGATATCGCTCCGGACACAAAAGTGCCTATAGTAAAAAGCATTTTTACAAGATACAAAGGGCCATAACTCCGTTATTAACAGATGGTGTACAATGCCATTTGGCGTGCATCATCGTCTTATCCATATGTATACTCATACCAAGTTTCAATGAAATCCACCAAAGCACTTCTAAGATATGGCTCCGGATACAAAAGTGCCGGACGGACGGACAGCCGGACGGACAACGCCATAACAATATCCCTCCGCCTCTGGCGGGGGATAATAAGAGTTGTAAAAAAATGGTAGTACCTTGTTAACTTTATGAATTGGATGACCTCCACCCATTAGTGAGAAGCAAGTTACGCTGCCGTCAAATGACGAGCTTGATATGACATTTGGATTTCTTGGACACCACTGAACGTCGAAGCTCCACTGGTGACTGGTGGGAATCTCATAGACAACCTCGCCATTGGGTGCGGAACTGTTGGGGTTCCAGCAGAGTATTCTATTGTCCTTGGCACAACTGAGCAGCAAGTCAGGGTCCTGGGGACACCACGCCATGCTCAATATACCCCTGAAACAACAACGTATTCTCATAAATATTAAAGGGACTGTCAACCACGAATGACCAAAAAAGAAAAGTTCTAAAATACCATATTTTTTTTACAATTATTAGTTTATATTGATTAAAATATCACGACTGGTATATTACATTACTTGAAAAAAGTTCATATTTTCAATATACATGGTAATAAATTTTTTCGGTGTGAAACCTGGTAGACATACCCAGTAAACTTTATTACCGAATATACTGAAAATATGAAAACTGAATTACTTTTTTCAAGTAATGTAATATACCAGTCGTGATATTTTAATCAATATAAACTTTAGAACTTTTCTTTTTTTGTCATTGGTGGTTGACAGTCCCTTTAAGATTTATGTAAAAGCAGGAGAATTAGTTTTTTGCAGCAAAACTTGCTAGCAGCATTCTCATTTGCCAAATGTATGTGTGTGTTTGAGAATAACACTTCTGTCAATTAATCATTTTCAATGTAAAAAAATTCTCATTTCAAGAGATATGCACTATAAAATTACTATCAATGTTTATACTGATTCAGTGGTTAGAAATAATCTTGACTTGGACAATAATTAACATAATTAGATATGTACATGCAATGTGCTGATTGAAACCAGAAATTATACAAATTGAAGTAAATCAAATAGTACATTGCAGGACCTTTGATGGTTTTCCAGCACTTTGACCGGTGATGTTGCATATCTAAGGTCCCAGAGCTGTATAACTGGGGCATGATCATCTTCGGACGACAGACACATCTGAGTAGCCACCTCGGGGTTCCAACACACTAACTTGGACTTTATCTGTAAAATGTGTGCACAAGATAAAAACAGGCCTCAGTAATATGACCATGTCAAGTTTGTGGTATCAGTTTAAATGATAAGAAATAACCAATGTTTTATGCAAAAGTTTGCAGCATGTCTAGTATCATGAAATGTACGCAGATTTCAGTAAAATAAACAGTGATGTGTCCCTGCACAAAAAATCTTAAATAATTATTTAAAATATTTCCCTTCTAACTAATTTTATTTTAAAACAAAGTTGCATTACTATAAAGATTGACCTAATATGTATAATAAAGAATGGTGTGAACATGTCGCATAAGAAACAGTAAGATCTTTTTCTGAAGCATGGCTAGAGTAGAGAATGTTACACAATGCCTCAGGGAAAATATTTCAAATCAAGTAATTTTCCTCTAAATTTGTTTTTCTCAAAAATGGTCGTTCATCTGCTATGAAAACTGTCCACCAAAATGCCCAGATTCAGACAATTGTCTCCAAAATGAATTACTTAAACCAATCCCAAAAAGTTGAAGAAAATGGCCTTTTTATAGTGTATTAAGGCTAATGCTGGAACAGTATGCTTACCCTAGACATGCTGTCGCTGACTTTTATGATGGGTTCGTTCTTGCGCAGGTCCCAGACCACACAGCGAGCAGTGAACGTGGAGGCAAGGATGTGCTGCACCTGACGGTTCCAACTCACACACGCAACCTCCTCTGGGGGCTGGGAACCAAAAAGTGGTTTTCAGACAATCCAAGACTTTAAACAAAAGACCATTGTTATTTAGTTTCTATTTGAGCTGTTACAAACCAGTATATACCATGCTGTGAACTTAGTTCGGTATCTACATGTATACATTATTTAAGATAGCCATGCATGTTTTGTTGGAACAAAATATTTTTTCAAAAGCCTGGTCTTACTCTATATTTAAAATATATTGTGTATACAATTTAACCCCTTGTTAAATTGAGTATTTAACCTGTCATTAAATTGTATACATATGTAAAACCCATACAATGTACCATGTATATACATGACGTACCTGTGACTTTGCACCAGGGGTCATAGGGCTGTCTGGACTGTTCATATCCCAAATGAAAATCTCTGACTCTGCACCGCCAGAAACCAATAGGTTATTCTGAAGAAAAAAACAAGATAACATTATGATGACTAGCAATAAAACGTAAGAGTTCGTTCACAAAAGGACTGGCAAATTTCACAACTAACACCATCAAAATGGTACAAATATGATTATTATAATTAGTTAACCTTTTTTTATAAAATTTTATTTAATGTTTTGGCACAAATGATAAAATTCAATAATATTCAAGATGTACAATTAATCCTACCTGAAATGGGTTGAAATCCAAGGCTTTTACAGCTCCTGTATGTTTTTCTTTCTTGAACAAGAGGCAGTCCTGTTTGCCATTTATGAAGTCTGCAGCATTGTAAGCCAGTATGCCCCCATCAGCTCCACCCACAATCACACCATTGGGTAGATTATCTGACACGCCATAGCAGCCCCAAGCTACTTTATGGAATCTAAAAAAATAACGATGTTTTATATTAAACAATTTTAACGTCCTTAGACAAATTTATATATACTTACAAAATTACAGGGTCAGTAAGGCATCAATTTCATTAAGTAGTTATATAAGGCAGTGGTGTGGAAATATTCATTCTAATAAGTATTCACTTGTCCACTAAGAGTTGATTCCAAAATTCTTCTTGTCTATAAGTAAATATTACTTGTCAAAATTTAGTTAGGTAGTTGTGGTAAGTCTCGACTTAGTTTGCAAACAATTCAACATTTATTAACAAATATATAAATATAATTTTTACATTTCTACAATTTGTTTTGAAGCGTCATGTAATCTGACCAGATGCAAGGTTGGGGAAACAATTTGCAGAACATAAGCAGTCTAAATCGTAAGATGTGGCAATGTTATTCCAAAGACATTCTATGCATGCCATTGGCATTATAGCCAAATACAAATTAACATAAGTTAGTGTGATGATCATTAGGTATAAAAGAAATACATTTTTTTTCAACAATTTCATTGACTTCAATGTTATTTTGAGATTAAGTTAACTACAATGCAAATCGCTTTAATTTATAACATAATTTCCAATATATAGTGAATCAGCTGTGAACTCTTTCTTGCAAACTTATAATTTTCTTTTCATTGTCAGACTAAAAAACGCAACCAAAGGTCAGCATTGTTGCACCTTCCATGTTTATCACATAAACGCTTCTGTTATAGACCTACTATTACTTGGGGAAAAAAGTCATCTGGGAGAGTGGGAGTACAAACAAAGCTGACCCATAGACTATCCTTTTAAACTCACATACTATATCCAATGTTATTATTTGAACAAAACTACAATTGCTGCATAAAATGTGTCAGCGTTGTTTGTACCAATGGATAACAGCGATTTTTTCCATCTTTTAAAGTACCCCGTACGTGTGAAGGCACTTTCCAAACTAAGGAAAAATTACACGATTTCCAATTGCCGTCTGAAAAATTAAAAAAAGGGCGAAAGGTTGTGTCACGTTCGTTCCAAAAGTGAATTATCTGCAAGTGAACAAATAAAATGAGCACTGAAACCAAACATTTCAAGCACAAGGGCATGTTAAAGAATATTAAGATGGGTTTTTGCAATTAAGTACCAAGAAATGAAAAAGACCCATAATTCCCAATCTGAAGTATTCAGAACGCTTATTGTCCCAATTTCAGAGTTTTTTTAAGCTTATTAATCCCCATTGGCCGGTACTTTTCCCTATCAGACAAAAATCGTTCTATAAGATCTTTTTCCCCAAAAATACGGAGATTCGAATAACAACTATTTGACAAACAATAACCAGACTTTTACGGTTAAAAGTATCCTTTAGCGGATTACTTACACGCATTAAAATGTCCTATGAATGATGTCTGTCCATCAAATTCTTTTTCATTATCATGTGTTTGAAATAATTATGCAAGTCACAGATCGATATCGACTCATCTGAATGACCATAGGGCTATAGATACAGTATAAATGATAACTAGTAGATATTGAGTGAGAGAAAATGTCAATTCCAAAGCCCAATATTTATTGCAATGTGCTATGATGCATTTAACCGAAAGTAGCTGATGGCTATTACTTTTTTTGCATTACATGGTTTTTATTAATCATATGCCAACGCTTTCCATTTGGATGAAATGTAGAATACTTTTTGTGCGCTATTCGTGAGGAAAGGAATTATACACTTAATAAATTAGCAAGTTATATTGCAATCATGTCGAACTAACAAAACAACTAATTTAAATCTTTTGATTTTGATCTTATGAGCGATCAGATTGATCAAAATATTCCAGTATGAAATGATTAATTTCAACTACAAAAAGACTATTTTTTTTTATATATTATCATTAAATTTGCCGCGGACAAGTTTACAATACCTGCAAAATTGAATTGTTCGATTGTAAAATTGCCCATGTAGAACAGGTCGGGCAGAGTAATTGCACACTCTGGTATAAGGGAAGGACTAGCTGTTTGCTTGGAGAATATATGTAGCCCAGAATAAAGACTGATAGTCCAAATAGGATGCAATTAAGACAACCAAACCATCACAGCACATGCAAATTGCATGATTTAAAGTTAGTACCTGCAGTCGGATGGTAGAGTTGCAACAAGTGGCATATCCAAGGAAGGATCACCCAGGTTGAGGCTGTATAGTTCCAGAGCTGCCGACGTGCTGAAAAAATAGTAATGCTGAATAAATTTAACTGATTAAGCATCTGCAAAAAACGCATTAACTTCATCATCATTGAATAAGTAATGATCAAAAGGATTATACTTGAAATGTTACAAAAATGTATTAATTAACATAATAAAATAACATTTTTATAATTCAAGCATCATTTTGTGAATTGACTGCAAATTGCTTAAACCTTACTAAGTGTTAACAGTTCAAACAATATTTTGTTAAAAGTTCAGTACCTGAACGTTGCATCCAGCTGTTGTGCTGCTGTTCCAGCCACCATGTACACAGGATGCTGCTCCTTTGGCGACCATGCTATATTAGCAGTTCGGTTAATTTCTTTCACCTTCATGGTGAACTAAAATTGTAAAACGTAATATAAGATACATGCATCCATTTCGTCCCAGTAGTATTATATATAATATAATTAATCAGTGTGAACTTGGTAACTGCGGAAAACAATCAGGCCTTTCTCCAGAATTGTGCTATGGTACAGGGGCTTAAACATATTTTTATCCCAATTTGGTTGTTTTCCAAAATGAGTTGCATGATGCAAAATTCTTAAATCGGATCCTGAAGTTTTCTCAAAATGGAGGAAAAATCCTTGTTTTGTAACAGCTTGTCCAAAACAAAAAGTAGAACAGACATTGACAAATGTTATACTCTTATAATGTTTTTATATGTGTCACAATATATCAAATTGTTTGTTTCATCATAAGCCAACCATGAAAATGTGTCCATACATGTACAACATTTCAAAAAAAAATTATTGTCAACTTTTTCAGACTTTACTCTTGTGGCTTTTGCTGTCAGAGCATGAACTTTTTGTAGCATAGGTACTGGTTTTGTTTTCAACCATATTGTCAGTTTTCTGCGACATATGTGCAACAGCTTTCCTCTATGCCCTCCTTTTTATATTAACATTGTAACATTTAAAATCTTATTCCAAATAACCTAAAACATTGCTGATACAACTTTCAGTATCTTTTTGCTGTAGTAAAATGGTGAGTCCCATGTATCTTCTAATGAAGACACAAGTAACACACAGTGCGAGTTTAAGCCTAGCAAAGCCAATAGTTCCATAACACTGCAAGAGCATTCACTACTTGCATGATTGACCTATTTCCAGTGACGTCACACCAAAGGGAGAGTACTCCATTGCAATAGGCAATAAAAGGTGCTGTGTTAACACTAGTGCAGTCGTCTGCTTCACTATACAATAATTTATGTGGAAGTTTCTTGACAGTGACCAATAGTGAATACGATGTCAAAATATATGGAATATGTATAATTGGATTATTTTAATTGAAGTAAACTTTAGAAAGGCAGTATAACATGTTATTTTCCTCTTGTTTGTTGCATTTGTCTTTAATTTGGATCGTAGAATTGGTAGTAAAACAAAATACTCGGAGCGCATGTGTGTGATGTCATCAGGAGAGTCTCATTCTTAATGTAAACAAAATCATCAGAAATAGGTCTCCATAGGTCACTGTACCATATTGGATCGTATGATTCCCTGATATCTAGCGTCTCCTGATATTGATCATTTGGTTTACATTAAGAACAAGGCTCTCGGGATGATGTCTAACGTATGCGCTCCGAGTATTTTGTTACACTTACATAACTACTCTTTAAAATAAATACAAACACAACCAAAAATGAGGAAAAACAGGTATAATTGCATTTCAAAATGTTTAACTAAAATAATCCAAATATATCCATATTCCATATATTTTATTGGTCCTCCTCATTAAATTCCTGCATAGATTGCAAAGTGAAGAAGACGACTGCACTAATGTAGTGGTTACACAACAATTCAACTAATTACTTTCACTTTCTCTTGATTTTCAGAAAATGTTGCATGAAATCATCGTATGTTCTAGCATAAGAGCTGTGCACGCACATTGTGTCAGGCGATATACACGTGTTCAGTGGGAGTTCCGATTGGATTGTTTATTATATGATATCAAATCTTTTAATAGTTCAACTTCATTGAATACAAATTTTCAGTTTAGTTGGCCTAATGCGTATTTCGATCCTTTACTCTTGTTTTCGGTTGTGACATCTCGATACAAGGTAATCACGAGCGTAGTGAATGTTAATTGTTATTTCGGGTGTGTATAGAACCAAAGGCATTCGTCATTAGCTGGTCATTTTTTTTTTTTTTTTTTTTTTTTTTTTTTTTTTTTTTTTTTTTTTTTTTTTTTTTTTTTTTTTTTTTTTTTTTTTTTTTTTTTTTTTTTTTTTTTTTTTTTTTTTTTTTTTTTTTTTTTTTTTTTTTTTTTTTTTTTTTTTTTTTTTTTTTTTTTTTTTTTTTTTTTTTNAACACACTAACCTGACGATAGTTGTGGCTATTTTATAAAGGAATTCCGCAAAGGGTCGGACTAGAATGAAACTGAATGCCATAATTTCAATCAGATTAAAACATAGACTACTGACCGAGCACTAACAAATTCGCAGATCTGTCAAGCACAAGTGTCACAACAAACTTTTCCTGAAATGTCAAAAATGCCGACATTAATTTTACCTGTAACGTGAGCCTTTTTCAGTGAGAAAGCTAATGAAATCAATTAGGTATTAGCCAAATATTTATATACCGAATTGTCTAATGCTACGTCAGAGGACTAACTTGTAAAACTGCATTAATTTATTGAAATGCAGTTACTCCAAACGTGGCAAAGAAACATATCCCACAATGCACATTCCTAGTGGAAAACTATTCAGTTGTAGAAACCGCTATTTGATGGTTACACACAAGTAACTAGTATTCGAAAAGTGAGGGGAGGGGGTGGCTATCTTCATGAATCCAATAATTAATTTGTTTAGCGCTTTATTATATAATTGCAAGTACCTCATGTTTCCTACAAACTGCGTCACACTTAAGGAAGAATGAGTGGAAATGCACATTCGCGGTACATGCCTAAAAAAGTGTCTTCCGAACAAATACAGAAATAACATGCATTTCAGACTGTTCCTGTCCATTTTTTTTGATCGGCACGAATGTTTTGCTCATGTTCAAGTGTCTAAAAAATCATTCCTTGTTGAAATGTATTGATAAGCGTTTAATGTAAATGTTCATAGTTATATTTCTTCTACCTCTCGGTATCTACTTCAAGCAGGTTAGTTTTGAATACCGACAATTTGAATCAAGGTCATCAACGAACTTCACAATTAGTCGTAGCCATCTGCAATGGTTTGGAATTGCTCGGCTTTCTGCAATTTTATTCCATTTTGAAAGCAATTAGGTATCATTTTTTTTGTATGCATGGGACATTTCTTTCTTTTGTCGTATAAGAGCGTTTTGTTCGCGCCTGTCCAAAAGTCCAATGACAATTCAATCGGTAGTTGATCTACATTGTAGATAATTATAAGTGCTAGATTCGAAAATCTTTCTTAATATTCCTGGTATGTTCCAGCTTCATTCGAAGGTAATTGAAAACAATTAAGAACATAACGCGCAACAATCAATTTTGGCGAATTTGAATGGTATTTTACGGTTTTCATTTGTTCCTAATGACAGATGCACGATTTTTTCTCAACTTTTTGTTAAATCTAGAGTCCGAATACATGTGAATACATGTGATTGGGGTATTAGAATATGGTTTAAGTTCATAGTTTAAAAATGAATAAACGTGTATAAACAACGAAAATTTTAAAATATATCTACATGATGTTTATAACTAAATCATATGTATAACATGCATTTTCCCAATTAAAATCAAAGCAGTAACAATTAAGTGTTAACAAAACGAATATATCAGAAATAATAAAACATATCCTTGAAATGAATATAAATTGAACAGCATAAAAGATAGCAAGTTCGCAGCAATTTATAAATTATACATGACAAAACAATTATCAATGAGATTGACAGTTTTTAATCTGTCACTTGAAACCAATATTATCAATGCTCGATGTCAATACGTTGACGTTGATTTTATTGTGCAGTATGATTGCTGATTATTGGATAACAATGGTTATACATGTATTGAACTTTTGTTGTTTTAAGTTGACGATTATTTTTGCTTAGCTATCTGTGAACAACATGCAGACAAACAAACGTTCGTATGTATGTACTGTGACCGTCTGGTTGATATTTAAAGTCAATTGGATTTTATTTCGTCTCTAATACATCATCAACTTACCGGAACTTTGTTCAATATTTGGCGTTCTTAAGAAAATGTTTGGATTTTTGAAGACAACGCGTGCGGACAAGTCAACCGCTAAAACGGAAGGCAGTCAAAAGAGAGCAGCGGAAACTAAAGACACCGCAAACACAGCTCCATCCGACGAAAGTGCCGAAGACATGAAGCCGGTGTCTTTTGTGCTGGAGTTCAAACCGGCTGAGCCGAAGAAGGTACCATCCAGGCTGTCAGCAGACTCCAGGAACCGGAAGAAAACACAAACACTGGTAGGCTATAATTTATCAGTTTGACTTTAATGACATGTGTTCTGTGAAAACGTAATGCACGAGCGTTACGTTTCGTCCGTGAGTAGCCTGTACGGTACTTTCCGGATTTATAATACAGAAGAGACGCAATTGCCGGAAAATTCCATAAAATGTTTACGGGATGACACGTCACGCACGTGCATTAAGCCAAGCGTTCACAGCATGCAAATCATATACACGTTTACGGGGAATCGCTGTAAGCTACAAGTATATCACACGTACAGTATTAATTTATACTTTTGTAAATTAAAATTGGACCGTTGAAAATGTATTTATGTTATCCCATCAGGTTGAGTACACCGACGGCGAGGCCATGTTGATAGCGGATATTCTACGAGAATCTCACATAGAGGAGAAGAAGAATGCTGGTAGAACCGACATCAAACTGTACGATGCCTCTCGCAGACGAATGTGCTCGAACCACATAAAAGAGCAAGCGGCCACGAAATTGTTTTGTATGTAAGTAGGCTTACTCGTAACATGGATCGGCCTCATGCCCGGTGTGAATATACGCGATATTTACTTCATTTAGCGAATGATACGAGCTGGTAGTAATACAAACTTCTTTGAGCATCCACATACTACGAATTGGCGTTGAATTTCATTTCACAGTCTTGTTATTATTATTGTTAAGCAAATACAGTCAAATACTGAAATGTGTTGTTGTACAGGAAAAAACAGTCATGAAAATTGCGATGTAGCACATGTACTGAATTTTTGTGTTGTCCATCAATATATGTATATCGCTGATTTTAGGCAAACTGCCGACATCAGTGAGCGACGCCAAAAAGTCAAAGAGATGGCTTCAGCAGGACGACGACGGGCAGCGGAAGAGAGGGGAAGTAACAAGCACCTGGCAGTCGCATGAGACAAACGATTGACAAATGAACAAATAGACAAAACTTACACAACATGCACTACGTGGGAAAAATAACCGAATGTTTTTTTCGGAGAGTTCAGTTCATGTATATAGTCAACGTATTCATTAACGACTTTTTGATATAATACCACTTAATTGTAGCTAGGTTTTAGCTTGAGTAGGATTAGTGTCGCAAAGATCAGCGTTATAAGTGTGGAACCCATGTAATATTAGCTCTCTCAATGTTTGATAAACTCTTAGCGATCAGTACTTGGATGCACCACATGTGTGAAGGTCATCAATCTAAAGTCTATGATCTCTAATTTGAACCAGCACGCGCTTTCATCATTTTCGTGTTTAATCATTTTTTATTATAATTTATAGTAATATTGGTATGAATAAATCTTGGTATGGTCTTGTGTTGTGATAATCAGATTGGGGGAGCCGGAGCATCCGACGACCAACCAAAAAAAGTTCATGTCATGTTTGTTTTCAAAGGACTACCTCGTGCAAGCAGGAGGTTCATGAATAAGTACATAATAAGTTTACTTATTTAATATGTATTCTAATTATCTCAATAGTGTCGTATAAGATACACTTATTATTTTGAAATATGAAAAACAATTTGCATATAATACATAACGACCGGTACAGGGGCCGTCAATAAATTATGTCACGCTCCAGGGGGGGGGGGGGGGGGGTTAAAAAGTGAGACAGTTTGTGACAGGTGGAAGGTCAGGCCATGTTTGACGTCACACATTTTTTTCTTTTTTAATTTTAGTAGAATTAAATAGCTTTAAAAATAATGCGATGAAGTCCCGCAGGGTCTCATTAGCGACAGGGTAAATCCTTACCAGATCGTGAAAAGGCGCAGGCTTGTCTGGAGATACATAGGCCACATATGGCATAATTTCAAGCTGTTGTTGATTAGATTTTAAATGAAATGTTATTTCAGAATAGTTTCAATGAAATCGTGTCAAATTGATATGATGTAAATTTGTAATATATTTGTTTATTTATGAAGATTTTGTCATGCTTTTTAAAAAAATGTGTGAAACTTTTGAATTAGTTTTCTGTCAAAATAACATGAAATAGTTATACGTATCTCTTGAATGTGTTGTTCACGATTGATCTCTCCAGGAGCACTAGAATGCTTTAACGAAGCCTTGTTAAGCCCTCGTTTTATGTATAACCTTGCTTTCGTTATTACTATATGTTATCCGCTGCATAATTATGTCACTGAGCGAGGAATTCGGAATATATTTTTTACATATATAGTATAAATTATTATACACAATTTTGAGGATTCATGGTAATATTTATATAATTTAATAATTATTATCAAGTAACGCTTATAAGTTATATACTTCTTATCCTGTGTAAAAAGATTGCATAATCGGAAGATTAATTTATCGCTGCGGGAGTATGGTAGATTTGTACAACACTTGCACTTTTATATCAAACACACAAATTTAAACGCGGCCTTAATATCATTTTTTCCCCAATATTTAATCCCGAATTTTGAGTTGGCTGTGCGGTTGCTTAAATTATATAAGCAGATAACCCTGTAGAACACGAGCACTCACTGTGAATCACAGTTAACTCCCATATGCGCCAGACCATCATCCGGGTCTCTCAGATTATAATGGCGGTCAAGGTGGCAACTCTATAATTGTTCATGATCGCTTGATTTTATTGCCTGAATGTACTGTAAATGACAATTGAGCAAGTTGGTTGTAAATAGTATGCTGATTTAAAAATGCAGAGTAATCAGTCAACACTGAGTAATGACACGTTTAAAGTGATTGGAACTGTTGAAATCGATCAAGAAAAACAGACAGCGGCCATGACGGTTCCGTCGCCGAGTGAAAATTCGCAACTTCCATCATCACAATCGTGCGGTCTTGATGTTTCTTGCAGCGATGATGACGAAGTTTCAGAGGTTGTTATGTATTTTATGCGAGTTCTTATTCAAAATACATGGACGCCATGTAAAACCTTTCGTTCCTATGGTCACTTCTTTTGTGATTTTTGCTAAGCCATGTGACCCATTGAGCATTAATTAATTTTTGGGTAATATGTTGGCAGAACAAGACCAAATGTGTCATGTGGTAAATGGTTATGGTATAACGGTATTTTCTCTTGACACTTAATTTGATATGCATATTTAGATATCCGTATTGAAATGTGCAATTTCAAGCAAGAAGATTGTGTAATGGCATCATGCGCTTCTTTTCATCACGGTCTTATCTTTATTCCAATACTGTACCATATATATCTGTAGGGCATCGTCGTTATGATGTTTACTGAATTATTCAATGTTCTGAAATGATCCTCAAATAAATCCCAATTCTCCTAACTATTCACTCACTGGAAGCCCTTGCCTGCAAATATGAGAACAAATGTGTGTCAATCAAATGCTTTCAAGGCCACTGGGTATTATACTTCAAGTCCTTCTGTT
The DNA here is from genome assembly GCA_007657795.1 of Dreissena rostriformis. Lineage (NCBI taxonomy): Eukaryota > Metazoa > Mollusca > Bivalvia > Myida > Dreissenidae > Dreissena > Dreissena rostriformis. The sequence continues at coordinate 43,011 of VMBQ01001108.1, read as the reverse complement.
CTGCCTGGCATAAAACACAAAATCAGTCTTATGCAGCACTTACATTCCAATAAGCTTTTTTGGTAATGGGACGGGGTTTCTTTGGTTTGGGAAAATTGTGAAAGAAGTGTGTATTTTTTAAAATACAAGTGTTTTCAATGTTATATTAACTAAGGTTCATTTAAAAGATACTTAAAGAGCGAGATGGGAGATGAAATAAACATTGATTTTCTTTTTTGGAAACCTTCATTTAGGAAAAATACATCTTTTCTCTTGGGAAGGGGGCTGTTAAAAGGCCCAATTTGGAACAGAAAAAAACACTGCCTAATTTTCTCAAGAGCAATAAGGAATACATATATTTGTTGTCTTTAAACCATTTTTTGTCTACTTTAAACTATACCTTAATTTTGCTTTAATAGTAACCGAATTAAGTCAGTGTCATATTGGTTAAGACAGTAATCCCTAGATTGCTACTCTAATAGGAAGGATACCATGTTGATTACTTAATTGCCAAGTGTCCTCACAACATAAGAACCCAACGTTACACAATCTTATCAAAAGTGGTCATATGTCGATACTAGATTAGGATCTAAAAAAATATTAATTAGACAAGGTTTGGTGACAATACATCGATTGTCGGTCTCACTGGAAGAAAACTAGTCTAAATGACATTGTTTTCATTAGCAACACTTAACTTATAAAATAACACTTATCAATTCATAATGCTTTTTGTATAAGTTAATTTTGTTTTCCAAGATGTTCTTTAACTCATCATTATAGATGATAAACTAAAAATCTCCGATGATAAACTAAAAATCTCCGCTAAATATATGCAGACAGTACTGAGTAGTGAGCCCTAAAGAACTGCACACCAACAGCCTTTTTTTGGATGAATATATAAATCATTGCGTCATGAATATCTCTAAAATTGGGAATTTGAAACATGGGTATTTAACTGGAAATAAGCATTTGAATGTTAAATGGTGGGAAAGTGAGTGAATGAGTTTTTTAGTTCAATATTGTCTAGCATTTTAATTGACCTAAGTTTGAATATTTTGTATGTAACTAACAATAAAGGCAAATTACTTTCTAATACTAATGAAATGTTGTACATCATTATCCCAAGTGCATCATTTTATTATGATTTTATTTGTAGGTTGATTCTTTTATCCTTGACACGGAAGACCCAGGCCTAGAGTCCAATTTCCTGCTGCCGCAGGCCGTTGAGAACACCAACCTACACACTGTCACTGTGGACCCAGAGACCCATGCCCGCCTGGAGGCCCTGCTAGAGGCTGCAGGTGAGGGTGGGCAGCCTTCCTTGGCTTTAAACTTACGGAAATATGGTTTTAACTTAACTAAGTTTTTTAATTCTTGAATATTTCAGACCCGTACAGGGTTATGTGAAGAAAAAGATGTTGTTGCTAAACAAAAGATCTTTGTTATTTTATGTCCACCAGTATATACTGGGGGACATAATGTTTTTGCCCTGTCTGTTGGTCTGTTGGTTTGGCCCAACTTTAACATTGGCCATAACTTTTTCAATATTGAAGATAGCAACTTGATATTTGGCATGCATGTGTATCTCATGGAGCTGCACATTTTGAGTGGTCAAAGGTCAAGGTCATCCTTCAAGGTCAAAGGTCAAATTTATGGGTCAAAATCGCTCAAAAGTGGACATAGTGTTTCACAAACACATCTTGTTTATATGTGTAGAAAATGGGTGTCAAACATTTAAGGCTGATATTGTATATCTGCAGTTTGTAGACCTGAATTTTGCAGTAACTTGTTAGATCGAAAAAGATGATGCACATACACATTATATAGGCCTTCAATGTAGTGCTTTTTGATTGAAATGAAAATACTTGTATTACTCATCAATAGTTGACCTCTACACAGTATAAAGGGGGGATATCAGTAATCATTTTATTTTTGTTGAATTTAAAAATATGTGTCCTGAGCTTGCATATGTTATAAACAATGGATCTTTTAAGAAATCAAAGGCCCCAAGTATCTCTAGTCAACTTTTATTTTGAAAATAACAAACTGATTAACAGCAAACTATGACTCATAATTCAAATGCTTGTCCATGTAACACGCATTTAATGTGTCTCATGCTGTTATGTGTGGTAAATATGCCTTTAAACATAGGGCATCCAGAAAAGACATGTTATTGTTTGCTGATAACATCATTTTTTTTGTATGATTCTTCTTACTTTGTATCTGTTAGCCTGCAAGCTATAGGAACTATACGCTGCACTTTACCCACTTAACATAGAAGAGTACACAGAACCTGTACAGTGGAAATTGGAACGCAGTGTCAATATAAATGTTTTCCGTGTATGTTTTTTATGCCCCCAGTAGGGTGGCATATAGCAGTTGAACTGTCTGTCCGTCCGTCCGAAAACTTTAACGTTGGCCATAACCTTTGCAATATTGAAGATAGCAACTTGATATTTGGCATGCATGTGTATCTCATGGAGCTGCACATTTTGAATTGTGAAAGGTCAAGGTCATCCTTCAAGGTCAAAGGTAAAAAAATACACTCCAAGGGAAGTAATAAGCTTTAAAAGGGAGACAATTTCTAAACCTGCAAAATGATATATTGAAATTTTATTTCAAAGCGGTGCAATAGGGGGCATTGTGTTTCTGACAAACACATCTCTTGTTTTCTTCATATTTTTCCGGTCTCAATGCTCTAATTAGAAACAATAGGTTTTTAGTGATTTAAGTACGTGAAATATGCTGGTCGCAGGGTAAAAAATATCCCTGAACTGTAATTATATAAGTCAGTGTACATAACCTCTGATAGTGACTAATATTTAAGTGAATAATTTGTTTGCACAGAATACATTTTTAGTTTTTGAAAATAAACTCCCTGAGTAGTCTTTTTTTAACCTCAGCCTAGCACAAAGTGCTACAGGGCGTGCTTTTTTGGTAAAATGTCCCTCATGTAATTGTATACAATTATGATTACAAATGTTTGTTGCAGGTATTGGCAAGCTGTCCACGGCGGATGGAAAGGCCCTAACTGACCCTGAGGTTCTGCGCAAGCTGACCTCATCTGTAAGCTGTGCCCTGGACGAGGCAGCACAGGCCCTGCACAGGATGAGGGCAGAACAACAGAGCCAGTTAGGGAACACTGACGGGTAGGCACTATATGAGCCATGGTCTGGGAAATCTCTGCTTTATGCATTTGCGTAAAGTGTCATCCCAGATTAGCCTGTGCAGTCCGCACAGGCTTATCAGAGACAACACTTTCCACCTACACTGGATTTTTGTTTAGAAGAAACTTACTTTTCACAAAACATTCCATAAAAGCAAAAAGTGTTGTCCCCGATTAGTCTGTGCGGACTGCAGAGGCTAATCTGGGACAACACTTTACGCAAAAGCATTAAGCCCAGATTTCCCAGAACAAGGTTATATGTTGATAGTTGATTTAATTGATAGAAGTAGATGTACAGCTGAAAAAGCTTACCATGAGTTGTCATGTCTGGTCATTGAAACCGTTGTCAATATTTTAATTCTATGTTGTTGATTATAATATTAATAAGAAGTGTTGATTATGCATAATCGGCTAAATATTATTATCTGTAAACTGCCAAGAATTTGATATATAACTTTAGTGTGCGCGTTTGTTGAAAATTGATTGGTAATAAAAGTTGTTGTTTAAGTTGTGTTTAAAAATATGGTATTAACTTGATTTTTGTATGGGATGATCTGAAGTAACCAACTTTGATCTCCAGATTTAAATGCTTGCTCTTCAGTCACTAATGCTTTGTTTTGCTGCACCGACAGTCAGCGGTCACTAGCGGAGGCATGCAGTGATGGTGACGTGCCCACAGTGCGCAAGCTGCTGCGCGAAGGTGGCAGTGTACATGAGACCACAGAGGAGGGGGACAGTCTACTCTCCCTCGCCTGCTCTGCTGGATACTATGAACTTGCTCAGGTTGGATCTTCTGTGTAACACATCTTTCAGTTTTTGGAAATCATTTTAAATGTAGGTACCTAATGTTACGATAACTATTTAATATTTTTGTAACTCAAAAAAAAATATGCAGGTATTTAATATAAAAATAATTAAGGCATGTTATAACAAGTGTAGACAATACTGGTATTTCTTAACGGGACTTTTTCATAGTTTGGCAAAATGATAGATTCAAAAATGACTGTATGTGTTATCCTTCCACATGGAAAATAACTGTAGTAAGAAAAAAAGAAAAAGAAGATATGTTTATTGTCTATCATAAATCGCAGTGTGTAAAATAATAAGCATGTGTGATGCTTTCTATTAATTGACAAATATGCGTGTTAGGGAACTATTAAAACTCCACCTTATATAAACAGCTGGAGTGGCTCAGTGGTAGCACATTGGTTTTTGCTCCTTGATGTCCTGGGTTCGAATGGAAAATTTTATATTTGTGTTAGCAAGTGTTTTTTCTTTTTTCAGGTGTTGTTGGCAATGAAGGCCAATGTAGAAGACCGGGGCATCAAGGGGGACTGTACCCCTCTCATGGAGGCCGCCAGTGGGGGATATGTGGACATTGTTAGACTGCTCATCATCCACTCAGCAGATGTCAATGCACAGTCCTCGGCCGGTCAGTGAACTTGAACTGTAAAGTATTCATTGCAGGCAGTGAAGATGGTGAAATCTGATATGACATATACTTAGGCTAACTTGTCCGTCAATCGACTAACGATGTTTTTCCATACAGGAATAGTAATGTAGGTAGGTAATACAAACAATTGATTATGTCATCACTGATAAGAAATGTTTTTAATAAGTATGGATATTATAAGTTTTAATAAATTAAAACTAAAAAGATCATGGTAGAGTTCCGTCTTCAGGTTTGCCAGTTGGAAATCATCATTTACTGTCCTGTTTTGCAGGAAACACTCCACTGCACTACGCGGCCTGTGGCGGCTATGAAGACGTTGTTCAAGTACTGATAGAGGCTGGAGCCAACGTAGAGCAACACAACGAGAACGGACACACCCCCCTCATGGAGGCCGCAAGTGCCGGCCATGTGGGCGTGGCAGCCATACTTCTCAACAACGGCGCAGGCATCAACACCCATTCCAATGAGTTCAAGGAGAGTGCCCTTACGCTTGCATGCTACAAAGGTATTTATAGATCATCGTCAGAATTATGCTGAAGTCATCAGTTAGCTAAAAAGCATTTTTATAAGTGGGGCCAAAATAATGTACACAATATATGTTACGTTCAACTTTATTATTGTGTACCATAATATTTGATACAGATTGTACAATTAACTATTGTTTTCTCATATAATTCCTTATAATTAGGATTGGCAAAACAAAGCAGATCTGTTACCATTAACCAGTTAAGTAATTTAAAAAACTAAGAATTTTAAGCCAAACAGGCCTAACATGGATTGACTTGGGTCATAAATAACTTTTGATTGTATGGATGACTGCAATGCTTTAAATATGGTTTTAGATGTATCGTTCACAATTTGTCCTGTTTAATGGAAGTCAAACTCCTTGCTTAAAGTTTCTTACCTAAACCAATTAAGTAATGTAAGTCAAAGTCCTCGAAAGATTTTTNCATGTAAGTTCATTATCAATATAATCCTAAAGCACCCTCTTGTTTTCTGCAGGCCACCTGGAGATGGTGAAGTTCCTGTTGGAGGCTGGGGCTGACCAGGAGCACAAGACGGACGAGATGCACACGGCGCTCATGGAGGCCTCCATGGACGGGCACGTCGAGGTGGCACGCCTCCTGCTGGACAGCGGCGCACAGGTCAGACCCACCAATTTGCGCATCACAATGCAGTGTGCAACTGTTTAGAATGTTATGATATCACTTTGGTGCACATTCATATGGAACGACTTGTTCATATTTACATGAAGTGTTTTGACCTATTGTATATTTTTCACAAATGTTGCAAGAAAAAGGGTCTAGTAACTGTTTATAACACACACTCAATTTATGGGATCAATCGTCAAAAATCCACAAAAAGGCAACGTATCATGCGTTTCTTGTAGTTAACATAGTACAAATCAAGCTTCTAAATTAGATCTCCTGCTTATTGGTGGAGTCAAATAAGGAGCTACTATCTTAGCCATCTATATTGCAATGTATTTGAGGTTTTTTCGGTATTGAAGAATATTCGTTTTCATTCCAAAATGGCGTTGTTTGCAGTACACATAATTTTGGAATTACCAATTTATGGTATTTCAGGATATCTTCCAGCTAGCTATTCTAGAAGGCACATTTTTTATCCTTACTTGATGAAACTTGGTCAGAATGTTAATCAAGATAATAACTAGGCCGAGATCGAGTCTGGGTCCAAAAACTAGGTCACCACGTCAAATCTAAGAAAAACCTTGTAATCCCTCTTGAGGCCACATATATGACTTGATCTTGATGAAAGTTGGTCATAATGTTAACTTGACAATATGAAGGCAAAGTTCTAATCTCAGTCAAGTGTGGCTTAAAACTAGATCACCTGGGCATGTTATTGCTTTGCGCTAATATATCTGACATTAAAAATCATAACATTATCAACTTGTGTGCTTGCATTTGTAGGTGAACATGCCAGCGGACAGTTTTGAGTCCCCGCTCACCCTGGCGGCCTGCGGGGGTCATGTGGAGCTGGCCAACCTGCTCATTGAAAGGGGAGCTAACCTGGAGGAGGTCAATGACGAGGGTTACACACCACTCATGGAGGCTGCACGAGAAGGACATGAGGAGATGGTGGCTCTGCTTTTAGCTCATGGTACGCATAGCAAGTACATTTTTCTTTTAGATAATTTTTATAGACAAAGTTTTTTTTTCACCTAAACTGTCTTTCGAAAGCCTATTATGTTTAATAATGAACATATATATTTAAAAATATGCAATCAATACAAGTACTCGTTTTTGTGAAGCTTCTTTATGTATGTATGTTTTCACCATTGATGTACCTCTGCAACTGACCGTGCGATGATACTGGATGAAAATGTATTGAGCCATCCTGAACGCATGTCATTCATCGATCGCCTTGTTCTGTCATGTTACCTGATAATAATTAATTGACAGGCTTTTTACAATATTCTTACACCCTCAACATTATTTGTCAGCTGTTAACCTTAGTAAGCGCAGTTATAACTTGATAAAACATACTTCAAATGATCCACCTTTCATGAAAGCAGAAAGTGTCGTCCCTGATTAGCCTGTGCAGACTGTACAGGCTAAGCTGGGACAACACTTTAGGCACATGCATTCACTGCCTGTCTGTGATTGCCAGATGCGGACATTAATGCCCAGACAGAGGAGACTCAGGAGACGGCGCTGACCCTGGCCTGCTGTGGAGGGTTCCTGGATGTAGCAGACTTCCTGATATCTGCCGGCGCTGACATCGAGCTTGGCTGCTCTACGCCCCTCATGGAGGCTGCACAGGAGGGACATCTGGAGCTGGTCAAATATCTCCTCAAATACAGTATGTTATGGTCTTGTGGCTTTAAATGATTTCAACTGATTTAAAGTCATGTACCAAAGTGAGAGATAAGTAGAAATTTATTGACAGTTCATTTGGCAATTTAAAACACTTCATTGTTTATGAATTTGTTTAACGAAAAAACTTACTTAGTATGCAATCAATGTTTGTTGGAGATTAATTTAAGCAGGCAAAGTTATTGACCAAATGAACATCAACACCATCCTATAATATTATAGTTTGTTAATGAATACTTACAATAAATTAAGTTATACGTATTTAAAAAATATATATATATATATATTTCAGTCGCTTTTGTTCTATTTGTTATATCATAGTTGTATATAGATAGAACAGAAAACTTTGTATTTAACAGTAAATTTGTTTTGTACGTCTAGCTATTGAACAATCTGTTTTCCAAAAATGTCACAATTCTTCAATTGTCAAAAGATTACCTGGGTCACATTTACCTGTTTGTCTTTGTATAAATTGAGACAATTACCCAAGAACATTTCATTAGTTGTTTAAAAACTATAAGAAATCATAAACCATTTAGATATCATTGTCAGCAAAGAAAAATCATCAGTGGCGGGCCTCACATTTTGATATATCAACTAGTTACATGGTATCATATGTTATCTTTCAGAAGCCAATGTGAATGCTACAACTGGTACGAATGATACTGCGCTTACATACGCCTGTGAAAACGGCCACACAGATGTTGCAGATGTTCTCTTACAGCATGGAGCAGTTCTGGTAAGATTATCTTGAAATTTGGTGTTAAGTATCCTACAGTGGATCTCTCTTGTTTTTGAAAAAAATTGATTGTTTTTGAAAAATTGGAGTAATAGTGAATTTTTATGCCCCCGGTAGGGTGGCATATAGCAGTTGAACTGTCCGTCTGTCTGTCCGTCCGTCTGAAAGCTTTAACATTGGTCATAACTTTTGCAATATTGAAGATAGCAACTTGATATTTGGCATGCACGTGTATCTCATGGAACTGCACATTTTGAGCGGTGCAAGGTCAAGGTCATCCTTCAAGGTAAAAAAATAATAAAAAAAACCAAAGCGGCGCAGTAGGGGGCATTGTGTTTCTGACAAACGCATCTCTCGTTATGTTTATTTTTAATGTAACTTTTCACTTCTTTTCGAAAGACCATCTGAGCTCAAGATAAGGTTTTATATGAAAGGGTACTTTTACCCTCTAAACTTTTTGTCAAATTTGTAAAGTGTGTTATCTGATGAATGTGAGTGTGAAGTATATGACTGTGAGAATAATTCTCATGAAATATTAGTGTTGTTCATTGAAATAATTAAATAGATTTCATGTACTTTTTTTCAAAATTACATTTTGGAAAGATTCCATGTAGACCATTTCCACTTCATATTCTTTTAAGGGTACTAGTACTACCTACTTACAATTTCTAAATGAAATTTATGCAATGTAAATTGGGGACAGTGGTCTAGTGGTAGGATGCTGGTCTAGGGATCGGAAGGTCCCTGGTTCGAATCCTGCTTAGGGCACTGGATTTTTCTGAGCAAAAAATTAATCCCACGCTTGCTCCTCTCCACCCAGGTGTATAAATGTGAGGGAAATAAGTCAATGTGCCGTGGCTTCCTACTGTGCCATATGTAAACGGACGACTTAAATCCCGGTGATCGGGGGGTTAATGTCGAAGTCGGCTGAAGATGCATACGTTATCGAAGCAGACTATAAACCGCACCTTTAACCTTTTAACCTTTAATGTGAAATGTTGTTTACTAAAATTACCCTCTTATTGGGAACCCTGAACCATGAAAGCAAATCTTATCTGTTGGCTATTCTTTTTTTTCACTAAGCAGCTTTTCAAGAGCTTTTTTACACGCCATTAACTACATGTATGTGGAATGATGGTTCACACAAATCAACAATTGTATCCACATTAGCTAAAATTATATAAACACACCAGCATCCAAACACAAGAAAGCTGTCATATTTTTTTTTTTTTTTTTTTTTTTTTTTTTTTTTTTTTTTTTTTTTTTTTTTTTTTTTTTTTTTTTTTTTTTTTTTTTTTTTTTTTTTTTTT
>VMBQ01001108.1:0-29569 GCA_007657795.1 Dreissena rostriformis | reverse complement strand
CACCACCACCACCACCACCACCACCACCAGTGACAAAAAACGTATTCACACAATGGCTGCTACTACAACTTATAGCCGATATAGGGGCATGCATGTTTTACAAACAGCCCTTGTTATGCTTGCAATAATATGTTCATGGTATGTTTTTAGTAGGGATGTAATCGATTTCGACAATATATCAACGATATGCAATTGCCGATTCGTTTTCAATATCAATTTTGAAATATTGAGTATCGTTTATCTAATTACCTCACAGGTTGAAATTTTAACATAAAGCAGGCTGTTCTTTGTTTTTATATAGATTCCACTATATTATGACACAATTTCATTATTTTAATAACACTATTTAATTTACCCTGTACATGTACATTACATCTAACAACTTAAGAATAATGCAGTTATATTTAGGTTTTTAAACATAATAGCCAAGAGTTAATGTATTTTTATAACTTATTTTAAGCGAGTCATAGCACCAAACACCCATAAATCGATATATTGCTGTATCGTCGATATTTCCTTTCACAAATAGGATGATCTATGGGTACCCTAGATGTATCCACCTGATTGTCATTTTGATCGGACAATTTTTGAAGGAGTTATGGCCCTTTGTTACTTTTAACTTTATAGAAGATATAGGGAGAAAATCTTGTTATCACAACTCCTCTGAAACTACTTAGAGGATTTTCACATTATTACTACAGAATGACCTATCGGTGCCCTACTTGTGTCCACTCAATTTTCATTTTAATTGGACAATTTACCGGTATGAAGGAGTTATGACCCTTTGTTACCAGGTGCCGTGTGAAATAGGTGAGCGACTCCAGGACCATCATGGTCCTCTTGTCATGGTCTTCTTTTCTTTTTTTTATCAATATAGGAGCAGGAAGAGGATGAAACTGCTGTTCTATGATCATATTAGCTTCGTTTACAAAATTTTGTGTAACTTTTAAGGAAAAAAATTAAAATCTTTGTTTGATAAACTAAATTATATTGTTATTATGCCATTATACCACCACCACCACCATCACCACCACCACCACCACCAAGTTCACAGTGACAAAAAACGTATTCACACAATGGCTGCCACTACAACTGACAGCCCATATGGGGGGCATGCATGTTTTACAAACAGCCCTTGTTTAATCTTAATACTATGTTTGACAGTATGAACTATATTACTATCTTTATAACATGATATAACACCTGATCATGTCCACCTCAACAGCAGTACACAGCCCACCAACTGCAGCAGGCTCAACAGGCAGTACAGCAGCAACAGCAGTTCGCTCTTGCCTCCCAACACCAGGTCCAACCGTCAGTGCAGCAACAACATCAGTCTCTGCTGCAACAAGCCCAGGCCCTCAATCCACAGTTCCAACAACAGTTCTTTAATCAGCAGGTATGGAGGGCTCGGGAGTATGTGTTTTGCTGACTGTCCTTAACAAGATGATCACAGAAACAAAATTAATATTAAATAGTAGTTTATAAGAAAATAATCACTGATTGATATTCTTTTAAGTTTATTTAAAATACAATTTTACTTGTTTTACTGACTGGCAGAATCTATTTGTGAATGAATTTCATCTAAAATGCATACACAAAAGCAAACATTATGATGTTTGCACTATGTTAAAGTAACAAGTTTGCAATATAAAGCCATCACATTTTTATAATTATGTAAATAATTATGCTCATGAAAGCATGTCTGTTTGCTTTTAGCAGCATCAGCAGTTACTTCAGCAGCAACAACAAGCTCAGCATCTGCAAATGCATCAACAACAGCAGCAGCAGCTGAAATCTCCAGTAGTCTCCAGTCCTGCCCTGAAACCTGGCCAGAAGAAGACGAAGTCCCTCCTGCCCTTGTCGCTGATCAACCCGGAGCACAAGGATCTAGACATGCTGTCCCCCTCCACACCTCTGACTCCCAACCCCTCGCCCCCCTCCCCCAACACCATCTCCCCCCTGTACACCCCCATAGATCTGGATGCCCAGACGGAAAGCAATCATGATACAGCCCTCACGCTGGCCTGTGCAGGGGGCCACTCGGAGCTTGTCACCCTGCTACTTAATAAAGGAGCAGACATTGAACACAGGGACAAAAAGGGTGAGTAGAGTCTTTCAATATACATACTAATACCAGTCTTCAAAATTCGCACTAGCCCTTTTGAACAATACAGTAAAAATAAATTTAGGAGAATGAAAATTTCCATAATGATCCCTGGCCAGGCGAATTATATACTATGGCCAGAATTCAGGGGTGTAGAAAAAAGGAAAATTTCTTCATTCATAAATACTCAATGTTGGAAGAAAAGGTCACCATCTATGGAAAGCATTATTTTTCGATTAGATTATATTAGAAAAAGTCATAGCTCATCTAGTTGTCACATCTTATCGAATTTCTTCATTGAATTTCTATTTACCAGATAGTTACAATTTTCTTGTCCAAATAGAAAACTTATTTTGCAAAGTGGAAATGCCTGAGTTGGTATAAATTGTCTTTCTTTTACTATGGTGCCTGTTAAAAAAATGCAGACTAAATAAGGATTCTGAATATGCTTTTTATCCTCCCATCTTTCGACAGGAAGTATTATGGGTATTATTGGAACACTTTTGGTGGATGGGCGGTTTGGTCAGTCACACATTCATTGTTTCTGTTGTCGTACAGTTTTCATTGAATCTTTCACAATCTTTCTGGGAACGTTTTGTTGACATGAAATGAAGGCCAATTTCGATAACCATCTGATTCTCACCATGCCCTTCAGAGTATGATTCTCATTGTCACAGGTTTCACTCCACTGATCCTGGCTGCCACTGCGGGTCATACAGATGTAGTTGAGATCCTTCTGGAACATGGGGCCGATATTGAGGCCCAGTCTGAGAGGACCAAGGATACACCACTATCCCTGGCTTGCTCAGGGGGCAGATATGAGGTAACACCCCAGTATATCTTACCCCAAAAGTGAATGTATTAAAAGTTTGTGTTAAGATTTACCGATACCAGAACTAAGGCCATAACTGCCCTTATTTTGTGTGTGTAATTATTGCAAGGCCTGTCAGTCTTTTCTTGAAGATGGACAAATAAGACAGTACAGATTTACACAAAGAAAACACTTTAATGTATGGTCTTGTTCATGATATGGTACATTAATGTGATGAACTGGATAAATATTTAAAAAAAAAAAGAACAAAAAAGAATTTCACTGTTCCATATTGTTACTTATAAATTAAACATTTTCCGATTGTTAAATATTTATTATACCCCCACAAACGAGGTTTAGGGGGGTATATTGGAGTGAGCTTGTCTGTCTGTCTGTCGGTCGGTCCGTATTGGTTGTCCGTTCTCTAACTCAAGTAGTTTTCATCCGATCTTCACCAAGCTTGGTCAGAAGTTTTATCTAGATGATCTTAAGGCCAAGTTCGAACATGGGCCTTGTTGGGTCAAAAACTAGGTCAAGGGGTCACTTAGTGCGTTTTAAACATTGAGCATGGTGTCCGCTCTCTAATTGAAGTAGTTTACTTCCGATCTTCACAAAACTTGGTCAAAAGTTTTATATAGATGATCTCTAGGCCAAGTTCCAACATGGGCCATGCCGGGCCAAAAACTAGGTAACGGGGTCACTTACTGGTAGTACGTTTTACACATTCAGCATGGTGTCCGCTCTCTAATTCAAGTAGTTTTCATCCGATCTTCAACACACTTGGTCAGAAGTTGTATCTAGATGATGTGTAGGTCAAGTTTGAACATGGGCCATGCCGGGTCAAAAACTAGGTCATGGGGTCACTTAGTGCGTTTTAAACATTGAGCATGGTGTCCGCTGTTTTTTGTGAAGACAACATGCAAAATATTCTGTGTCAATGCGGCATGTGGGGGTATTCGTCACGTCTGTGACAAAGCTCTAGTGTTGAAATTAGAGTAGGCATTGTATTAGCTTCTGTATAGATGCACTAATATGCCTGCTTAAGTATGTAATTCTATGTAAAAGATATTCATTTAATGTCTGCATGTCTCATGCTTGTTGAAGGTTGTGGAGCTGTTACTGTGTCGTGGTGCTAACAAGGAACACCGAAATGTGTCTGACTACACCCCTCTCAGCCTGGCTGCCTCTGGCGGCTTTGTGAACATCATCAAACTCCTGCTATCTCATGGGGCGGAGATCAACTCTCGCACAGGGAGCAAGCTGGGCATTTCACCTCTCATGCTGGCGGCAATGAACGGGCACACTGCGGCAGTGAAGCTGCTACTGGACATGGGCAGTGACATCAATGCCCAGATCGAGACCAACAGAAACACCGCCCTCACCCTCGCCTGTTTCCAAGGGCGACATGAGGTGGTCAGTCTTCTCGTCGACCGCAGGGCGAATATTGAACACAGGGCAAAGGTACATCAAATCCTCACAGACCTCCAAATAAAACCATCACTTTCCAGACCATCCTTCAAAACTTATTTTCCTTTATAACCTATCAAAATCAAGATTCACTATCAAAACTCTTATTTGTTACAATCAGTCAGGCATATCTTAGTAAAGTAAGTCAAGAATATCTTAAACCTGCAGCAAAATTTAAATCAGAACTATCGTTCTCTTTAAGTTATTTAGCCAGTCCTTAAAACTTGGAAATAGTAAATGCTGAATCATCTGTACACATTTGAATGTCATAAATACGTTACCTGCTATCTTATAGCTTATCATTCTGTAAGGATTGTTATTCATCCGGAATATCTGGAGATCGCACACCATAATAGCCCGGATTTAGATAATAGGTCGGAACGGCCACACAGTGCAGTGCAACCTCGTCACTAAAAACGGTTTACCCAGAAATCATTCTTCTTCCGGATGCGTATAAATATACAGCCATTTTGGTTGATCTGAAAATTGATGCTGTGTTTACGCTGGGTTTTTGTGGGTTTCTGCAAATTTAGCTATAAGATAGCAGGTAACATATTTATGACATTAAAACAAATTTTTATAGTAAAATTCATTTTAATTATTAAATACTTACCTGCTATTGGTGAGTCCCACCTCCCACCCCGCTCTTCGCCTAATATTTTTATATATATTTGAAGAAGAATTATTTATGGGTAGACCGTTTTTAGTGACGAGGTTGCACTGCACTGTGTGGCCGTTCCGACCTATAATCTAAATCCGGGCTATTATGGTGTGCAATCTCCAGAAATTCGGGATGAATAACAATCCTTACGGAATGATAAGCTATAAGATAGCAGGTAAGTATTTACTAATTAAAATGAATTTTACTATAAAAATTTGTTTTAACCTTCTGACATTATATTTTAGCTCACTGAGGAACAATTGTTGTGTTTTCATTCCAGACTGGTTTGACCCCGCTGATGGAGGCTGCGTCTGGTGGCTATGTGGAGGTGGGGAGAGTGCTGCTAGACAAGGGGGCTGATGTCAACGCCCCTCCAGTACCCTCCTCCAGGGATACCGCACTCACCATTGCTGCAGACAAGGGCCATTATCGCTTTGTAGAGCTCTTGTTGTCAAGACATGCTGCCGTTGATGTGAAGAACAAGAAGGGCAACTCTCCACTATGGCTGGCTTGTAATGGTGAGTGAACAGTGATTTGCATGTTTCTTCTACTTATATTATGAAGAAAACTTCAATTCGCATTCACTGTTGTACATGATAATAAATCATTCTTCATACAAGTCATTTTAAACAGTGGAGATTTTTTACTTTAATTGAATATCTAGGCCAAGTTTGAATCTTGGTCACATATGTCTAGAAACATCAAAGGCCACCAGGTCAAATCTTTAAAAAAAAACTTTCGCTCCAGGGGCAACATTTATGACTTGAGCTTGATGAAACTTTGTAAGAATGTTTATCTTGACAATATCTAGGCAAAATTTGAATTGGGTGTCAGATGTGTGAAAAAACTAGGTAACAAAGTCATATCTTAAACAACATTGTTACCACTCTGGAGGCAACATTTAAGACTATGTCTTTATGAAGTTTTGTCAGAATGTTTGTCTTGACAATATAAAGGCCATGCTTGAATCTTGTAAAACAGTAGATCATCCGCATAACTTTTCAATCATTGATTTCCGTAAATTCTTAAGGGCAATCATGGCCCTCTTGTTAAGGTTTTACTGATGCACTTGATTTACAAATAATAAATTAACAACTTTGTTCTTTTTAGACTTGAAAAATGTCAATTTCTGATTGGGAAAAATTAAGTGAAGCCCAGAAAATAACATTTTATTACACAGTATTTTCTTACTGTAATATTTTGTTTAAATTTTCTTCATAAGCTGGTAAAGGTATTGATAATGGTAATACTTTCCTTTGATTGGCGATTGATGATTAATCCTCTTGTACATGTTGCTCAGGAGGTCACCTGGATGTAGTACAGCTGCTAGTCACAGCTGGGGCAGACATTGACAGCCAGGACAACAGGAAGGTCTCCTGCTTGATGGCCGCATTCAGGAAGGGACATGTGAAAGTCGTAAAGTGGATGGTGAAACATGTCAACCAGTTCCCGTCAGACACGGAGCTGTCCAGATATATACAGACTGTAGCAGATAAGGTACATATGCATTATGTTTGATCTTACTATATTAAAATGACAATAATTTTGCATTAAGTGTAGTTCAGATTGTCATGCTGTCATTTACTCCTGTTCTGTTAGTAATATTAGTCTTGTCCGATATATTTTTATTCACTACAGTCTTGACTGGACATATTACGGGAACACCCTTGACAGATTATTGGATGGGGAGGGCGGAGGCTTTCAGCTCTCTTATTATTACAGTTTTCATAGTATTTTCACCAAATTTTCTGTAAATGATTGTCAACATAAAATGGAGGCAAAGGTTTATAACCAGCCAAGGCATACCAGGCCCTTCAAATTATTGCCCTTTATTTATTGAAATATTCCCAAATTGGCAGTTTCGGTTCTCCTTCTCAAACAGATTTCAATGAATCTTCACCAAACTTTCTGGAAATGTTTGTTGACATAAAAAAGAGGTCAAGTTTGATAATCTGCTGATTGGCAACAGGCACTGAGTTATTGCCCTGTATTTATATGTGTTCAAAATTAGCGGCTTCGGCTCTCTAGCTCATTCATTTTTCATAGAACCTTCACCAAACTTGCTGGAAATGTTTGTTAACTTTAAATGGAGGGCTAGTGTAATAACCAGCCAATCCCAAATAGGGATTTCAGAGTCATTGCCCTTTGTTTATATATAAAAAAAGGAAAATAGCTGTTTCCCTCTCTCTTAATTATAGATTTTATTTAATTTTCACCAAAATTTCTGCCAGTGTTTGATGGCCAAGTTGTCTCAAGCCATATTCTGCCAGACGCTCTCGAGTCATTGCCATGTTTGGTATTACAGGAAGTCAAAATTATCCTTTAAAGCCCTCTTCTGCCATTCCCTTTTCACAGAATCTTCAGCAAATGCCAAGATATGGGATCCATTCCTTGAGAGGGGTGTATAATTCTGTCCATGATCTGGTTAACCAATATTGTTCAGTGGCAATCACACGAACAACATCAAGATTTTATTCAATCAACATGTCCTCAGTACTCCCATGAATGCTGCATAACACTGCTAAAGCTTCAATGTGGCTGTTTACAGGACTTACAGAAGAAGTGTCAGCAGTGCTTCGAGATCATCGTTCACGCGAAGGACCGTCAGGCTGCAGAGGCCAACAAGAACGCCACCATCCTGCTGGAGCAGCTGGATAAGGAACGGCAGGAGGAGGAGAATAGGCGAGCCGCTGCAGCCAAGAAACGAGAGAAGAAGAAAAAGAAGAAGAAGCAAAAACAGGAGTCCACTAAGGATAACGAGAATGAAAGGTTTGTGGCAGAAATTGTAATCCATGGAAATAATTTTGCATTATTTGTGTGTAAATGTGAACTTTTCATCACAATTTCAGTGTTTTGGGTGTAAAATATGTAGTTGATATAAAAATGTTAAGAAGATTCAGCAGTTTTATTCCTCAATATCTTGTAATTAAATGAAAGTCAACATCTTCCTTATCAAGGCTTATGGTTTAATTGGATGATTGCTACCTGCAATAATAATAAAACAGTACACAATGAAATAAGACAATTAATATGAATTTTTAGTTAGTAATTGCTAGCATATTCTGTGTGTATGGTGAAGTTTTTGTTTGCAAAGTTATTTTAAATACATTCAAGCTAGAAGTTTGATATAATGCACTAAACTTAAAAATAAGTTTCATTAGCTCCACTGGCCAGAGGCCAGCGGGGCTTATGTCATGGTCCTGTGTCCGTCGTGCGTGCGTGCGTCTGTGCGTGCGTGCGTTAACTTTTTCTTTAAACATCTTCTTTTCCTAAACTACAAGTCCAATTCTGATAGAACTTCTCACAAATGTTCCTGGAGTGAACCTCTTTCAAATTTGTTCAAATTATGCCCCTGGGGTCAAATTTGACCCCGCCCCGGGGGTCAATAAATTGAACATATGCTTATATAAAGCCTATTTTGTGCAAACTTTAAAAATCTTCTTGTCTATAACCATTGGGCCTAGTGCTACCACATTTGGTATGTAGTGACATTTAATAGTTCTCTACTTTGTTTGTTCAAATTATTCCCCTGGGGTCAAATTTGACCTTGCCCCGGGGGTCACAAAAATGCTTATATAAAGCCTATTTTGTGCAAACTTTAAAAATCTTCTTGTCCATAACTGTAAGGCCTAGGGCTACTAAATTCGGTATGTAGTGACATCTAATAGTTCTCTACTTAGTTTGTTCAAATTATGCCCCTGGGGTCAAATTTGACCCTGCCCCGGGGGTNTAATTTTATCGGGAAATGTTCTCATAAATGATAACGACTTAGCGACGATTTAATTTCTGATTGCATGTGCAAGTTACAATAACAATGTGTATTGGTAGCAATTAGCGGCCCAGTCATAACGCCATAGTAATAGCGCGTGACAAAATCAATAGATCTTTATCGCTGATAAGGTGTGAATAACAACACTTATCTAGCGTGTGTTATTATAAGAAGGTGATAAAAGGATTAGTGATCGTTTATTGTGGCACAACGGGTATCGAATTGCAACTTTTGTAACAAACTTTCAGCATTTATGGAAGATGACATTTTGTCACGTAAAACGTCTGTTAAAAACTTTTGGATTCTTTTACATGAGAACGATATCGTTATGCCGTACTTTCGGTTTATAACAGCGATACGCTATTACTTTTGCGGACGTGACGTCATTGACACATGCCAACCGTTAGGTAAAAATATCTTCCAATGAACATAATACGAAATGTCGGATTAACCGAATTAAAGAGATGCATGAGTAAACAACATTATTATCGTTTATAAACACATTCGTTTAAGAATAGGTATGAATTTAAATCAATTTATAAGATATACATTCGTAGTATTCACTATAAATAATTTATGTTCTATTAATTTATCGGCAATAAGCCTTTTTTAAATTAGCTATGTTTACGAAACGAAACAACTGGGTGGGCTAACAACAAAGCAATACTACCAACTGACCAACGATCTAAAAAGTGGTCATCTTAAAACAACGGCCACCTGTCTACAACGGTCACTTTGGTCATTTCCCTTGACTGACCGTTGTTTTCAGTTTCGACTGTATACTATATAGTATCATTTCAACCCATGCACATTGCACACTTTTTTCGCATAAAAAAACAGTGGAGCGATACAGGGCAATCATGGCCCTCTTGTTTCAAAATAGTTGACATTTTTCATGAATGTTGAAATGGTTGTAAAATCTGTTTCAGTAACAGCAAGAACTCGAGTCCAGAGCCTGAGGCTGAGGACTCGCACCGGATTGACTTGCAGGTGAAGAGCAATGAAGGGGACATAATCCTGCAGCCCCCTTCAACCACCACCACCTCCACCCTCGGTATGTACACAGTGGGTTTTGGCAGCCAGTGCGGCCCATTAACTGTGTTATAGGACTTGGTCATAATCATAAATTGGACTGTGGAGACTATATCTACAGTTTCTAATGTTTGAGAGAATTGCGAGAGTTTAAATTTTATACAAAAGAAAGCACATATATTGCACTTCATTTAGTTTAATTTCAATAAAAAATTGAGTATGAGAGAATAAACTGTTCTGCAAATTGTATGTATTACATATGGTATTTAACAAAAGGCACTAGAGTCTAGACAGCATTGCAATATTGAAAGTTGTAGTGTGATTTTATGCTTTGGAAAGCAATTTTATTGGTTCAATTTTTGCAAACATTTACCATTTACAGGATTGACTTTAACAACAACAACTGAGCCAATCGTGTCAAGCAGTAAGATTCAAGGGAAAAAGTCAGAAAAGCGAAACAGCAAGAACGAACTGGAAGATAACAGGGTTGGCCCCCAGGACGAGAATACAGACCCGAAAAACAACCGAGAGGAAAACAACGTATCTAACCGATCTATTGCTGCGGACAGGACTGAGTTGAAGAAGAATAAAAAGAACCGTCGAGACCGGGACCTTACTGCCAGTATCACCAAGTTGAAAGTTTTGGAAGGGCAGGCTGGTAAAGTGCCTGGTGAGTCAGGGAAGCCTCCTAGATCTGCAGTTGTGAGAAGGAAGAAGTCTGACAAGGAAGGGCCTGGTTCTACGGGTATTACTGGTATAACTATTTTTACTACTCCTTCATATTTACAGTATGTCAAGGTTGATTCAAACTTCATAATCGTCTTTATTCAAAGTATTTAAGTTCCCGTTTTTTCCTTTTTAATTAAATAAGAAGTTTATTGTTTAGTTTAAAAAAAAAGTGGAAGAAAAGAGTTGGTAGTAATAAAAAAAATCAATATTAAGTAAACACTTGTGGAGCATTATTTTTTTTTTGTATTTTAGCAATCGGAGATCTAGATGACTTTGGGAATATCCCTTCAATATCCGACTGGGACATGGTGAAACTGAGGAAAACTGAGAAAAAATCCCCTACAAGGTATTGTTTTCCCTTTTGAATACCCATCCATCGTTATCAATTTCATGTCTTGTTAGACTTTTTTTTAGTACAAATGTGTGAAAACTTTGAAAGAATAAAACCCTGTAAAAGATATCTCATTTATTAGGTATCAGTTTTTTAATGAAGCAATTTTTCAACTAAAATGTGAACATTGTGTGCAAATGTATGAAACATGTTTTAGTGAAAAGACCCCATATGAGAAGGCATCAGAAAGTGAGGCTAGCAATCCAGCCATGCTGTCCATGAAGGCCAGCCAGCCCCTGGTGAACAGTCCAAAGAGGGGACAGAAGAAAGAGGATGGCTGGAAGGAAGTCATAAGAAAGTGAGTGGCTTTTCAACAGCCTCTTGTATGTGAGCCTTGTTCTGGGAAAACTGGGCTTTATGTATGTGCATGAAGTGTCTTTTCAGATAAGCCTTTGCAGTTCTGCTTCTATTGTATTTTAATTTTTAAGGAAGTCTCTTCTTAGCGAAAATCCAGTTTAGGCGGAAAGTGTTGTCCCTGATTAGCCTGTGCATACTGCATAGGCTAATCTGGGACAGCACTTTAAGCACATGCATTAGACCCTGTTTACCAGAGCGAGGCTCATATTTTGTAACCACTTGCCAGCTGTCAATCAAAGTAACCGATCAGCCAATCAGATCAATATATTGCTGCCACTTGGTCTGACACAGGGACGTCACATCTTTTATCTGTAAAATGATTGACCACACTCATTTGGGTTCTCATTGGCTGACTTGTTAGCAGTAGAAAACTGACTCATCCTATGTCTAAATTTTATCCATTATTAACATAGGGTCTAAACTAGGAGTGAGAGGTGTTGTTGAGGAACGATTCAGACGATATCATAAGAAAAGGAAGTTTTTATTGAGATTTTGCTTTGTATTTTTGTGGGGAAGGGTTTGGTGCATTTTGGGCATTGGACCGTGGGTCATTTGGAATGGGTTTTATTAAGGAACAAAATCGCATTGATGTGTAGGACGGTAACACATTAAATGTCAGAAATGATTTTTCATTGGCTCTTTTAACATTTTGACACATAGAACTTTGAAAAAAAAGTAATTAAGCTCTAAATATGTACAGTCTTGTTTGATGTGAATGCATTTATTGTATTATACATGTATACATAATATAGTATCTCTGTATTTGAACTTAAAAATGTCCATGTTTGTTTCAGATCAAAGAAAGTTCAGGTTCCAGCTAATGCTATCAGTCGTGTTATCGGTCGTGGTGGAAGTAACATCAATGCGATCAGAGAATTTTCAGGGGCAAATATTGATGTGGAAAAAAATAAAGGTTCTGGAGAAAGGACCATCACTATTAAGTAAGTAATATGGTCAGAATCTGATGGCAATGTGTGTAATTTATTATCTTTAGCTTGTATGCAAAATCTTTATCATGATATCTTTGTTACAAGTTTTGCTACATATATTATTTGCTCATTTAAATAAAGTGAATCTTTTGTTGAGATAATTTCTACATTCATCTCTTGGTTTTGATTTGTAATGCCCACGTCCTTCCATTTTCAGTTTGTGACGTAGATTTTACTGTTTCCTCTAGACTTTACAATATGCTTTTAGAATCTTAGGGAATGGCCGTAAGCAACAACTTTGTAAGTTTAAGTATCAATATAAGTTGTTGTCTATGACCAACATTTTCTGTATTTTCCCATATCAACCAGCCTGGACATATCCTAAGAAAATGGGCTATCCAGTTGCAATTGGTGTGTTTGTCAATTTACATCATTGTTTTTGCTTCTTTGGCATTAGTTTAAATAATTGTGTTCTCAATGTATTTTGAGGTCATGTGATAATGATGTTATTTCCCACTTGTTTCCAGGGGCTCTGCAGATGCTACCAGACAGGCCCATGCCCTGATTTCTGCATTGATAACTGACCCTGATAAGGAGCTGAATGAGATCATCCCAAAATTCAAGCAGAAGCCAGCGCCACCAACCCCAGTGGAGAACAAGAGCCTCTACTTCATACCTCCCCCAGACAACCCTCTGCCCCAGTCCACTCTGGCTAGCAGTCAGCATGGAATCCCCTCCCAGCAGAGATACACTAACAAGACCTTGGCCCCGAGATTGCAGCAGCAGCAGGCTGTGTCCAATACAGTGTCATCTCGTGCGCCTGGTCCTGCACCCAGCATGCCTACCACAAACATGGTCTGGGGTGGTAACTCCCCTGCCCCAGGTGGCTCTGTGTCACCCAGGCGAAACATGGCTAAACTGCAAGCTGGGGACCATTTCCCAGTCACAGGTTCGGTGTTAAATGGTCCACATTCAGCAGACAAGTCAGCGGTAACTCGGCAGTTGTTCTCAGTTGAGAAACGAATGGGATTTGGTTCTCCAAACACTATGCCCATAATGACGACAGTGACTGGTCCAACATCGACAAGTCCAAGTACATTTCACATACGGCCTCAAGTCAGCAGAGGAAGTAGTGGAAGCAGACTTGTACCAGGCTCTGTCAAGGTTTTACAAAGACCTACATCAGTTCGGCAAGGAAAGCATGACCCTCAACCATTTCCTATAATTCCAAACCAGGAAACCACAACTATGACTAC
Source organism: Dreissena rostriformis (assembly GCA_007657795.1). Taxonomy (NCBI): domain Eukaryota; kingdom Metazoa; phylum Mollusca; class Bivalvia; order Myida; family Dreissenidae; genus Dreissena; species Dreissena rostriformis. The sequence goes on along the minus strand of VMBQ01001108.1, from coordinate 16,060 downwards.
TCCAACAGTTAGTTCTGCAAATAACAGCCTCAATATGTCATCTTCTGGAGAATTTTCTCCCTTCGATAACTATTTCAGCAACGCTAAAGAACACCTGATGGGAAGGAAAGATGACGGAAGTGAAAGGATGAATTTTGCTAGTGTTGCAGCAGCTGGTGTTGTTTCCACTATGTCAATGTCAAATGTGATGTCGCCAGACCCCACTTCACCGGATCCTAACCTGCAAGCCAAGGCGCCAGGTTTTAAACCTCCAATGGGTGGTGGGCCAAGAATGCCAGTTCCTATGTATGAAATGCATCCAGCCTACAGAGCTCCTATGCCCATGGTTGGAAATCAGTTCATGGATATGATGGTGCAAGGGTTTCCAAACTATCAAGGTTTACCTGGAGGTCCAATGCAACAAAATTTCCTTAATGGAAGCCCCAACCTATCACCGAGATCCAATCAGTCTGGTTCTGCTGGACTTTCCCCAAGGTCGAACAGTTCTGGTTTTGATCCCCAAGGACAGAGGGAAGAGTACACCACTCCAAATCAGCCGATGACGCTGCCAAAAATATCCAGTTCCTTGAATCCGAATGCGCCAGATTTTACATCACGGTCGTTATCAGGCAATGGTCCGGGTCCGTTCCAGGCTCCGGGAGGTGTAGCAAACTTTCCAAATATTGGTGGCATTCTACAAAAGAATAATCTTGAATTGGCCAAACAGCTTGCATCAGCGATGGGGAAGATAGGAGGGCCAGCTGTGCCTTCAATGGGTCCTCCTCCAGCCAGTCAGAGTCCGGTACCTAGCAACCAGGATATTCTGGGGAACCTGACTGCCAGTCAACAGGAGCTGTACATGGCCAATCTCATGCACCAGTTGTCAGCAATACACAACCAGATGCCCACTGTTCCAGTTCCAGGATTTACACCCCCCATTGTTCAGCGCCCGTTTTCACCACTTACAGGCCAAGGTAGACCCAGCAGTGCTCCATCTGTCGGAGGAATGATACATAGAGGTGAGTGATAGTTAATATTTGTTGATGTTTTTTTAAATGTCTTCACTACCCTTATTACTTGAAATACAAAAAGTCTTTTTTATGAGATGGAATTTTATAACCTTGTAAGGGAATTAACAACTTAATGTTGGAAACAAAATCGTGGCAATTGACATTGCTAAACACCTCATGATTAAATAGTATTCTACGATTAAATTTCCTAATCACTTAAATAAATTTCTCCCATATTTAAGAATGCTTCATGGAATAATGCTTATTTTGTTTATCTACAAAATTTAATATACCCGGTAGTCCTTAATATTGAACTTTTGATGTAAGGTAAAAAAAAAAGGTAATTAGACAGATACTAAACAGATGACTGAGCTTGTGGAAAGAATCCCATGTTTTATAAGCTATGTCTGTTTTGCAGAGGTTCCATCTCCCACCCCTATGGGCCCACCCCAGGCATCCTCCCCCATGCCTCCTGGTACTCCGCCCATCCCGGAGATGATCCGGCCTGGCCTGGAGGACCGAAGACAGCCCAGACCCATCGGGGGCGAGCGTACCTTTAGGAAGTCTGCACCAGGACCCATCAATGACTATGGGGAACCTTTCTGGAGTTTCCAGCCTGGTTTGTACATCTTTAAGTATTTACCTATTGTTAATAAGATGTTGCAGTCTGAATTGTCTAAACATTGGGACCCGATATTTTCACACCATGGCTGCAATGATCAATAAAGCAGATTGCAAACTGTTAATGCAGTGGCATATACAATCTACCAACAGGACAGGACACAAAATGCTCATGGTGAGCTTTCGTCCATTGTTCTTCGTAAACATTATATGGACGCCAAATTTGAAAATGGTTCCTGTGCGTTGTAAAACATGGGGGATGGGGCAGTTTTCCTTATTAGGCTATAATGAAACCTTGTGAACTCTCTTGGAGTCACATGTTTTGCCTTATCATAATGTAAGTTGAACGGAATTTTTGGTCAAATGATATCTGAACAGAATTCAAATATGGTTCTGGTCCGTTGAAAAACATGGTTGCCAGGGGGCAGGGCAGTTTTCCTTATATGGTTATAATGAAACCTTGTGAACACTCTAGAAGTCACATTTAATGTCCAATCATAATCAAACTTGCTCGGAACATTTGTTCTAATGATATCTGGTCTGTGTTCCAAAGTTGATTAGTTCGGCTGAAAAAGAGCTGGTTGCCAGTTTTCCTTTTTTTTCGCTATAGTAAAACTTTTATCGGCTCAGAACAGTTTTCATAATAAGTCAGATTTTACTTGTATTTTCAGATTATTCCAATGTTGACTGGGGTGCAAAGGTTCCCTCCTCCTTCATGACGAGTGCATCCCTGGCCACGTCAGTCATCTCCACGTCTGTTATTGCTGGGGGCACCATGGTGACCAACCCATCCTCTGGCGACACTCGTGGTCTGAATCCTGACAGTCAGAGCCCAGTACCCACTGATGACTTGTCTGAGCCGGTGTTTTCACAATTTGTTCAGGTAATCTTAAATTAAATTTTGTCATCAATCATTTTACTGTAAATAATAATAAATTACAGTTGGAATGCTTGAAAATATTATATAACTTTCAGATAAATTGAAAATGTAAAGTATCTGTAAAGGGTTGTTGCGGAAATTTATTTAACAGAGGATATATTTATAGCAACACCGATGATGCTATTATCACAACCCAACATTTTTTTTATCAGTATTATAACAAATGACAGAGTTTGTTCATAAAACGAAGGTCAGTAGTTGTATATTATGTTGTATAAATGCATTTAATATTGGCAGACATCGAGGCTGGGTCCAATGCCGCTGTTCAATGGTGTGGCTGGTCCCTACGTGTCGGCGTCGTTCAGTCAGGGGGCGGGAGACAACCTGCAGAGCATGTGGTCAGCTCACGGGGACATGCCTAACCCTGAGGAACTCCATATTAAGGCACCGGTACTGAGGCCTAGACTTCACTTCATTATGCAGTGTTATGTTCAGTTACACTCACCGTAAAACTTTCTTAAAACCGTTCATTAAATTATACAAATACGAGTCTTGAACTGGGAAAACACTTTCCTCTTTTATTGTATTTTTCATTTAAGGGAAGTCTCTTCATAGAAAAACTTAAGTTTAGGTGGAAAGTGTTGTCCCTGTTTAGCCTGTGTCGAATGCACAGGCTTATCTGTGACGACACTACATACATGCATTAAACCCCATTTTCCCAGAACGAGGGACATATATTATATATTTTTTGTCACACAATTGGGCTTAATGCCTTCTCAGTCCTAAGTTGATTTTTGTTTAAAACAGACTTCCTTGAAACAGAAGAGGAGATAGTGTCATCACAGATTAACCAGTGCAGTATACTCAGATTGATCTGAGACGATGCTCATTCATTTAAGCCTGCTTTTCCAATTACACTTCTTAAAAGTATTTAATACATGGTGATCACTGCTATATATGTACAACCCAATATTGACTGTCACTTGTGGTAAAATATTTCATTTACAACTTGCAGCATAATTGTTATACAATTGTTTTACCCATTAGGTATTGTTATCAGTTATAACTACTGAAGTGTGTTACTACTGATGTTGCATTAATTGTGTCACGTTCTGAGAAAACTGGGCATAATGCATGTGCGTAAAGTGTCGTACCAGATTAGCCTGTGAGACCGCACAGGCTAATCCGGGACGACACTTTCCGCCTAAACTGGATTTTCGCTAAGAAGAGACATCATTTAAAGGAATAAAAGCGGAAATTGTCGTCCCTGATTGGCCTGTGCGGACTGCACAGGCTAATCCGGGATGACAATTGACGCACAAGCATTATGACCAGTTTTCTCAGAACACGACACAATTTGCAATAAATTTACTTCCAAGCACGGCTGAACATCTTACAGGTCCTTAGTAGTTTATGAATGACTTAACAAAGGCCTTCACTTTGCGTGATATAATGTTTCAGATTTGGAACTGGAACAACAGCTAGGAAGTGTAGGCTGTGGTGGACCCTGGGTGCTTCGTAATCGGATGTCTAACGTTTCCTGGGGACCCTTCTGCTGCCATGGCAACAGGCGACCACCTTGGTTTTGTGATCTTCTTTCTGACTTGTTTACTCTCGTTCTTTTGAGCTGCGGGTAGAAAACATGATATGTAGTATGTTTAATTTCATCTGGAAGTGTTGACCTGTACAGAATATTGTTCATATGGGTGTATTTACCATTACTAAATGTGAATTAATTAGTTAACGACAGATGATGGAATTTCAAGGTTATGATTTTGAGTTCTGTGTACTATTGTAGAAATACTTTATTAAATAATTTAATTCGGGAATTAGATTCACTATAATGATTTATTTCAATACTTTGATTCTCTCTTTTCACGTATTTGAGAAGTACTTTTGTGTAGTCTTCTGTTAGTGCTGTATTTACTAAATCACTTTGTTGAGGTCTGCTTTGTTTTTAATTTATTGAGAAATCAGCTCTATGGGTGGGCTGATGTAATATTTAATGGGAACTTCTTGTAAAATTAAGTGTTCACAGCAGCTGTACACCAGTTTTCACTGAATAAAATTGGCAGATTTAGCTTGAACTAAATGTGACTATCTGAATTGACTATTTGAGATTCATTCTGGAAAAACTGGGCTTATGCATGTGCATATAGTGTTGTCCCAGATTAGCCTGTGCAGTTAGCACATGCTAATAAGGGACGTCCCTTACGCCTAAACTGAATTTTTGTTTAGGAGAGACCTCCTATTAATGAAAAATTCAATAAAAGCGGAAAGTGTCGTCCCTGATTAGCCTGTGCGGAATGCACAGGCTAATCTGGGACGACACTTTACACACATGCATTATGCCCAGTTTTCCCAGAACGAGGCTCATTTAAAGAACTACATTTGCGGTCCTGCGAGAAACAGGTTGTTGTTCAGCCTGCAGGACCCTCTTGTCTCTTCTGAATGGTGTTGTCCGTTGGTGACTTGTGCATTGCCTGATAGAAAGCAATATTTTCATCAGACTCTGTATGATGTATATTATTCTGATACATGAATAAAATAATTGCATTAATTTGCTTCTTTTTCTTTTGAAATCTTAGTGTTAGAAAAAATGAGACTCGCTCTGGAAAAACAAGGCTTAATGCATGTGCGTAAAGTGTTGTCAGAGATTAGCTTGTGCAGTCTGCACAGACTAATCAGGGGCGACATTTTCTGCTTTTATTGTATTTTTTGTTTAAAGAAGCCTCATCTAAAAGAAAATCCAATTAAGGTGTAAAGTGTCGTCACTTATAAGCCTGTGCAAATGCAAAAGCTTATCTGGGACGACACTTGATGCACTTGCATTAAGCCCCGTTTTCGCAGTGCGAGGGCCAATGTAAGTTATTATTTGTGTTCCTAGGTGGACTAGTATTTCCTTGTAATATTTCGGTATGATATGCTTGAAGATGGATATTTGGGCTGAACAAAACGCACTGAGGGATCACACTCTTCCAACGTTATATTACGTCTTGTGTTGCTGATCGATTGGAGTCCAATACCGCCCTTCCAATCATGTTTATTAGTCAACACGTCATTTCGCATCGGATGCCTTTTTATTATTAATTAAGTGTGTGTACAGGTGTTGATGTTATATAGCATGTAGAAAAATACATATAGTGTCTCAATTATTGCTCAAACTCGATTTCAATCCCTTGATAAAAAAACAACAACAAATATATTTAAATACAAATATATTATACATGCATTGAAACACCTCGTCAAAATGGTCAGAATAATCATTGATTAAAGGGAATATACCTGCCCACAAGGTACGGGTATCGGCTAGTTGTACGGCTCTGTGCGTATAGCCTTTCCTATTGGGATTATGTTGTTGTTTTTGTTTTTTATCGAGTGCACCGGGATTGTCTCCCATATGGCCATCGCCCCCAGAAAGACGTATTAGTTNACTGTACGAGCGTTCAAATTGTGCACAGTTTTACAAACGTAGTTCAAGGAATATTGAGGCTGCTAAAAGCAGATGCCCTAAGAAAACTTTCAATGAAAATCTAAAAGTGTCAGAAATAACATACAGTTTAACTCATGGAGGGAAGAATTTCAAATCGGAAGGCAAAGGCAAGCAAAATCAGAGGTAAATAGGATATATAACGTTCGCATTCTTGATATTCCTTTATTCTGTTAAAGCCACACACCTTATTTGGCATAGTAAATTTAAGTATAAATAAGAAACATATTTTATCTATGCCAAATACAATATTTCTTGGTAGAAATCCATCTTTTTGCGCTTTAAAACTTATAAATAATCGCGTTTGTCGAAATGGACGTATACAACAACAACAACAACTTTTATTAGCATATACGAATAGCATAATACAATGCTTTTTTGCCACAAAACAGAAAGTTACACAGTGTGTATAATAATATCAATACACTGATTTAATAAGAGAAGTTTACAAAAAGACAGTAATCAGTAATCTATATAATTATATCTTCAAATGTAACACGAGGAAATTGTAGAATTATTTAATTATACAAACATATTCAATGAAAAATCAAATAACATGGCTATAGTCTTGTACAAGTTAACAATTATAACTGATTGTCTATATTATTTCCAATTTCATTAGCATTAAAAATATATTTAGCGAGGTTTATAATGTATTTTTTTATTTGCCGACTGCATTAGAATGTCAAATTAATTTAACGTTGGCCATCTTTGAAAATATGGTTTTAAATGTTCTAATTTCTCTATATAGAGGACAAACAAGTAAAAAGTGGTACTCGTTTTCTATAGTGTTTCCGTTGCACATCTTACATTTTCTATTTTCGCGTAGAATGTTATATAACACACTTTCAAATTGCATCTATATGTATTGATTAACATGTACTTCATTTCAAGGTGTGTGGCTTTAACTTAAGCACATTATTTAGTGGCTGATAAAATGATTTTCCGAGTCTGGTCATAGTCATTGAAGTCCGACCTTATTGAGAAAATGTAGACATTAGTTATGCAGATTTATTTAGGAAAGTTTATTTAGGAAAGTTGTTCCCCTTTAATAGTTGCCTGTTTGAATTTAAAATGTATCAAATCAACATATTTTCATGAATATGAAGACATTCTAATATTTAAATGAAACATGTTATTGAAGTGTTTAATTTTTCATACTTTTTGTCAAGTAATTGAAGTGTTGTTTTTTTTGTCAAGTAATATAAATGACAAATAAATCTATAGATTTTTTCCTCCTTAAGCTATTCAGCTTGTAGTATTAAAATTAATAAACCAACCTATAAATGTCCAGTACGTTTGAAATGGGGTGCAAAGCTGAAATCAAGGTCCGTGCTTCAGCCGACGGACAATACCTGGAAGTGAGGTCGCTCAACGAGCTTCACAATCACGAAACAAATAATGCAGTGTTCAGGACTTTGCCTCAGCAACGTCGACTGGAAACCCATGAAAAGGATAATATTGCAAATATGCTTAGTGTTAAAGCGAACAAAAAAATTATCCAACAACGAGTAATGAATGAAACAGGGAAATTTCTGTTGTTGAAAGATATTCACAACTTGCGGACGAAAGTGAAAAGCACAACTAAAGATGTGACCACCCTCCAGTCCGCTGTTGATCATTTCTCAAAGTGTAATGGCACCTATGTGAAACTTGTGACGAATGAAAATAGTGAACTGAGAGGACTTTACTTTCAGGACGCAAGGATGCGTGATATATTTCAAGCATATCCCGAATTCCTGTGTACAGATGCCACGTACAAGGTGAACGATTTCCGAATGCCCTTGTATATACTTCTTGTAGAAAATGGCAATGGACTGAGTGTGGTAGTTGGGATGTGGTTAGTTGCAGACGAGACAGAATAAATGATGACAGAAATGGTTAGACTATTTAAAGAACAGAACCCTAGCTGGGATAAAGTACAAACGGTCATGTCGGACAAAGATTTTGTTGAGAGAGAGGTATTTTAGAAAGAGCTGCCCCAAGCAAAGCTCAAAATCTGCTTGTTTCATGTGCTTAGAACCTTCCGCAGAGAAATAACAAGTGAGAAAATCGGTGTGAATAAAACGCCAAAGAGAAAATATATTGGAGATTCTACAGAAACTTGCATACTCATCTACACTGGAGCAGTATGAATCAAACAAGGCGCTACTGATGGAGACACAGAATCATCAAGCAATTGAATATTCCGTCAGTCTTGGGATCCCATCAAGGACCAGTGGGTCATCGGTCTGGCTACTTCATGTTCCTTGGGGAACAATACCAACAATCGACTTGAAAGTATCAATCAGAAAATCAAACAGGTCGTTGACAAAAATGCCAAATTTGATGACTTTGCACAGGAAATTATAGTGTTCTTAAACGTTCACAGAACTGAGATAAACGGCAAACGATGCAAAGTGACCGCTAAAATGCCTATTGAAGCCCATTCAGACGACTCGGTTGCTGCTGATTACAGAAAGGAACTTACTGAATACGCGTTTTATTTGGTTGAAAAAAAAACAGATGAAAAGGTCTGAGGAAGTAGAGCTTGAATTGGTTGAAGATGGGTGCAATATGATTCAAAACACAGATTCTAGTGTTACCGACTCCAAATGTGATTGTGCATTTTTTGTGCAATATCAGTTGCCATGTAAACACATATTCTCAGTAAGAAAGCAGCTGCACATAAACCTGTTCGACAGAACACTGATAAACGAACGAACGTCGAAGCGTGATAATGACACTTTCAACGTTCCAGAAGACAATGATGCAGAGCCTATGCTATCAAATAACAGTGCGGAAGGTGAACGTGCAACAAGCAGCGATGTTGTGATTTCAGCATCATCAGACTTAGGTAGCATTACGCTCCCGCCACATATCCGGAAACGAGGCCGCCCTTAAGGATCTGAATTAACTGTAGTTGGTTTACCGAAAAAGAGACTGAAACTAAAACGTCGACCAGTCCCTTTTTGTCAGTTGGAAACAAGTGTAAAAGACAAAATTATGTTAAGATGGTTTGTTGATGATGCTGTTGCCGAGCGGTGCACTACTTCGGACGAAAAACTAATAACAGAAGAGGAGGTCGAATGTTGTCCTGAGCGTATTGATATGGCTGCCACTGAAACATGCATTGACAGTATCGAGAAATATTTTAAAACCGGACGCATGGGTTGCTTTGTTACATGTTCTTGACAGTGTTAAATTAATGTCTGTTACATGTAAAGTTTGCAATGAGGAGTTAGAAACTAGATGTGTGTGCTGCGACCTGTGTCTCGGCTGGTTCCATTACCATTGTGCAGCGTTATCGGATACTCCTAGAACGAAGATATGGTTCTGCAGTGAATGTTCTAGATAAAGGGTATAGGTTGTCTTATACATGTTTGAATACGTATTTACGACTTAAAGTTCAACTTCATATGTCTTACATGCGAAAAACAGACATTGTTCTATATGACCCTCACTCTGGGGAAATAGGGTTTAATGCATGTGTGTAAAGTGTCGTTCCTTTATTAGCCTGTGAGGATTGCACAGGCTATTTTAGGAAAACAATGTAATCATATGCATATGCATTAAGTCCGGTTTTCCCAGATAAGCCTGTTTATTCACACTTTCTAATCAGCGTCTTTGTTTTCGCTGCATCATTACTATAAATTACAATCATTGTAGTTCCGAAGATTTATTTGTATGCATGGTCGACATTACATGTTTTATGCCCAATTGTCGTGAAATGGTGCCTCATATTGTGAAAATAGGGTATATAGCTTCATGTTGTATATGCTTTTGTCAAGTGCTATTTTCCGAAAGCAATCAAATCATATTTAATTGTTTTCATTATATAATACTTCTTTAAATTTGTTTCAATTTACATTTCGCATTCTATTTTATCGCTTTATCCTTTTCATGTTAAGTTTCCTTTTATTTCTTTTGTTATAAACTTTTCTCATCGTGATCTTGCAATTTTCATCGACTTAGTTACAATTATTTACTATATATTTAATGTATACATTTGATATTTGCATGTACAATGCGAATTTATATACTCCATTACTGTGATTTATATCAGGGATGTATGTCTAGTATACATCCCTGTTTATATTGATTGCTGTAATTGTTGTTTGGCGAAATATTTTTTTTTCATATCTCCCTTGTTTTCACGCTTTATATACTATGCACGAATTGGATTTCCAACCACAACGAAACATTTGCGCACAATTTTAAGTACATGAATTAGCACGTTTCTCACGATGTAATAAATAATCAATATATTTATTTGTTATAACAGCCGTACGGCTAGATAATCCCCATATGAAAGGCTATACGCACAGAGCCGTATGACTAGTCGATTGGCTACCCGTACGGGGCCGTTTGGCTAGCCAATAGAATACCACAAACAGAAATATCTGACGTGGTATATGAAGTAGTCGCATACCAGGATACTACGTTGAATACAAAAAAAAAACATGAAATAATAACAATCCAATTATAGGTTTAAATATTTACACATACCGGTAAACGTTTAGAGATGTTATTCACAAAAGCATTTTACGATAAATTGTTGATATTTGTTCAAGGTTCACATGTCGTAAAAGGGCAAAGCAGAACGAAATATTTTTAACAAGATAAACACAAAACCAGACAAACGTGGACATTGATGAGCTTAATGGATGTATCAGAATACAGTTCAACATGAAGTGAAAATTTACAGAAATGCAGACCGTCCCAATTAAATTAATAATATATATCTTCATGTATAAATGCCACTATGAATGAAACCATAAGGAAACTAATTTCAAAACCACTAGGTAGTTTAGCGATTGTATGGCCGGAACTTGTCACTTTGCCCTTTAACTGCAATTCTATCGGATAATGGTCACTCACTTCTTCAGCAAAAGTGTGATTTAGCCTGTATGCGTCATCAAAGCGGAACGCTGTAGCGCTGTTGTTCAGATACGCTCGCCGGAAGTTATCTCCGGTCATTATAAACCGATCATAAGCGCAATGGGTGCCTCCCACTGTAGTGTCGGTGTCGTCTGCTATCAGCCATACGTAAGCAGGGTCGTGTTTCAGAGGAATGCGGCCCCAGTCCTTTCGTGAAACATACGAGCAGCCAGCGTTCAGATCGCCTAACACAATGATGTCGTTTATATTCCACTTGCGTCTGATGTCTGCAAACACGTCCGCCAGACGATTGATTTCTTCTACAGCTTCGCTTGGCGATACGTGTATACCAGCTAAGACAAACGATGCCAAACTCGTCTTCGTCGATTTGAACATCACCACATACGGCTCTCGTTCGAACAAATCCACCGAGACGTTCGCGGTGTTCAGCGTTTCATCTCCGTCGTCGAACACATACTCGTCCACCAGACTGATGCCCATTTCCGGTCTGTACAGGAACGCGTACTGCTCCTTGCTCGACGTGCGACCCAGACGCGGACTGATGGCGAGTTGAAACTTGTTGCCGGAAGTTTCCAAGTGAGCGACTAGCTCTTTTATGGCTTCGCCGCTACTGTCGCGTATCTCCTGTATTAAAACGATGTCATATCGCGATAATATGTCCACTAGAACGCTCACAACCTTCGGTTTTTCCATTTTTGACCTTCCGAACACTTGGATATTGAATGCACCAATGCGCAGGCCAATTGCCACATTTATGAAAAGGATCAGAGTTAAAAAGCCCAGTATCCGCGTGTCTTGAAACATCATGATGTTGACATCTGTGGCCAGGTATGGGTCCCTATGAAGCAAGATAATAGATACACAGCACACAACTATTTCAACAAAATTATTTACTTAGGTCTAACTTCAGTTTAAACGCGAACATCATGTTTTCTTAGCAAAAGAACATTTCTGTTTTAAAGAAACCTCGCGACTTACACAATCCTTGTTTTTTGTCCGAAGTATGTAAACACTACATAGACGTACCGGTAAGTGTCCAATAGTCGCAACAAATCAAATTTATTTAAATAATTGTATAGGTGTCCATGGTTGGGCACTATAAACAGTGGTTTTTGCGTAAATCCTTCATGTACGCACTTCAAATACAAATAGTCAAAAACTGATTATATTGCTACTCACGATTAACGACCATCTCTCCTCTATTATTATCACAAGTATAGCACAATTAGAACAATAGAAAAGTGTAGTCATGTAGTATTTGTAAATGGAGGACACACATCCTGTACTAAATATATACGTTTACAATTATGAATCTGTTAAAAAATATTCAACAGCAGTCTCTAAAGTGTTATACTAATAAACTAGTAATCGATCATAGCGAAACGATGTATGTATTATAACAAGTACGTAATTTTCTTCCGGGTTTTTAATGAGTGCAAATTGAAAGAAATCACAATCATTGAATACGTAAACTATATTACCTTTTCTATAGTATTGAACCTTAGTTTTAAAACATTCACGACAAGTATCTATTTGTCTTTTTCGGAAGCATATATTTGTGTGTAAGAGATCTTGTGACATTATTTTTTAACGCACGTGTTGACTTGCAACTCCAACCAGGGACCAGTAGGTCCCTGCACCAATTATTATTGACAAAAAATTTCAAATTATACTTTTGAAACAACGTTAAATAACTAATTTAGAACAAAAAGGTTGACGTTTATAGTAAAACATTAAAATAAATGTATACTACATATAAACACATTGGATAATAATAATATTGAATGTACAACCATACCTAAAATATGTCACGAGCACGTATGTTTTCTAGTCCGCGTTTTATACATGTCGAACACTTCTAAGGGAGATAATTCTTCCGCGAAAATTAAAAATGGCGACGAAGAGCAAGGAAGACTTACATGAGAAAATGCGAACACCCGAAAAGCAAAGACGACAGTATAGAAGAAAGCGGTCTCCGGATTCTAGTGATAAAAGCGAAGAGGAAGACAGGCTTGTTTCGAAAGTGAGACAATATAAGCATGACAAAGGCGTTGATCGCGAGTCGGAAGTGTGGAAAACTCAAGCTAGCATCACTCAACGTCGACTGTTTTCAGAAGAGCAGTGCGAACTCATCGAGAAGAAAATAGAAGAAGTGATCATGAAGGCTAACAGAGGTGACTATAAGGACCACACCGTCGATCGAGCTCCGCTTAGGAGCAAGTACTTCTTTGGCGAAGGCTACACATATGGGTCACAGCTGGAAAAGAAGGGTCCGGGAATGGAGAAACTGTATCCCAAGGGAGAAGTGGATGACATTCCACAGTGGGTCTTTGATCTGGTAGTAAAACCCATAGTCAAAGAAGGACTGGTTCCTGAGGGCTTTATCAACAGTGCTGTTATCAATGACTACTTACCGGGAGGCTGTATCGTCTCACACATTGATCCTCCCCATATTTTTGAAAGGCCTATTGTTTCTGTTTCATTCTTTAGTGACTGTGCATTGTCCTTTGGTTGTAGATTCACCTTTAGACCAATTAGGACAACAACGCCTGTATTTGTGCTGCCTATCGACCGAGGATCTGTCACATTACTGAGGTAAATTTAATGTGGAACATGATAACCGTGAAATGGGGATATTAATTTACTGCAAAATTTTAATTAAATAAAGTTCCTATAAAAACAAAACCTTTAAATAGGCAGAATCAAAAATATTTTCATCACAATACTACCATGGAAATATTTATAACCTTCTTTATTTCTTTAAAAGAATTAATTTTCAACCCATATTTTACATTTGTATAGGTCTCAATTGAACTGATAGAAATACATAAATGATATGAAACAAAATTGTAAAGTTTTCTTGATGAGATGACCTCCTTAGGAACAACTACACTATGTCATTATTTAACAACATATATGAAAATCCACAATTGAAAATATTGCAATAAGTTCATGGTGATGAGATGGATATTGTGTCCGCCTAGTGATCAGAAGGTCTTGGGTACAACACTAACTACATCTTTTAAGACACTAACTACTTTTTTCCAGGAAATGACTTAGTGTCACGATATTAAAGCGTTGTTTAGCCTTAGGCTTTCCATGCAATCGCACTTTAGCATATTGATTTGAACTAAAATAATTACTTGCTTGAAAGATTTTTATTCATTTCACGTATCATCAACTTTTGTAAACCAAAATATTCTTCCTTATGTCCATGTTAAACTTTTCTGGTTTACAGTGGTTACTCTGCGGATGAAATAACACACTGCATAAGACCACAAGATGTTGTTAGTCGACGTGCAGTTATTATCCTTCGCAAGTAAGTTTATTTCATATGGTACATTTGCTGATCTGACTTATTCCAGGATATATAATAATCTTACTGGGATTCAATAAACATTGACTGATGTACTTGTACATGAACTACACAGTTTGTTGAACTATATGTTTGATGTGTTAAACATTTATAACAACAAAGAATTGATGCTCATTCAGCTGAATGCATAAGCTTGAAATCGCAGACCTCTTGAAATGATGAGATATATTTAGGGCAAACCTTCAATTGTTTCAGTTTCACTGAAGGTTATTTTTATTTTTTTTATTAACACTCTCGCATTTGCTCAATATGCAAATAAAAAATCATTTTGATTACTTCTTTTATTGAAAGACACAAATTTAAGAAACAGTTTACAATGTTTGGCAAATGTTGATTATTGCTCTATAAGACTCCAGAAGACTGTCAATAAAAAACATATTTTGTGTTATATTCCGAACATACATTCAACCAAATGTACATCTATTTAATACAGGGTTTGTGACAACGCCCCTCGATTGGACCCCGGCTTGAGCCATAAAATATTGCCAGCTTTTGAGGCAAGAAAACGAGCCCAACCCAGGTCACCATCTCCAACAGGCTCAGACAGGTAACAGAGTCTTTTAGCAAATTGTATTGCAGTTTAAAAGCAGTTTTATTTGTCAAAATATTTTATTTTTTTAGTTAAATGATTCATTCAGTCCATTCAGAGTGTTAAACCATTTTCTTTTAAATAAACAAACCAGTTGATAAAAATGTTGATGTTAAAAGCTGTAGAACGCTTTCTGTTATGAATTTAAGGCAGCAATACCATTGGCATAAAATAACAAGTTGTTGATTTTGTCTACAAACAAGCAACAACTGAATGACATTCAACATTTAAGTTCATGTTTGCTATGCAATTCTAGTGAGAGGGACAGACACCGATCCAGCAGGAAGAAGTTGCGCCATTCGTACCCGATGAATGGATACCATGACAACAGGTATGAAAATGGACACAGGGAGCACACGAGATCCAGGACATCCAGATCAAATCAAAGACATCGGTCTTACTCTCCCAAACAAAAGGGACATAGAAAAGATAAAGACGAGCTTGCTGTAAAATAAAGCAGATGGTTGTGATTATAGCTTGTTTGCTACCCATATTTTGATTGGGACTATTCACCAAATAGTCCTAGCTAAACTACTCACCCATATGTCAGATCTGTGTCGGCCTCTTCCTAATGGTCTGGCTAAGGTAGACCTGCAAATCTCCATAACAAGGCATATATTGCATTGAGAATTACTGTCCTGTGCACGCGCATTTAATCAATGTGCCACTATAATGACTTCAGCTGAGTTACACTACTGCTGTGAAAGCTTATCTCTGTCACTATGGTCTTTTTGACTGGTGAAACCAGAACACCATCTTTAGTCTGTGTTCAAATGATAAAAGCGATCTTCGCTTGGGAAAAAATCCACCATTTACAGTTAAACCTGACCCGCAATCATTCACTGTGTAGCACCGCTGTGTAGGTAGAGTCTTGTCACATAGTACAGGCTGTCAAGCGGTCGTACTTTTTCCTATTTTTTCCTACTTTTTACTACTTTTTCATCAGGATCCTACTTTTTCCTATTTTTTTACAAATCTTCCTACTATTCCTATTTTTTCATTTTCAATGGAGAAAAAAAATAAAAAAATAAATAGAGAGTTTATTTAGTAAACTTGCAGGATGAATGAATCTATGGCATAACTGTATCCCTGTTAAGGTGCATTCATCTAAATGAGACCTGACAACCCATGCTGACTGTCTGCTAGCACCTCTTCAGGTAAGCATATATAAATATATATTTATTTCTTATGTAACTTTTGAAATTATTGACAAAAGTAACAATAGTGCCTTGTT
>VMBQ01001107.1:185973-213733 GCA_007657795.1 Dreissena rostriformis | reverse complement strand
AATTTTACTTTAAAAAAAAAAAAAATCAATGCGTAACTGTTACATAAAATTGAAGAAATAAAAACACACACACAACAATACATATATTTAATATTCAGGGATACTTAATTAACCTAAAATAAGATAAAATAAAGTAAGTCAAAACAAACAAGAAGACGACAGGACGAGTAACAATATAACACCGATCACACGAGCGTTTAAAGCGAAACAAAATTGATAAAATAAAAATATTTAAATATATTACTGCAATACTTAAGCCTTTATCACATCTGTTACATTCTTTTTTGAGTAAAAAAATCAACACGAAAGCTATATAATAAACTTTTTTTTTAATTAATATATTCTGAATCTATTTTCGTTTTTATTAAAATTTTAAGTTATTTTTAAAATTTAAAAAATATAATCAACAAAACGGACTCAACATGATCTGTCTCTAATAAAATTATGATATAATCTTAAAAAAACAGATTCTACAATAACAGAAACAAAAATTAAAATTCGTTAATATTTTAGGAGTACAAATCTGAAATTATTTTGACACATTGACACATTGACACATCAAGCGAAGTAACATTTACAGTAAACACTGCAAACAAAACAACCAAATCACAAAGGAAAAGATCTAAATATTATCTCAATAAAACAACAATTTATTACAAAACAACTGCAACCAATATACTATATAAAATATATATTATTGCAACTATTATTTTGTCTTCTACATTTGCATTTAACAAAAGAAAATATTAAGTAAATGAAATTAAAGTTTGAACATAAAGCCGCCAAAATCATGCTTTCAAAGATTGATGATCAATGTGTAAAAATTATACATACAACTCCATATAGAAGTCCTATTTTTTATAAAAAAATATGATTTTTATTTCTGAAATATATTTCAACAATATTCACACACTAATAAAGTTGTAAACGAAAACACCTCAATGAATAGCCTCTATAAAAAAGTAACAAATAATCTTTTTACTTTTGACTCCCGTTTTTGCGAAACACAATATATGGGTTACTGTGTAGCGTATGTGTACCAACCACATTTTTAGTCGAATTGGGCGGTACTTAATACGTCAAATTGAGATCTATTTGTTGTTGTTTTTCCGACTAAAACACTTCGATAGTATCACAAAACCATTTAAAGGTTAACACAAAGGTACACGTTCATACATCACATTAAAATACGAGTGGATCAAATAATTTTTACTTCTAAGTATATGTTATAAATAGCAATATATATGACTTAACAAAATTAGCTTCTTTTTAATAATCTGGTACACATGCTGTCCTAATCGAGAATGCATGTGTCAAGCGATTTTTTTTTAGTGCAAAGGTCATTGTCAAACTTCAACAGTCGACATTGCAAATATCTTCTCCTGGCATCAATAATGTTTCACAGGTCTACAATTTTATGAGTTGACATGAATGTTGGTTTTAACATGATAATATGTCCGGATGAAAACAAGATCTTTCATTAGAGGCCAATGCCACAACCAGAAGTTAAAGAGGCACGAGAGAACATCAATAGTCGTTTTGTTATTGTGAAAGGATGTCTTATAACACCTGAAGCAATCCTCATAATATCTGAAGCATGAGCCTAAAACTTCGTCTGATGCACATGTCACCGTGTTATGTTTCAATCATTATCCCGCACATTCTTCAATCCCTTGTTCAACTAGCAAACTACATTTTGGTTTCTTTCAACATTCTTTCAGTTTCTTGAAGTGACTGCTCCACTCTCGTTTTTATGTCATTTACTTCTACATCAGTCATCATATCGTAATCAGTGGTGAGGAATTTGTAATTCATTCTCAGTTCTGAATCGCTTTTTGCTTCGTATTCATCGCAGATTTCAAGTATTGTTCTCCATTCCTTGCACACAACATAAATAACAAAATTAGACGTATGTATGTATGTATTTATGTATGTATGTATGTATGTATGTATGNATGGATGGATGGATGGATGGATGGATAGATGGATGGATGCATGTATGCATGTATGCATGTATGCATGTATGCATGTATGTATATACGTATGTACGTGCATGCATGTATGTATGCATGCATGCATGTATATAGTATGTATGTTTGTATGTGCGTGCGTGTTACGTTTGCATGTGAGTGTGTCCGTGTTTGCGTATGTGTTTGTATGCATAACATGTTTGCAGATAAGTGTGCAGTGATGCATTGAGTTTAAATACTTGTCACGCCCCCATAGTAAATGACGTTTACTTAAGTAAAAAATACGAATATATATATACGCATACTTACCATCGCTGCTTTGCTGCAAGCCTTTTTAACTTGCTCACCATAGTTACACTCTATGGCTATTTGGTTGGTTTCAAACACCTGCTTCATTTTCATGTATGCAGAATTCATGTTCTGCCAAAACATCATTATGATCGTGAACTGATCTTCCATCTTTCCCATGTATTCGAGGGCTTCCTTCAGATGGTGTGTACTCGGTAATGCAACTTAAAAAAATACATGTAATGTTAGCATTCAAAGTACATGTGTATAATATTTTCATTTGGATTAGATTAATCAATAGAAGAATCCTTTATCACAAATTCTGTTCAGCTTTAATGTACATAAATGTTTTCTAAAACTACACATATGCAGTAAACATATATTTTTTAGGTGATGGAACAAAAGTAATATTTATTAGATAAGTAGCAAGAAGTTCGTGCTACCTACATATTATTAAGATCTACGTTATAACACCGAAGCCTACAGCATATACAATTAATAACAGGACATTTTTTGCTCAAAATATTACCTATTCTATCTTCAGCATTCTTCACTTCACATTCTTCAAGTTCCAACTGACGTATCTGAGCTTCTGTTTTATCGATGTCTGTGCGCAAATGTTCTTTAATTTCCGCAGCTCTTGAGTACAGCTCAGTTACTTTCCTTGTCTATTATAACGGTACAAAATGTCTTTGACATTCGGTTATATATTAACAGTTTCACTTTCGATATTTGAGTTAAAATTACAAATAATATAGACAATTTCAAACATTTGCGCAAAACAACAACTCCTGTACATATTTTACCCCGTTATGAAGAATGTTAAAAGTAATGTCGCTATAACAACAGTAAAATAAGAAGTGCAGATTATTAAAGCTCCAGTCCCATATAGATGCCGGGTCAACCTGGATCATATCCGGCACGATCCGGCATGTTAACCATGTAGCCGCCGTTTTTGTCCGTGTCGTTCCTCGAAGGTCCTAGAACATCGGGGTGTATCCCTGGGACTCCGGGAGACCAAAACGGCAGTTTTGGGAAGTTCAAAACTGTCGTCCTGATCCGTGACCCTCCCGGAACATGGCAGCATCCGGAATGGTCCGTATAGTGTCCGGGGACAGCCGTATTTATGCCTTTGGTTGTCCATGTCCATCCTCGACAGTCGGGAACACATTGTTGACGCCGAACCATCAATGGCCATAACGGCTGTTGTACGATTGTCTCCGGACCCTTCGCGGCGGTTACACGGAACACGCCGGTACAGTTTGCATTTATCGTTGCCATCACGGATCAGCAAGGAGCTACTAGAGAGGAAGACGTTGCAAACACGGACAAACACGGTGGAAAAACGACGGATACACGGACTATCATATAAAGCCGGCCGAGTTGATGTTGGTATATTTTCCCATTTTTTGTTTTGTGTCGCAAAAAAGTGATTATGAGTCAAAATGTGATGGTATTTATGTCAGATGTGCAATAAAGTTGGTCAAAATCGGTCAAGAAATGCCCCAATTCAGTACAAAGATAGGGCTTTTCAATTTCTGTCCATGGACAGAAATGATCTTAATTTAAACACGCGCGGGTCGCATGTAAAACCACGTGACCATTGCGTCATTGTTTACAACGCCATTTGCCTTGGAGAAACCATGTTATTTAGTAGTTCTTCCTTGTTTTGAAAAGCGCGGAAGTGGAAATCACGTGAAATTGGCGCTCACGTGACCCAAAGCGTGCATATGTCACAGGTTAATAATAGTCTTGAGGATTCCGTTATGTACATTATTAGGTTTCGTATTTCTGATGCTTTCGGCATTTTTTGGCACATTTTTTGCGAAAATCAGTATGGTAGAGCTAAGCTTTAGAATGTATCTGACGAATACTGATCAATTCTGGTCAGTTGAGAAAACCAAATTGTTGTGAGAAATATCAAATCGGTCGGCTTTAAGAACACGAACTATGCCGATAAGACGGGGTGCTTACAAGGACCTTCACGGTGTAGACACGGGGCAAACATGGAGTATCTCGGAGGAACACGGTCGATGGCGGATGTTCATATAAATACGGGCTATTTAAAACTCGATTCACTTTTTTCTGTGCTACCGACGATGCAACATGTGCGATGAGATGACGACCGAGGGCCAGCAGAATGATGCTGATGATATGCCAGCTTCTATTGCAAAAAAGCTCAGGTTGGAAACAGCATCCTGTGTGCTAAAGCGCAGCTACCACATAGAAAAAGAGAAGTCGCGTAAAGGATTTATCAAAACCGGAGAATATAATGAAAAGGAGAACCATACGGGTAAAACAATGTTATGAGTAAATACGCACGGCTGATAAACGAACTGTAGAAAGAAGACGCCAATGGCTTCTTTTATTTTCTGCGCATGAGATATCAGATATCCAAAGAGATCTTGAAACGCATTTTGCAAACTATCAATCCGAAGAAGTAAAACTACAAGAAGCAGCTGGCATTAAGTTGGCAATAACATTGCGGTACATAGACTAAAGGGACAGTTACAAATCTTTGATGTATGATTTCCGGGACGCACATAACACCATCTTAGAGATTATCCGTATTGTCTGCGATGATATACTTTAGAGTTAGCTGAGGAACTAATTCCCTGTCATAAAACGCCAGATGAGTGGAAGAACATCGCCAAGCAGTTTGAATGATAGCAGCTGAACAAATGTGTGGGTGCCTTGGGCGGGAGGCAAAACGCCATACATTGTCCGCGGCTATCTTGTGTTACCAATATAACCATTTTATGATCCTTATGGCATTGGTCGACGCCGACTACAAGTTGATTTGGGCGCCAGTAGGCAGCAATGGATCAGCCGTTGATGCTCCAGTGCTCAACAAAAGTGAACTGAAGGAAACCATCGTGCCTACCTGATCCTGAACCTATACCGAACGACGACAAATCAAAGCCGTTCTACATTGCTGCGGATGACGCATTGAAAACATCCCTCATGACACCTTTAGCTATGAAAATACATGTCACATTCAGAGAAAATCTTCAACTCATATCGACTGTCCAGGCGGCTAAGGATTGCGGAAAACGCATTTCTTGCTCATCACTTTTGATGTTTACACACTACAATGTTGCAGTCTCCAGAGACAGTGAAGTCCATTGTGCTGTCTTGCATCTGCTTACACAATCTTCTGAGACTGTGCTATGGAAATGAGCATGTGAGTGAATCTAACCAGGAGGAGAACAATCACAACATCATACCAGGAAAATGGCGAAACGATAACCTGCTCATAGATTGTGTGTCGTAGCTTTCTTCCAACTTAATATAAAGAAGTGAAACTCCAGAAGCTTTAGCAGTATTGCATTTCTATCATACACACCTTCAAGCACGAAGGCAGCGAAGAACCAGCGCGAATATATTCGGGCCTAAATCAGTTTAGAAGCCGGATCAGTGCCCTGGCAGGACGACATAAAAGAAAAACATTTTGATTGAACGCTGACTTGAACGTACCTTTTGTTGCTCTGCTTCGAGAACCCGACCTGGAGCTAACATTCCCCTAGGAATGAAATATGTAGCTCCTACTACTACTCCTACTCCTGGTCCAAGGGCAAGTGCTGCAACGAGGGAGCCTGCGCCAATCAACACATCGTACCAGTGTATACCTTTTTGATAGCTGACCGACGCATCACCTTCTTTTTCTAAATAATGATACATGTAATTGTATAAATCGGTAAGACATGTGTCGGATTTCTTCCGCAAATTAGAGTTTTATCTTGAAACTTTATAAATGCCAAATTCATAATAATACATATACATTATGTATTGCATTTGTTACTATACATAAATAAAAAATGCAAGTGACTAGCTGAAGTATTTATACAAATTATATATACAACTATATTTGTATTATATTTGTACTTAACAAGTTTATACAATTTATCTAATATTCCTTGATATGTGATAATGCAAGAAGATATACTTATTTTACACAACTAACCCACCTACAATTTCCACATCGCTTTTAGTGCTACGTTCTATTGATGCAATTTTATTGTCCATAGCAATTTGTTTTTCTTTGTGCTTTTCTCTTTTAGTAGTCAATGCTTGTTCTATACGATTTTTTTTGAGTTTATGCTTCCTTATTTCGTCGTCAATATTTTGTTGTTGCTGATTCTTAATATAGCCCTTCACTTCAACAACGTGTCCTTGAAAAGTTTGGTACCTGAAACAATGTAAAGGAAACAATGTAAAGGATAACTAGACAAAACTCATTTAAACAAAATACTAGTAGTTAATTTGTCCATAATACATTAAATTAACATATGTTTGTATATAAAACGCACAATAAGCTATTCATGCGCACAAGAATGCAGCTTTACAGACGTACTCATAGGGTGATAGACACAAGTTATTACCTTTCCACAGTTTCAGAAGATTTATCTTCCATTGCCTTAATGTATTGGAGTGTCAAGTTGATGGCAGCAAGGGCCAGTTTCGGATCCTTAAAGTTAAAGAAATAGTGTATTATTGCGCTATAAGTGAGTGTTTTTATTTATCAATTCCTTGATAAAGACAATTTAATTTATTTTTGATTACTGGATATTTGAATCTGCATCTATATTATTATTAGCGAAACCTTACATTATTTTCTGCGCTCAGTTCCAGATACGGTATCATGGTGTCAATGATATGTTGTGCAGTTACACCAAGCTGTTGCATCATTCCACGGGCAAACAAATGTTCCGTTCGGGCCTCTTCACCAACCTCGCGAATCTTAAAACAGAGTTAAATGAGTGTAACATATCACACATATAATTTAGTATTCACTGTTATCGAGAGCTTCATTGCAAACAAATATTTCTTAGATTCGGATTCGGATGTATATCATCGTATAATTTGCTTGTTTGCTATTTTAGAATAATAATTATCCAAGCATGTTAACAACTGTGTACTCAAAAAATTCTTCTTCAAAGCTTCATACCATTGCATAGGCATCTCGCCACAATTTTGAATCAAGATTAACAGAGGGGCAAAGCTAGGTCAATAGACGTAAAACCTGGTTAACACCATTGGGGCAACCTTTCTTTCCGATCATGATAGATATTGGTAAAAATGATAGTAATTTTAAATTCTTTGCAAATATGACACTCGGTCTTTTAAGGCTTAAAAGATCTGTTTATATAAAAAGATGATAACCGTGTTTATTTTTAGATTGTAATGAAACTTAGAATGTATAACACTGTAAATCAAGGTCACGATCTTTTAGAAACAGTTAAAGAATATTATACTAGAAGAATATTAGTTTGTGTTTTAAAACTAATTTGATTTTCTCGAAAACTGGAATTATGCAAACATATTTTGTTTTTTCTTGATGAAACATTTTGGGGCAATTATTTTCCAATTTTCTGAAATCTGAAATCCACTGAGAAAGACTATTGCTCACACAAAAGTTAATATTTTTTTGGAGTCATGTGTTTAATATATAGAATTGTGTGTCTGAAGACAAACGTACAGATGACCATAATAGTAGTTTGTCCAATTGTCCGATTGGAATAGCCCCCTTATCAACTCTGACATTTCCATAGAAACACAGATTTTAATAGATTATATGTGTTTGGTATTGTCTATGCGGCTTATGTGCGCATTTTCACCGCACAGACGGGGCTTTGTAAATCACAGTATAGACAAAACACGCTACGTCTATGCGGGGAAACGCCTATCATAGCCTTGCTGATTTCCATTTTAAATGAAATATAATATTGACGCCTTCATTACTGCTAGTAGTATTTCCAGTAAAATCAAATTGAGATATATGTTTGAAAAAACATTTAAGATTTACATGGTAATATTTACATAATCAACTATACCTTGTTAGTAAATTCCGGTTGTTTTAAAGTTGCTATGTATGCCAGATGTAAAGAATGGGATATGAGGCTCTGTGGCACAGAGATTCTTTTAGGTGATTTGGCTTCAGAAACCTGTCAAGATATAGATTTTATGTAATTAACATGACAACGTTTACATGACAATTACATGTTTTGTTTAACAAATCTTCGTGTGAATCGTTTATTGTATTATTAAAAGGAAAGAATGTCAAAAGAAAAAGGAACGACCGAATAAATCGATAACTTGTTAAAACAATAGTGATTATACAAGGTTGTTGTGTTCTGAAAACGACAAATTATTGTATTATATTATCAATTGTATAAGCTATATATGTAGTCGATTTTAAAAGCTGAATACAGCTTATATAAGTCTTTGTATTTTTAACAGACTTAAAAATTAAATTACCTCACTTGAATTTACTTAACTTGATATTCGTTTTAGTCGTAAGCAATGCATCGTCAGCAATACTCTCTATGACTTGGTTACCTTTATTCGACTTCCTTCGAAAATGTAACGTTTACCTCTTGCACGTACATATAGGATCTTGCATGAGTGGTCGTTTTGTATTGAATTTATTAAACGAGTCATCTAAATGAAGATAAAAACGAGGCTTGCCGAGTTTTTATCTTCATTTAGATGACGAGTTTAATAAATTCAATACAAAACGACCACTAATGCAAGATTCTATTTATAACATGACCAACAAAATGCTTTAAAACACACATGTATTCCCCTCCGTGCCATATAGAGGAAAGGTCGATATCTATAACGAAGCAGCAATGCGGTCATTGTGTGTACCTGAGCATGAGAAGTAGTTCTGGACGAATAAGCCTATATGGTTGTGTAACTATAAGCTGCACTCCGCTGTAAAAAAAGTGCATTGTGGGTAAGCAAGTTGCGGTTGTAAATGCCTTGTCTTTGACAGCGCGTATGAATATCTTTTAAGTGATTCGGCTAATTTGCATAGTTATATAACTAGTGAAATAACACCCGTGTAATAAACAAAATTGAGCATTACGTTATTTCACTCCTGGAGCGTAAGTCATGTTATAAATGCTGTTTACAAATCGACAGTTCGGCGATCGAAAAACATTGTTTTATTGTAAAATATTGTATGAAGTTTATTACTAAATACAGAGCAATGTCAAGTTAACTGGAAATCGACCTATAAGCAGATTCTTACAAGCTTACGACCTTTGCCGTGGAGGAGTGAAACAAACAATTAAATTTCAGATCGTTAAGATTATCACTCCAGAGTGAATATAGTATTTTTCGAGATAAATCCATTTCTCATCACAATATCATATAAATCATCCAAACAATCTGAAATAGTTTATATGCTGAAATATTATTAAACGTATTATCTCTTGTTGATGATATACCATCTTCTGAGGACATGATATAACCATTTTTTTAAGGATTTAGTTACCGGTCTTACATATCATATAATCTCCTTTTTATAAGATACCATCTCCTTAGGAAGTTGTGTACTCGCCTTTTTTAGGATTGAGTGTAAGGTCGTTGGAAATAATCATAAATACTACAAATAAATTTAGTATATTTATTATTGCCAGTATTGTACACAAGTATATAAAAATTCTTATACGGTGATTACAAAATTAGGTATGTGTAAGAATGTATATGATACTAGACTTATGGAATTTAACATGTGTCCGTAGGACACGTCTGCCTATACATTCTAAAACTCCACCTTTGTCAAAACTACACCTTAGTAGCCAAAAACAAGTTCTGATGTGTTTTTGTTAATTCTTCTATAAGGGGATATAATTCCGGTTATATCGATACAAACATAACCAAAATAATCAAGTGCGTTTGTTCACATGACGCTTAAAATGTTTGAAAAGTTAAAGCACTTTAGTAATACATTCAGGCTCGACAAACATATCAGACAGGCGAAAGGACAAGGGTAAACTAATGCAATCAATAATTCATATACAAATTACAAATGAATACAATATGCACACTGGTAAATCAATCTTTAACAACACTTTTTCAAACAAAAATGAACGTAGTATTAAAATTATATGTCATTAAAAAATAACTGTTGATTAATACATAATTTAAAAAAAAAAAAAACACACACACATAACACACTATGTACGAACAAATAAATCTATATATCGCTGTTAAACACATCTATAATTTTCTATTCATTAGTTCATTATTAAGCGTTAAAGAACCACCTGTACATTGTAGTTAATTTATGCGAGCAGATCCCTACTATGTTACTGTTTATATAACAACTTGTTTTCTCTCCAAAATTAACATGGGCCCGTATTCAACAACCCATTCTTAGACTTAAGAATAAAGAATATACTTAGAACCAAGAAAAATACGTCCATCGTTTGAATATAAATACATGCTACCACTGGTGATAATATTCTTAACATAATGTTCTACATGAAGAATAATGTAGATTGAGGCAGTTAATGCCAAGTTTGACTGAAAATTAAAGCAATTCTTGATTTATTCCAATTTAAAGAATATTCTGTATTCTTAGTCTTAAGTCTAAGAATTGTTTGGTGAACACGACCCTGTACTTTATACATAAATACCGAAACGATTGGTGCGTTTGTTGTCGTAATCGAAATTGGTGCGTTATATATAATGAAGCAAACGAGTATGCTAGTATGACTACGACAACAATAGCAACTCGTAAATTTCCCTTCAGTCCGGTGACACAAATAAGTTTTCGAGGAATATGTTTTTTATATGTAGTATAACGGTTACACTTTGAATGTTTACACATATTGTGTACAATGCTCGAAATTAATAATAAACGGTTTTACATCTTTTATAAATTTCATTACTGTTTTAACCTCATGCATCTCTACTCCAACGTCTTATGAAATAATGCATTTAAACTGTGCCATGCTCAGTTCGATACTGGGATTACTAAAGTAACTTAATATTTTAGAAATAACAATATAAAACAGCACACTTATTACGTACAGTAGTTTAACATGAAACGTCTTAACTTTAAAGGTTAAACAAGTGTTAACATTGAATTACATAAACAACATATAATTCAAATTAAATTTTCAATCATCAATACATGCAATAAGAACATCAATACCTTGAATTGTTAGCATAACAGTATTGATTTGAATTGTCTATAATGACTTAACAATCTGTATTTACTATATACAGATTGTAAGTATAATATTGGATTGCAATTTTAATCACTTTGAATAATTTGTTTAAATTTTTTTTAGAAACACAACTAATTTTAACTTTTTTTTGTATCCAATGCCTGTGATGTCCATGAGCTCAAAATAAGGCCATATAAAATGTATTTTATTTTGTTTTCATCAGCGAACGTTTTATTACTCGATTCGGTAGAGGCTGAGAATATTTCGTTCACTCGTCTTCACGTAATCTCTGAATTTTTCAGCTAAATTTAGACTTCTCTGTTAATACAAATAAAAACATGTATAAGAACTTAAATTTGCCAATTTGTAATTTGGTTTTCCAATCATTTAAGAAAATTAAGACATTTTCAGAGTTTCAATTTTGTGTTTTACCAAACAACATAATTTCGGAAACGATAATGTATTTTAAAGTACATGCCTCTTCATGACTACGAAATGTCTCCGTAACTTGATTGACATCTATGGCGTTTCTGCTTCTTAGTTCTTGTTGTATTTTATGAACCTCATTGACCATACTTTTCCATAACAGTACCATCCAGTTGAAGTTTTCTTTGACTTTTACGAGATTTACTTCCACTTGTTTAAGAGCATTTGCGTCAGCAAATACTTCTGGCAAACAAAATCAAAAACACATATAAAATATTGCATTGTGTTGTTTTGAGAAGTTGTTGCAGTCCAATTTGTTGTTTGATGTCGAATTGCAAAAAGACACACCCTCAATAGGACTCACATTTTCAGAACATTATTCGAGTGTTATATTCCATTTATATATACCATTTTCCTTTATATTATTGTTTAAATACCAACAATATTTTTTAATTCAAGTAATTTTTTTTTTGCGATATCGTATTTTAAGTAATTATAACAACACATAAGCTCTTGTGTTTTCTGTGGATATTCTTGTTTTACATCTATTATTGCTTGGTTACATACAAAATAAATCACCATCCTTGTCATTATCCATTGACAGCTGTTTAAAGAGGGTACATAAGAACAATTATAATCGAGTGTTATAAAACAACAGAACATATTTGTTGATACTAGTATTACAAATTTGCTGATATGCTGTACCGATTGCCTGTACAAGGAAACGTTCAACAACGTTATGATAACAACGATATTTTATAAGTGTATTTTATATATATTTGGTAAAATATTGTCAATGTATATCAGGATTATTGAAAAAATCAGACATATCGCTTGTTTGACATAAAAAAGTAGTCCCAAAACTAATTATGGAAACATTTGTCCCTGGAAGAAAATACTCTTTCTCGTTTTCAAAAGTTGAAAATAGTAACATACAGTTGTTTCATGGACTTTTCGGAAGGGGATGAAACTTGAATATTTTATACACACTCCAAATTTTACCTTCAACGGAATCTAGTTCATGGATTTTCTCTTTCAGCAGGGTTATTTCTTCGCGCAACTTTTCTATTTTTTGTTCAATTTCGTTCGTTTCCGCGTCACATTTCATTACATCACTGTTAGATTGGTTAGTCTGAAATAAAATCATTTGTACAAATATACGCAACATTCAAGAAAACACAATCTTACTATGAGAATGTACCGAATATATTACTTTTTTTCTTTTTTCGACACTGTTGACAAGTTAGGTCATTGCACAACGATTGTAGTTGAGTAGACATTTAATGTACTTTGTCTCAGTAAAGGTTAACATAAATACATAATAATTTTTATATATAAATGTATAAGGTCTTGTTTACTTCATGTAAGATCTCAACACCTTACATGCATTAAGAAAACAAATGTACGTCTAAATATATCATGATTTTGTAAAATAGTAGCTTTAAAGTCCAACAAATGAAACGCATTAAGTATATGATAAGACAAAACCTTTTCGGCAGACGTGCCGGAGAACCAACTTGTACACATACTTAATACACCATGTATTTTATTAAATGGCCAATATTGTGTTGAACCATTTATGTTTTCATTTTGCTGACGTATAGCCTGTAAAGAACGTAACATATAAATACCAAAATAATAAATTCAATGCTTTGATATCAAACTTTGATTGCAATTTAACAATGCAATTTCTACATGTATAGTGTTAATAAAGGAGCATAATTATGTGTTTATTTTACTAATCAAACTATACAAAAAGCGCTGCTTGTATTTGTATTTGGAGTTCAACGGCCAAAGAGATATTTTATCCTAAACACAAATGATTTAATCCACAAATGAAGTTGTACTACGGAAATTTATGACATACATTGTTTATATGTTGTATTTTTGATCGGTGACCTTTGTTTACAAATCAACGTTCTGTTTTGTTCAGTTAAAGTCGATTCAGTTTAACCCATTAAAAAAACTTACCATTGTTTGATCGATGCATGTCCCGCTTCCTTGACCATTATCAGAATTTCCTAGAGACAATAAACAATGAGACATAATTTCAACACAATTTAAAGAGGACATAGGAAAATATCTATATCGTATAGATAAAGAAATTAGCCATCGTGGTATAATATGTGAAATTTTGCCGAAAACCATAAGTACTAATTGCTACGACGATACCAATGTACCAACGTAGCGACTGAATCAAATTTTCACATTTGAATTTAAAATAACTTGTGATTTAAACAGCATCAAATCTATATGCGCAATAAATTAATTAACTCTTAAAGTAAAGCATTTTGAAAACAAAACTATCAAGCTAGGATTTTGATATCGGATAATTATGCACATGTATAAAGTTGGGTAGTTTTTTTTTTATTTAAAGATAATACTTTAGAACCGCCAAACACAGATTAACATGAAGACAATATATTAAATTCTTATTATTCTAGCTAGTTTAAATGTGGTGACGGAATAAGTGCTGATGTTTTTAAAAACACTCGTACGATTATTTCACCAATATATATATTTAACGAAATTCTAAATATGTAAGTTTTCCGCGATAACTGGTGCGAAAGTGTTTAGGTCCTGGTACATATATACTGATAAAACTGGATCCTTTCAACTAAAGAGGAATTTCGTTAATACATCTAATGAATCAATTGTTTTTTTAATTTTATTTATTATGTATTATTGGTTATTCTACTCTAGGTTATCCACATTGGCATAGTATTTTAATAAAATTGAAGAATCTCAGTCAGGTTTTAAGCCTGGATATCCCAAAGTAAAAAATATCCAAGAATAGTTTGAAAATATGAAAAGCAGTTCTGTTTAACATGTATAAAATGCTTAAAACATGTTGAGAAATTACTCAAATATAAAGCTAGGGGACCAAACTTATTAACACAGACAATACGGTTTTAATGAGATATAGAATGTTATTTTTATGATATATTACCAATAGTTTTTCGTTTTTAATCGTTTACCATTTCTGTATGTAACATAAAGAACCGTGGTCATTGTTAATCAAACCGCAATAGATTTGGTTTATGTCAAACATTTAATACTGTTTAGTTATATCGTTTACCATAAAAGACATGACTGCTGTGCAGAATGAATGCCATTTAAACAATTCTTTATAATTCAAACCCGTCACTTTAAATGAATATCCAATGATAACTACATCAATTATTAATTGTAAATGTACACTGAAGCTGAAAAGCGTATTATTTTCAGAACAATTTTCGTTTACCAATATGAACGGGTTAGACTCAGCAAGAGCTTCAATGTAATCGAATGCGTTATAAATGGGAGACTTTTTCGATTTGGTTCAACAAAGTAAAGTCGGGCTTTTGAACTGGAAGTAAGGAATTTAACGTCAACAAGATTTAAAGCAATATCTTAATATTTTCATATTGGGTCTTTTTGGAATATCCGTTGAAAATCGTTGAGCAATTTGTAGGGGTGCCTTCCTGTTGGGACTAAAAGCGGAACACTTTATTTACATACGATTGAATATCGGAAATGGTCAATAGTTTAATTCATTAATACTGTGCCTAAATTGTCCCTCGATCTAGACACACTTAAAACAAAATAGGACTACAAAGTTTAATACTTTGTGAAGCCTTACTTTTTGTTTCTAATCACCAGCGTAACGTAATTGGACATACTTTAGTTAACGTGAACATTTAGAACATCAATGGTTTAATAAACCTGGAATTAAGAACATCAATAGTTTAAAAAAAAAAACGTTGAATTGGGAACATCAACATGCATTATCTGGTTGACGATCAGTTAAATACATTAAAGAACTGATAACAAATCAGAAACACAAGTATTTATACCTGTGTTCTTGGATGCTTCTTGCGGGTCTTTCAATTTGGAGTCCAATGATTTCTGATCATTTTCCAGGGTTTCAAGCAAGTTGATTTTAGTGTCTTTTTCTCCTTTTAATTCCTCATACTTCTTCTTGCGACATTTAGTGTCGCTTTCAATGGTTTTTACGAGTTCAGTAACTTCAGATTGAAGTGATTTATACCTTTCACAAATGTAAAAGAATATAAATAAATATTTTCAAAATATTTTTCTTATATATATATGGCTGGTAAATTAAATAAGAAAACTCAGTGACTGGTTTAAATTAAAATATTATGAAATCAAAATAAACCGAACGGTTGAGACATTTTTGTCAGACGATTTTTTTTTATCGTATTCAATTCATATTAATTTACTATAACTAAATACTAATTTAATTGACATTTATAATATATACTGTATTATAGATTTCGGCTTTTCTTCACGTAAAACAGATTCGCTGAAATCAATCCCTCATGTCTAACAAAAAGGCCTGTTTATATAATAGTTATTTGCCTACAAAAACGAGAGAAATAACATAATAACGAGTATGTAAACTGAACCTTTCGATAGTGGTGTAGCATTCCGTTTTCATCTGCTTGGCATACTCAATAACCTGAGCAAAGGCCCTCTCAAGTAATTCCTGAAAACAAAGTTGCAATGATAACGTCTGTTAATGGTGAAACGTATAAACTTATGTTTATGGGTTTGAACAAAGTATTGTAAAACCACATCAACATTTAAAGATCGCGTTGTATACCTTGGATGTTATGTTTTTCAAGACCATTGGAATTGTGTTTTCAACCAGATTGTTTAATGTGATTCCAAACTTCGTCATCATGGCAATTGTTTTCAGATGAGCTGTCCGTGCTTCATTAGCGATTACAAGAATCTAAAACAGTATAAGAATGAATAAATATAAGAACAACATTTTCAAAAATTCAAATTAAAAAATAAATAAAATATCCTACATAAATTTAATTAGCTTTATGCCATTAAAAAAAATCAATTCTCACTTTTACTGAAAGGTCAGGAAAGTCCGCCAAGGACCTGTTTGCACTTCGCAGACGATCGGCAGTGTCTGATTGTGCGTTGAAGAGTTCGTCAGTATTGATCATGTTCGAAATCCTGGGTTCCTTCTTATTGCCCGAGTTTAACTGCAATTTAAGACACCTTTTTCTTAATTCAAAGAAAATAACGGAACACATTCGTTGATTATATTATAAGTAAAGCGCATGATTGCTTTCACTTGATACAGTAAAATATTCATCAAATGCAGGAACATTTTAATACATGGCAGTTTTTTTATAGCTCACATATATTAAACCCGATACTGACATTTATGCTTGATTATTTATAAGTACCATTGCGATGAATATTATATAAGCTTCAGTTCTAAAATTAGCAAATTAGATCGAAGAATATCCCATTGAATTACAGTTATATTTTCATTTAATTCGTGAAAGATATGCACAGAAAACAAAAAAGAGAATTGAATAAAATTCACTTGTGTAATTTTTGCTTATTGAGTTCACCTGTATCAGTTAATGTTGTTGGGCTGTATAATAAATACATCATGCTGATATGCGAATGTTGGATCACAATATTTTAGTAATAATTTCAGTATGACGATAAATATAAATGACTTAAATAGTAAATGATTGTATCTCTTGATAATTTTACCAGGGTCTTTTCTAACACAGCCATGGGTAATGTGTGGAGAATGTTTTGTTGTGTGTTTCCCAAAGCTAACATGTTCAGCAAACATTGTGCAGGTTAGCTGAGCATCATGTTTTTGTTATTTTGTCGGTAACGTAACTTTAGAAAAAGATACACCCAACATATATCCGCCGTCCACAAAGCGTCACTTCGATGTGTGATTTTGTAGAAACTTTATTTGTTGATGCAATCTCGACCAAACTCGTTTGTATTGTGTATAATCATAAAAAGTGAATACCATGGATAGTATGCCATATTCGACAATGTGCTTTCCAAATGCCATTTTGAACTTTAAGACTCCGTGTACTCGGGTCTTAAATTTGTTTCCACCATTCCCATAGAAATTTTCATATATGGCCATATTTCAATATTTTATTTTCTGACAGAAACATGTGTACATGGGCATTTCGAAGGTTGGCTGCACGGTAAAAACACCGTTTAATAATTTACTAACACACGGTCGACACTCAACAACGATATTTTATGCTACAATTTGCTCTATAGAATATCGTGCGTCGGTTGAAATATCGCGCGACTCTTGGAGTATCATGTGTCATTCTGCTTGGGTTTAAGTCGAAAGTCGACGACTGAATGATATTAACCGCTCGATATAACGTCGCGTTTTCGTTCATAATTATATTATGCCAATGCCAAAATGCAACACTGGCATAAAACTGTCCAAATTCTAAATCAGTACATTTTAACAAAACATGTTTATTTGTAACTTGAGCGTTATTTTAATATTTTTAAGAAGTATAATATTTCGACTTTTTAGCTTGCGTGATCATTTTGTTGAAAGGAATTCACCGGGGAGGGAGATCACATTTAACGTATTCAGGGCGTATCATCTCTTCAGAAGTGCTTTGCTTTGTTTTTCCTTGACAGGATCAAAGGTTCACTGATTGCTTTCAGTGAAGAACATTGAAAGAACAATGTGTTTATACACTTATGATTGCCTTTTGTACTCTGATATTAGTTGAGAAATTCTAAATTAAAACTGTTGAGCAATTTGAAAGCGATTTACTTTTAATGGCAATGTTAAGCGTTATTTCTTTAACAATCGTTACATACACCAACCACGATAATGGACTAATAATGAAAATATAATGCAGAGCGACACTAGAACACGAAACCAATGCGTGCCAATTAATACTCATTTAAAATGGACTCAAACCTATTGGAAGTCTTATCGATTACAACACTAATTTAACTTGAACATTTCAACATTGCTTTTAAGACAGATCACGGCTTATGTTAAGCACTGTGTAAATAGCAACAGCATACCTAAATATTCAAAAAGGATGCATCATTTGAACTCACATATTTAAAAAAAAATCTCTTTTTTACACATATTTTTCTGGTCCACAATCCAGATTTATACAAGTTATTATCATCATTCATTGAACATATTTATATTTTCAAAAAAGATATCAATTATAAATTTCAATGTTATCACTATGCTAGCATTCATTAAATGTTGGTTTCCTATGGAGTGCACATGTTCTAAGTTCTTCAGTGAAAAGCATGTTTCTGCTTAGTTGACGTCGACGTTTGTTTTCACCCAACCGACAACATGTGTTATGTATAAATAATGTCATAACACAAACTTATATCAATCTCAATTTGCAACCATAAGCAAGGTCATAATACAATGTGTCAGTGCATGAACTTTCATTAAAGTACCTCAATTTGTTGTGAAGTAATTAAGCTGGAACTGTGTTTTTTGGTTGAAGTACTTTAACCTTGGCCCCAACCAACACGCATGCGATATACAAAAGCAAGCAAAGTTAATGATATATGGTATCAATTGAATATTAAGTTTTACAGAAATATCTTTGACTTCCAGTTATTGAGCATAAATATGTTTTCTAGTTTTAGTTACTGTGACCTTCAGCCCATCGATATAAGGCATATATATTTAAAGTTTCGTTTTAAATACCTTATTTTGTTCTTTTCTTGAACTTGTGAGTGAAATCCAAATTTCAAAATTCTCCCCACCCAACAAAGCCGAATCCAATCTAATATAACTTAAACATACTTGCCAACCTATTTCCGAATACTTGAATGCATGGCAAACAAATCCACTCTGCTTGACATAATACTGCTATCATTACTTTATTAAAATCTTTTATTTCTTGCAAACAAAATATAACACATTTTGTGAAAAAGAGCAATTATATGATTCTGAACTCTAATTTAGAATACGGTATCTTTGTATGCTTCGCGTTTGTTGAAAACCGGAACTTATTTTTATGTTGATAAAAAGCTGTGCAACCTGATAAAAACTATACCCATCTTTAAGAGTAACAGAACCACACAGAGCGGGAATCATATGTTGGTTTATTGTGTTTTAAATTCTATCTAGAAAACGGATTTGATCCCAATAGTCCCAAAATGATTGCCTACACAAAATATATGTCATAAATAATACATAATACATACACATATATTGATTTGACACATTAACGTCTTACTTCATGTATTTTACAGCAATTTGGATTCATTTTTTTTAAAGGAATATAAATTATATGCAGTTACCATTTGCTGACTTTATTATGAGTATATTTTGAAGAAAAAAAAAACGAAGATACAACTGTAAAATTAATTTATTAAAGTAACAAAGTGTAACAACTTGAATGTAACATTAGCATTACATTGGTCGTATTCGTTTGAAACTTTAATTTCATGTCTTCAACTAACCTTAAAAGTCGACAGGCGGCATTCTATATGGCCTAAACGGATATCGTACGTTTTGATTTGTGCAGATGGACATATTAATGCCAACACCTTTGCTTTGTTTATCAATTGTAAGCTAAATTTAAATGATATAAACGACTTCATGACGTCCGCGAATGAACTAGGAAAGACTGCATACTTAAAACCAAAGATATATTAAGAAACGCGTTTAAATAATCCAACACATAATATACAAACGGACAAGGGATAGCTTATGCGCACCATGCAATTGCCAGTTTGACCATTATTGATATCAGTATTGTAAAAGCGCAAACAAATTTGTGCACATGAGCATTACAAATTAGCTCGGCAAAAACACTATGGAAATAAAAATAACATCAACAAACGTATTATTTCGTTGTAACCTGCATTAAAAACTGAATCATGATCACGTATCCAGTTGAAAAATTTACTTCGTCACAGTGCCATTACAATTGCTTTCTCAAACCGGAAATTTCGGGCTGCAATTCCACTCATGGATCTTATTTTGACAATCTTTAACGGGACGGTATTTTTTGGATGCTAAATGTCAGTACTTGGGTGAATCAGTAACAAGTAAAATCGATATCCTGAATCATGAATACAGGCCATAAAGTGAATCCTGTATCATTAAATGAACACCGTGTTTAACTTATGAAGACGATGTATAATTATCTGAACTTAAAACTGGTTAACTGTATATGTTACTCACATACTAGTATTAAATGGTACAATATAAATTGTACACTTGTTGAGCTTCTGCAGTTTATGAACAACTAAGGTACTTACCTTGAAAAGAAGTCGCATGCCGCTGGGTGCTTCTTTCCATTGATGGTGCATGTCACAGATATATTTTAAGAACCGGTACACTTATAGCAAACATATGCATGAAATTCACAAGCTTCTTCCCTGTCCTTGCCTGTTCTTGCGATTTTTGATTATAAACAAATTCCTGTTATTCATACAAAGCCCTAACAACTGAATGACTGAAAAAACCGAGAAGCTCTGTTTATATACCACACCCATTCTCCGAAAAGCGTAACTGTTTCGTAACTAAATCTCGAGAATCGTAGTGAGCTCGCAACTCACTCGGCGTGAACTCGTGAGAGTCTTGACAAAGTCGTAGCTGATTCGTAGACAGATCACGTGATCACCGATTTCCCGAGTGAGTAACGAATTACCTACGATTCCATTACGACGCCCAAGAACGCACTACGACGCTGTTACGAGTCAACTGCGATTAAATTCAGTCTTGGAGGTCCTGGCCAAATTTTAAACACGTTTAAAATATGGCCACGGTTTTTCGGGAGCTCACGAGTTGCAGGAATCACTTACGACCGGCCCACGACTAGCTACGAATGGGTTAGGACCTTCGCCGATTGAGCTACGAATGTCCCCGCCCTCAAAATATTGGAAATCGGAACAAATCGTGGGGAATCGGGTCGTTGTGGAATACCCCCATTTATACACTTTTATTTTAAAACATGTTTTATTATAACAATTTATACTTATAAAAACACAATTGATAATATCGCTAAAAAAATCCCCAAAATGGACACATATAGAATTTTAATATTTAACTGAAAGATATTAGAAATCGANCCAAATTTTAAACACGTTTAAAATCTGGCCACGGTTTTTCGGGAGCTCACGAGTTGCAGGAATCACTAACGACCGGTCCACGACTAGCTACGAATGGGTTAGGACCTTCGCCGATTGAGCTACGAATGTCCCCGACCTCAAAATATTGGAAATCGGAACAAATCGTGGGGAATCGGGTCGTTTTGGAATACCCCCATTACTACACTGTTATTTTAAAACATGTTTTATTATAACAATTTATACTTATAAAAACACAATTAATAATATCGCTAAAAAATCCCCAAAATGGACACATATAGAATTTAAATATTTAACTGAAAGATATTAGAAATCGAATCGAATCTTGCAATTCATTTTTAGTATAGTATTATCATTATGGGACAAAATACGACATTCTATATTTAGCTCAACATGATAACTATTTTTATTGATGTATTTGTTTTATTTATATAATGAAATAAATGGTGAAGAACATTATGGATTCCCTTTAAGAAGGGGATAAAGCAATACCAAAACAATGCTTAGGGTTACATTACTGCAAGTGAAAACAATCAAAACGTAAAACAAATCAAATACTATAATGATTACCTGTTTTGATTCTGCCATTATGCCGCCTTTTATAACACCATAAAGACAGTGGTGTACAGTGATTAACTATCCAATAAATACTAAGACCGTCCTTTAGGACAAGCACTTTATTAGCTACGAAGAATAAAAGATTTGAACAATAGTTTAATCAATATACATATCGTATTTCCATTGTCGTACTTGATTTGAATACTTTGCACGTGGATTTATTACTAAACTCGACGCAAATTTAACAAAAATACTCCATTTCTTTTACTTAAGCCACACTTTATTTAATACAGTCTAAAGTAAAAATGTTCGCGAAATATTTAAATCGATCCAGCGCAATTATATTTTTAAGTTTAATTATTTTGATGTAAACAACAAATTATATGCAAAGTTTTCTATATCAAACTAAGTATATTGCCATAAACACTAGCATAAAGCCGAATAAAATGTATAAAAAATAATAATATGGGATATCATAGGACCCAAGATATAAAGGTATATGTTCACAAAGTAGTGTATTTAGTTTCAAGCATTAATGATTAGTTGTTTTGAGTTTTCATGGGACAGTTCTATATCGACAATTGAGCATCAGGCATTGGCTACTTTTGACCCAATCGTCATTAAGAACATTTTTTCTAATAAAGTTCATATTATGATATCTTTAAATAGCATGGAGAATGACAAGGTTACAGTCCGAATAGCTGTTCTATAGCCAAACTCGATCTTTGAAGTGTGACCTTGACTTTTTAGGTCCGGATACGACACATCGTCTTTTAATAAATTGCATTTCATGCCAAGTTGTTTTTTTAAATCTATAAATATATGGCAAAGTTATAGCTGAGAAAGTTATGTTCAAACTGTTGTGTGACCAATTTAACGTTTGATCTCCGAGTATCACCTTGACATTTGAGATAGGGAGACGGTTTTTAAACAAAAAATGTAGTCTCCTCATGGTTTTAATTTATGTTAAGTTTATTTAAAATACTATGATTCATGACAAAATTACAGTATAAACAAGCTGTTTAATGGCCCAATTTTGATCATTTGACCTTGACCTTTGAGGTAAAGAGACAATTTTGTTTTACACGCGATTTTTTGCGTATTATGACGGATTTTTATTTTTGCCATGTTATTTTGAAATCCATTTATGTATTTGTCTTAGTAATGGCGGAGACAGGAATTTTCAAGCTGTTTTATGGCCAAATTAGACTTTTAAACCTTGCATGTGTGAATTGGAACTTTAGGTATGGAGACGATTGTAACACGCGACACGTCGTCTTATGATTGTTTACTTGTGTACCAAGGTATTTCACAATCGTTCAATATACGAGCAAGTTATGGCTGAGACAGGAATTTTCTATTTTTGTTTACAGCCAATTTGACCTTTAACCACTTAAGTGCGACCATGACCTTTGAGGTAGGTAGACGGAAACTACACGCGACACGTCATCTTCTGATGATGGAAATTTATGCAAAGTTATTAAGAAAAACAATCAAATGCATGGAAATGTTATGGCTGAGACAAGACATTTCGAACAGACGAACAGAAATACAGACGTGCAGACGGATATATTGCGACTGCTATACACCAGCTCCGCCGAAAGAGGGCATAAAACAATCGAACTTCAAATAACAATAACACACAAGTCATACATACAAGTAAACTGAAATATCATGAATGAAATTGCAGTCAACTCGGAATAATTCAATCCTATATTCAATATTGATAAGAGTTGTCTCACATTTACTTAATTATTAAGCTTACTTTATTATCACAGTGGTAACAAGGTTTTTCTAAGATTTGACCTTGTGGCATATATTGTTACTCAGCCTTGATATTGTCAAGATAAACAATCAGACAATCAGACTTCTGTTACATATATTTGATGAAACGAACAAGAAACCGATTACAATATGTATTAATTTGAGAATCTGGTGTTTTTAATATGATCAAAATTTCATTTAAAGTGGTCAATGGGTTGAACAAAAAACTTGCTTTAAACTGTTTGCGAATAAAACACTTTTACTGACTTTGAAGAAAACGCTCGTTAAGTAGAAATATTAAATTATGTCATAAATATTTCAAGAACGGAGGGTCAAATTTGTTACATATATGTTCTGGATCAATCTTTATTTAAGCGACGCACCGATATGAATTGTCATCGAGATTGTGTCAAATAGGTGAACATATTTGCCTGGACCCGTCGGTGCATGGAAAGTTTACACTCCGGAAAAGGTTCAGACCAGGCAGACTTACGGTACAAAATGAATTCTACATAGCCCCATTGTTTGTACCT
Source organism: Dreissena rostriformis (assembly GCA_007657795.1). Classification (NCBI taxonomy): domain Eukaryota; kingdom Metazoa; phylum Mollusca; class Bivalvia; order Myida; family Dreissenidae; genus Dreissena; species Dreissena rostriformis. Next base: position 189,328 of record VMBQ01001107.1, on the reverse strand, counting down.
ACTTATAGTGGGAGAAAAATGATAAAAATGAGATTTATAAAAATACATTAATTTCACCTTCCCAAAATTACAAACCTTTTAAATCGATTTAAATCATACAAAGTTAGGAACAAGCCAGGAATTTAAAGTCAATGTAAGGATAATTAAACTGGCGGAAACACGTATTTTTTTTTGTAAACGCCATGTCAAAGAGTCATTTACTGCAAGCAGTACCTGATTATGTTAAATACCGTACCCAATGCTAAGATGGTGTTTTATCATAATTGACAGTGTACTTAAGGGATTGTTATTATCAGCATATACGGTACTCAAAATGACTACTGTACCTATTAATCTAAACTTACCGGCTCATGTGACCTTGACCTTTGACCTCAAAATCGACAGAATTTGTTCTGTCCTGACAATAGAAGTGTTTCCCGGTATACATTTGTATGATGTGGTAGGTGTAAGGGTTCGTTAGATAAGGGACACGAGGTGAGCAACTGACCAAACATTCGACAGACCGACTGACAAAGCAAAGCAATATTATCGCTTCTTCGAAGGGGTACATACAAATCAGTGTTGATGAAAAGATAAATTAATACTATGAGGATATTAAAATCGATTGCAAATGTATCACCTGACAAGAGATGTTTGTAAAACATATATCACTCCTAATGTTAAGTTCTGAATAGTTACAATTGTTTAGAGTTTTAATATTGCATGTCTGTGTCACCATGGCCTTCAATCTCTTGATCCGAAAATCGAAAGCGGTCATTTATTACTGGCAAAGCAATGTATAGCATTCGAAGCATTCTATGGAAAGGATGTGAAAAAAATACATGATAGATGCTCCTGCGACCTTTACATTACCCCTGTTGAGCTCCAATTCGATTTTCTTTTCTCCTGAGTAACCATGCAGCATACATAGTTGGATGATCATGGCTCAAAGCGTTTTTAATGTATCTTTGGAAATTTAATGATAAAGGACACTGTCATCATGCCGTTTAATCAATATGCATCTTTCTTTCCTCCACGAAGTAACCGGTATAACAGTTTAGATGATCGTAGGTCAAAGCGTTCTCTAGATAGCATGTGGAAACGACTGTCCTGTCATAAGTCCAAAAGGCCTTGACGTTTGCCTTGTTGATATCAATTGCAGCAGTCTTCCTTTCCTCCATGTTATCTCATTTAACAACTTGCATAGTCGATTGTCAAAGCGTACATTAAATGTCATGTGGAAAGGAATTGTCTACGGAACGACTGCCGGACACGTGAAAAGCGAATGAGGGCATAATTAATTAATGCATGGACACAAAGTGTGTCAATGCCAAACAAATTTAAACATCCATTTGTCACATCTGCTGGATTGTGTTCGTTGTTTCTCCTTCAGGATAGAACCATCAATTAAAGAATGGACATAATTCGACATAAATCATTCATTAAATATGACCATTAAACTAAGTAATGGTTGGAATACGTCGTCCTTAAATATTTATTGATAAATCAAACTAAATGTATGAACTAACAAATTCAGAATCATTGAATCAATAGCTCCATGATTGCCCTAAAGCACTCACGTATTTAAGGTACAACAATTATCGAAGATTTGACTCAGTGATCTTAGTTTTGGACGTAACGTGACCTAGTTTAAACTCGCAAGATATAGCCAAAACCAAGTTTTATTAAACGTTTTTTCATAAATATGGCTAAAGAATGGAAATAAGTATTTTTGTGTAAGGTTTGACTATTTGACTAGCTGCATTAGATACAAATCCGGAAATGGTATAAATATTATCGAGGTAAACAATATATACCAAATGCCATCACCATTTAATAAATAACAAATAAACGAGGGTTCAAATTGATAAGGAAGTGTTTCTATAATTTGACCCAGTAAATGTCATAATGATTGAATTAAAAATGTGTCTTCTAAAGTGTTGGGAAGTTTTCACTAATTCAATATAAGGAAAAATGTATTGCACTCTTTTGGCCATGTTTTTCTACGGACTGGAACCATTTTCGAACTCGTTTGAGATATCATTAGAACAAATATTCTGACTACGGTAAGTTCCATAAAGATTTGACTTAAAATGTGACTTATAGTGTCAACAAGCTGTTTCTGTAGCCTGATCTAGTTGTTTTCCTCCCGTGACTCAGTGTCAAACTTAGACGAGATATTATAAAAACCAAATTGTCTGGCCAAGTTTCATAAAGATTGGGACTAAAAATGTGACTTCTAAAATGTTAACAAGGTATCCCTCTAGCCTCTTAAGGAACATTGCCCTGCCCCCCTGGTGGCCATATTTATTAACGGGCTGAAACCTTTTTCAAACTGCGTCGATATACCATAATGAAAAATATACTGTCCAAGTTCCATTAAGATTGGACTAGAAATGTGATTGTTAAAGAGTGTTATCATGGTTTCACAGTAGGAAAACTGCCCGTTACCCAGCGGGCCATATTTGTAAACGGACTGGAACTATTTTCAAACTGCTGAGCTTGAAACAAATTCTCTGCCCAAGTTCCATAAAGATTGGACTAAAAGTGACTTCTAGTGTTAACAGGATTTTCTTTTAGAATAGTTTCTAACTCGGCTGTGATTTCTTTTGGACAAATGTTCTGCCGCATTTCATGAAGATTTAGATTTTACAATAAGGGTCGGCAATTGTGTTTACTATGTTTAACTTTAGACAACTTGACCTTGTTTTTGACCCAGTTTCAAACTAAACCAAGGTATCTTTTAGACAAATGATATGAGCAAGAAGACGATCACAAAAGCTCACCATGAGCATGTTGTTCTCAGGTGAGCTAAACATGTGACTTCCAGTGTTTACAAGGTTCCACTATAGCAATATAAGAACAAGAAACCGTCGGAGACGGGTGATGCTCCCCAAAGGTTTTTTTGTCACAATATTGCACTATATATTCAGATAAGAGGAAACGTCTTGAGGGGCATAACTTTGGACGATATAACGATGGATGGTTTAGCAACTTTAAAATTTCAAAGGGCCATAACTCTCTAAATAAATCATCTAACCAGAACCCAATAATAACATGCGCATCTCCTCAATGTAGTTAAGCTTCCCATAAAGTTTCATTTAATTCCAGTCAGTAGTTGATGAGAAATAGCCCGGACAAGAATTGCACTATATGTACAGTTTATATAAAATTTCAAAGGGCCATAACTCTGTGAAAAATCATCCGACCATAACCGGCTGATAATATGCACATCTCCTGTTGGTAGTGAAGCTTCCCATAAAGTTTCATTGAATTCCCGTAATAAGTTGCTGAGAAATAGCTCGGACAAGAATTGCACTATATGTACAATGGAAAATTTCAAAGGGCCATAACTCTGTGAAAAATCATCCGACCA
>VMBQ01001107.1:168782-179981 GCA_007657795.1 Dreissena rostriformis | reverse complement strand
ATATATATATATATATATATGGTTTTCGACAGTCCAGAATCTTTCGTTTTCGAACTTGTCTGCAAAATCATTTGGACAAAATTTAATGTTCTTAACAAGTTTTGTGATGATTGGGCAAATATACTTTTAGAGGCTCCACACGGTTTCACTATAGCCATATATGGAAACAATTGATGGGAGTTTAAACAACTTGACTTTGAAGTGAGATGATTGCTATACATTCAACACATAAAAGACTTTAGTTAAATGCTCCAATGGTAACAGAGATAACAACTATGAAGACAACACCAAACAGTTGAAATTTTATTAAATTACTTAATACATGTGATCTAACAGTTTACCCTGTTCCTTAACCGAAACAAAGAAAATAAAAATATAACATTTCGAACGCATACTAACTGAATGTATAAACAAAACATAATCATGGTGTTATTTCTTAACATGTGCTATAAATAATGATAAAAATGTCCTTACAATCAAATACTTAAATCTGTATGTTATAGAAAACAATCCTTTCATATAACATCTACTTGTCCGTAACCAAGATGTAATGCGCATACATCATTTACCCTTTTTACTTAAAAAAAAACATTCAGTACATTACCAATTCATGCCGTGGGGAACAAGTGATATGAATAGTTTCATCACATGGATCGATGTACATGGTAGAAGCCAATACCTCAAATGGTCTTTCAGGTACAAAAATACAAATAAAGCAAGTATGACATGAATGCAATACAAATGTTGATGAACATATATTTTATACCCAAAAATGTGTGATAATACACCATTTGATGAACATACATTTTTTACCCAAAACTGCGTGCCTACGTACCATAAAAAGGTCCTGAACTATCTGGTGGCTATTGTAGATAAATTTACCCAGAGAAGTCAGTAAAAAAACAATGCACACAATGAAGGCAAATGGTTTTGTAGAAAAAAATATACAAACTTATATACAACTATTGCACTATAAACCAGTACTTTAAATTTAAACATACATTTTGCAAACAAATATGTTAATTGCGTAGTAATGCTGGTTTTTCTGATATGAAAAATTTACCTTAAAAAAAAATCCCACACTGTTGTGAGACTTTTCTATTTATTCCTCCTAATCATTCCCCTATAAAACATACCAAAAATTCGAATTGTAATCCGTATATATTATATTATACAGCGGTTGTATCAATTTAATATTGGCCTGTGCCTTAAAGGTACATGCCTCTTGGCAGTATATGAAAATATATTACAAAGGAATTTTCTATTCCAATAACATTTTAAATCAAATCTAAATTATATCATGATTGTGCAACAAACAAGTAAAAAAACAAAACAGAAAACAGAGTGTGATGAATTAACTGTGCTATCTAAACAAGAAAAATTAACAAAAAACTAACAACAGAAACACATCATGTTTTGATGATTTGTTAATACTTATGCTTCTGTCTCATACTTGTACACACCCCATATGGAAAATAATTTCAAAACATTCACTTATACTAGAGTATTTCATAAAATTACACTTTATGACCAGAACTCTTAAACGAAAATTAAGAAAAAATTGAAATCTGAAAATAATTATACGTTTGAATTTCTGAGCTAAAAAATTATCATTCAAAATATTTTGACATAAAACCTGAAATACAAGTCAAATTCAAATTAAGAATTAACAAATATGGTTAAAATATGTGTCCTGTACATGTTTCAAAGCATAGTAAATGCAAACGTAAACAGTAATTGAAATTAAACTTATTTTCAATGACATTTAAAAATAACTTAAGAACCTTCATAAACATGTTGAATCCCTTGCATACCAAAGATTCACCATCAACTTTCAACCCATATCAAGAAAGCACCATTTTATTCAAGAAACCTTCCAATCAAACCTCAAACTCAATTACCCACATTTCCTTTGGTAATTTTTCAGCAAAACAAATTAGATTCACAAGAGCACTCATATACAAAATAACATTTGTAGCAACAAGAAAATTACCCCAAAAATACAATGCTTTTTCTACAAAATTGCGTACAAAATATATCCTTAAAAAATATAAAATAAAAGTAACAAATATGAAAAGATATGAGTATGTCAAACAGATCAAATTAAAATACATTTTTACAGACATGTTTCACCGTATTTCAAAATAAAACTCGTTCAATATGTCTTTTTGATTGTAACATTTCTTCCAATTACAACTAATATTAAATATCTTTTGAATTATATTTAAAGTTGATTATTTTAAGTATTGAAACATGAAGTGAACCCATAAAAAGTATGGTCTATACAGCACAGGGCTATAACAACAACACCAAATGCCCAGAATTTTAGCACCTCTATTGCTCCCTTTTGTTGCATGCAAAACTTACATCGGAAAAGCACTCATATTTGCCAACTGTAAAATAAACATCGCTGTACAAAAAGGAACTTTATCCTCAAGGTTACTACGCAGACTGATTAAAAGAAAAAAAGAATCAAATAAACTTCTTATTTTCACAAATATGTTCAAGTTATTTGGTATTTAATCCATAACATCTCAATATAAGATGTAGTCCTCAGTATTAATATCTTAACTGTGGAATATTCATCATAATTTTGCACAGCACAGTATTTACAATATTTTGTGTTTCAACAATCCTTCTTACAAAACCCAAATAGAAGTTTAAAAACAGTGTATGCTCCAAAGTTATTTCGCTTCATGTATGCACACAAGATAAATGAATGAATTGCCTGTCTGTTGATTAAAATTATATAATTGTTTCAATACTTAATAAGTATGAAAATATATCTCACATAGAACAGACTTATTTTTATCCTTATACGACAAACCAAGTGAACAAACTGACTATATAGCTGCAAAATTCAAGAATTGCCTTTTATACATGTTCATTTCAATAGAATTCAAATCTATGATAGTTAATAATAATTTTAATACTCACATACATAATAATAAATAACAAGTATTTGTTTAACAATAAACATATTCCTCATACATTCATGCACAAACCCTTCAAACTACTAAACAAGTATCATTTTGAAAGAATGTTGAGAGGAACTACTTTTTCTCTCCTTACACAACACTACGTATCACTACACTGACTTGATTTTAAAGTATCACAGTAATAAGACAATGGCGGCGAACAAAGCTCTTCACCTTTCGATTCAATAGCACATTGATCCGTTACAACATAATAACACGGTTTGTCAATGCGATTGAGTATGAGTTCAATATAACCATAGGAACTATATACAGCCAACAAGTTAACCATTTCCCGCTCAGAAGCAAATTGTGATAATAGCTGTATGCAACCAGCATAAAACCTGAAGGTTTTATGCTGTCTTTTGCTCATCAGTTCCTTAGGGTTCAATATGAAGACTTAAACACATAAATGTATTAAGAAAGGTATTAAATTTAATTAAATTTTCTAAGGGACTACAAACGCATCTCAAAGTGCGTATCTGAGCGGTAAAGGGTTAAGCCAATGTCAAGGCCAGGTTGCTATGGTGACTGACCAAAGTTGTATGGATGGTTGCCATGGTGACCGGGCTCCTAGGGATGATGCTGGCAGCGCGATACAGATGAAATGTCTGAGTAGAAATCAAGACTATGATTTTTGGACGAAAGCATGTCAATAGATCTCCCCCGCCACTAGGGGGCCCTTTTTGCGTGACAACAGGGGCCATTGGCACAGGTTGATGAAAAGAAGGCTGCTGCGGTGTAAAATTGTCTCTCTCCTGAGTAGGCACAGCATTAAATCGAGTAGTGTTTCTACTGGCAGCCCGAGCATTGTTCGCCTGCGTGTTACACTTCCTTCGCCGCTTCAGTATGAATATTGCAACCGCCACGATAACAACTGCCACGCACGCGGGTATAGCGATGATGAGCGGTAAACTCCAGTTACCCGGGTTACCGGTGCTGCCAGACAGCTTGTGATTGTCAGAGTATCCGGTATTTACGGTGCGAGGTCTGTCGTCCCAACCCTCAATCTCACCACCTGCATGGCTGGAAACAAAACAATTATTCTTTAATTTATTAAAATTTATTGGCAATGTGAAGGGGTGCAACATAGGAATAACGTGATTATGTTATTTGTTTCAAATAACCATGCACCAGAAGGACAAATGATTGTTTATTAGCAAAACTAGAAATATTTCCCAGACACTGAAGCCCCCATCATACATTCAATAGAATATATATCTTCTATTTATTCAAATTAGAGCTTTCAGAGGCTCCCAAAAAGCTTATAATAACAAACCTGTTCTAATAGTCAAGAAGGCACTTCTAAAACTGTATCCTAGAGTATTAGTCCCCAGACATATGAACATGCCGACGTCAGACTGTTTCACGTTCTTTATGGTCAGCTTGTTGACATAGTAACCGTCTCGCGGATGGACGTCGTCCGTCTTGAGGACGAGGAACTTCTCGTCCTTGACCTCAAAGATGGAGTCGTTAGCGTTGAAGATTGCGTCTCGGTCTAGACGCTTTAACCACTGGAAATTGTAATTATGAAATCAATATCAAGGTGAGTGGATCAATATGATCGAGAAAGAGTACAATATCAAGGTGAGTGGATCAATATGATGGAGAAAGAGAACAATATCAAGGTGAGTGGATCAATATGTTCGAGAAAGTGTACAAAATTGAGGTGAGTGGATCGATATGATTGAGAAAATGTACAATATTGAGGTGAGTGCATCAATATGATCGAGAAAGAGTACAATATCAAGGTGAGTGCATCAATATGATCGAGAAAGAGTACAATATCAAGGTGAGTGGATCAATATGATCGAGAAAGAGTACAATATCAAGGTGTGTGGATCAATATGATGGAGAAAGAGTACAATACTAGTATTGAGGTGAGTGGATCGATATGATTGAGACAGAGTACAATATTGAGGTGAGTGGATCGATATGATTGAGAAAGAGAACAATATGGATGTGAGAAAGATTGAGAAGCTGCACACTGTTGGAGGTACCGCAGAATGCTAGTGACAACATTTGTCAGTTTCATATTTGTGGTAGTTGCTTTCTAAAATTAGCCCCGGGCATCACATCCCGAAAATAAATTTTGTCCTATTATTTTGTAATATCAATTTGCCCCCTGCCCATCCCCAAAATAAATTATGTCCATTTATTATGCCCCCCTTCGAAGAAGAGGGGGTATATTGCTTTGCTCATGTCGGTCTGTCGGTCGGTCTGTCGGTCGGTCTGTCGGTCCGTCTGTCGGTCCGTCCGCCAGATGGTTTCCGGATGATAACTCAAGAACGCTTAGGCCTAGGATCATGAAACTTCATAGGAACATTGATCATGACTCGCATATGACCCCTATTGATTTTGAGGTCACTAGGTCAAAGGTCACAGGCCAAGGTCACAGTAACTGGAAATAGGAAAATGGTTTCCGGATGATAACTCAAGAACGCTTACGCCTGGGATCATGAAATTTCATAGGGACATTGGTTATGAGCGGCAGATGATCCCTATTGATATTCAGGTCACTAGGTCAAAAGTCAAGGTCGCAGTGACCTTAAGCAGTCAAATGGTTGACTGGAAATAGGAAAATGATTTCCGGATGATAACTCAAGAACGCTTACGCCTGGGATCATGAAACTTCATAGGGACATTGGTCATGATTGGTAAATGACCCCTATTGATTTTGAGGTCACTAGGTCAAAGGTCAAGGTCACAGGTCAAGCACACAGTGACTGGAAATAGGAAAATGGTTTCCGGGTGATAACTCAAGAACGCTTAAGCCTGTGATCACGAAACTTCATAGGGACATTGCTCATGACCGGCAGATGTCCCCTTTTGATTTTCAGGTCACAAGGTCAAAGGTCAAGGTCACGGTGACTTAAAGCAGTAAAATGGTTGACCTGAAATAGGAAAATGGTTTCCAGATGATAACTCAAAAACGCTTTCGCCTGGGATCATGAAACTTCATAGGGACATTGGTCATGACTGGCAGATGACCCCTATGATTTTGAGGTCACTAGGTCAAAGGTCAAGGTCACAGTAACTGGAAATAGGAAAATGGTTTCCGGATGATAACTCAAGAACGCTAAGGCCTGAGATCACAAAACTTCATAGGGACATTGGTCATGACTGGCAAATGACCCATATTGATTTTCAGGTCACTAGGTCAAAGGTCAAGGTCAAGGTCACAGTGACCTGAAGCAGTAAAATAGTTGACTGGAAATAGGAAAATGGTTTCCGTATGATACCTCAAGAACGCTTACGCCTGGGATCATGAAATTTCATAGGGACATTGGTCATGACCGGCAGATGACCCCTATTGATTTTCAGGTCACTAGGTCAAAGGTCAAGGTCACAGTGACCTGAAGCAGTAAAATGGTTTCCGGATGATAACTCAAGAACGCTTAGGCCTGGGATCATGAAACTTCATAGGGACATTGGTCATGACCGGCAGATGACCCCTATTGATTTTCAGGTCACTAGGTCAAAGGTCAAGGTCACAGTGACCTGAAGCAGTAAAATGGTTTCCGGATGATAACTCAAGAACGCTTAGGCCTGGGATCATGAAACTTCATAGGGACATTGGTCATGACCGGCAGATGACCCCTATTGATTTTCAGGTCACTAGGTCAAAGGTCAAGGTCACAGTGACCTGAAGCAGTAAAATAAAGTGAAGAACCACCACCACCACCACCACTACCACCACCACCACCACCACCACCACCACCAAAAATGTATTCACACAATGGCTGCCACTACAACTGAGAGCCCATATGGCGGGCATGCATGTTTAACAAACAGCCCTTGTTTTAATGTCATTTTAGCTCATGTTGTACATTGTATACTCATTCAATATTAAACTTCTTACTACCTTTCAAGAAAAATTGGGATTATAACCTCCACGGTTTGCTTCATTTTGTAACCTTTGATAATTTCCGAAAGTTACAACAGTATGCAAAATAAGTAAGTTACACATTTTAATGATATGCAAAATATAGAATGATGATCTACCTATCTATATTGATTTGTAGAAATCTAGCGTAGAGAACATGAGAGTTTTCTTAAACTTCACTTCAAAATAGAATTTTTTCTTAGAAATTCAGTTTATCTTATGTCACTGACATAGAATATAGCATAGAATAAATGTGAGGTCACCCTTGTTATCTTTCTACAGCATGTTTTTAAGTGAATATTACCATAGTAATGGCTGAATGAGCCTCACTCTGGGACAACAGGGCTTAATGCATGTGCTCAAAGTGTTGCCCCAGATAAGCTTGTTCAGTAGGCACAAGTTTATCGGGGACTACACTTTCTGCTCTTTTTGTATCTTTCGTTTAAAGGAAGTCTCTTCTTTGCAAAAATCCAGTTATGGCAGAAAGTGTCGTCCCTGATTAGCCTGTGCGGAGTGCACAGGCTTATCTGGATGACACTTTAGGCACGTGCATTTAGCCCCATTTCCAGAGTTTATCAAATGTTGCTGACAACGCACTTCTAAGCATAAAATAAAAGTGAGTACACCCTTGTAATCTTTCTCCAGCATGTTTTTAAGCGAATATTACCATAGTAATAGCTGAATGAGCCTCTCTCTGAGAAAACGGGGCTAAATGCATGTGCGTTAAGTGTTGCTCCAGGTTAGCCTGTTCAGTCCACACAGGTTAATCAGGGAATACACTGTACGCTTTTATTGTATTTTTCGTTTAAGGAAGTCTCTCCTTTGCAAAAATCCAGTTCATACGGAAAGTGTCATCCCTGATTAGTCTGTGCGGAGTGCACAGGCTAATCTGTGACAACACTTTAGGCCCATGCATTTAATTAGCCCCATTTTCCCAGAGTTTATATAATGTCACTGACAATGCACTACTAAGAATAGAATAAAAATGAGTATAATCTTTCTCCAGCATGTTTTTAAGCTAATATAACCATAGTAACGACCGAATGTAATTTTCAATCCCCACAGCTCGGGTGGCAGCATGACCAATGTGAACCAAGGCCTGTCTATGGGAGGCTCCCCAACATCGAGCAAGATCGGGGCATCTGGATCCCGTATGACCACCATGTTCGCGAAGACCGAGCAGAAGGTCTTGCCTCGTCGTGAGGCCCAGTCGAAGGTGAACCGCAAGGGCAAGGGAACATCACAAATCAGCAGCGCTAGTAGCTCCGACTCTCTCGAATCTAATCGAAATTCCCTCGATCAACCTATACCCCTGACAGAGCAGGTATGTTTAGAGATTTTTGCATAGTTTGTTGTTCATATTTGATCTGCGTTCTGGGAAAACTTGGCTTATATAATGCATGTGCGTAAAGTGTCGTCCCTGATCAGCCTGTGCACTCCTCACAGGCTTATCAGAGATGACACTCTCCGCCTGGACTTGATTTTTGTTTACAAGAGACTTCATTTGAAAAAAAAAATGCTTTACAAGCAGAAAGTGTCGTCCCTGATAAGCCTGTGTCGACTGCATAGGCTAATCTTGGATGACACTTTACGCAAATGCATAAAGCCCGTTTTTTCAGTACGAGACTAATTTATTTAGTAGATTTGCTAGTCTTGTTATACTAGGTTGCCAGCGGCCTTGAATAGTCGGGATTGAATAATCAGGGGGATATGATTTCATGAAAAAGTTTTTAAAGGCCATTAAATATTCCAGGGATTGTGGAAAAAAAACGTCAGTGAAATGTCAGGGGAAATAGAATTTCCTACTGACGATCTTAATGGCTAAAGGGAAAGATGCAAAACTTGGCCCGTATTCACCAAACAGTTCTTAGACTTAAGTCTAAGAAAAAAGAATGTTCTGTAAGTTGAAATATTCAAGAACTGCTTTAATTTTGAGTCAAACATGGCATTAACCATCTCTGTCTACATCATTTGTCATGTACAACATTTTTTTAATGACAAAATCACCAGAGGAAGCCTCTATATATTCAAACACTGGTTCCAAGTCTATTTTTATGTCCCCCAGTCTATACTGGGGGACATATTATTTTTGCCCTGTCTGTTGGTTTGTTTGTTTGCTTCAAACTTTAACATTGGCCATAACTTTTGCAATATTGAAGATAGAAACTTGATATTTGGCATGCATGTGTATCTCATGGAGCTGCACATTTTGAGTGGTGAAAGGTCAAGGTCATCCCTCAAGGTCAAAGGTCAAATATATGGGGGATATAGTCTTTCACAATGTCTAAGAATGGGTTGGTGAATATGGGCCCTAGTGCTGGAATATTTGTTATAAAATATAATTGATGACTTGGGTCTTAGCCAGTAAATCTTTACTCGTTATCACTTCTTTCCATGAGTCATGTACACGTACTGGGGTCCATATTTTTAAACCCATTTAGAGAAAAACCTGAATATTGTTCTTAAATTAATAAAGTCTTGTTGTTTAATTGTTCATGTTCATCCTGAGATGTTTATTACCAACTTATCATTTTTTAAACAAAATACTTGGAAAATCCATTGTTAAATTTTAATCTAAAATGATTTACTTTACAATAACATTATACATATGAGACGCTCTCTGAGAAAATGGATTTTAATGCATATGCGTAAAGTGTCGTCCAAGGCTAGTCAGGGATGACACTTTCCACTTTTATTGTATTTTTCGTTTAAAGGAAGACTCTTTTTGACGAAAATCCAGTTTAGACCCAAAGTGTCATCACTGATTAGCCTGTGAAGACTGCACAGGCTACTCTGGGAAGACACTTTACGCACATGCATTTAACCCCGTTTTCACAGAGCCAGGCCCATATAAAAAAATGTCCATGCTGTACATTCATCAGGTTTTTTTAAAGTGCGATGTGTCTTTCTTTTAACTCGTTCACATTGAATTTATCATTGGTCATTTCTTGTTAATCCATCAAACCATCTGCTTGTTTTGCTGGTCTTACAACAAACTTTTTGAATGCACACTTTAGGGTCAGACGAACGGACAGGTAGGTGTTGCATAATGCCATTCATGATCCATCTAATTTCCTGGCATATTCTTTGAATACTTTCTGTTTTGTAATCCTCTGTTATTTATTTGCAAAGTTATGAGTTTCAAGTATTACACAAGGTCTCATTTGCTTTTCTATGAAGTTCTGAAAATAGCTTGTACAAAAATTTGTTTTTGTTGCTTTTACCCAGTGATTTTGATTGGCATGGATTATTTGGTAAAGACAGCAACAAAAGTGCTCATACAAGAAAGTTGAGTCTACAAAGTTATATTTCGCAGAAACAAAACCACATTATAGAAACATGTGCAATATTAGTCCTATCTAACACTGGTGTAAGGTAAAAGATTTTTAGTTTTTAACAAGCCAGGCATGCATATTTAAATAGTCAAGTTCAACAATTTTATCCCATTTGTGGGAAAACTGGGCTTAATTTCATATGCATTTACTGCTGTTCTAGATTACTCTGTTCAGTCCACACAGGCTAATCAGGGACTACCCTTTCCTCCTTTATGGAATTTTTCGTTAGATGGATGTCTCTTCAAAGCCAAAATCCAGTCTAGGCGTAAAGTGTCGTCCCTGATTAGCCTGTGCGGACTGCACAGGATAATCTTGGATGACACTTAACGCACATGCATTAAGCACAGTTTACCCAGAACAAGGCGAATTTCTCTACCTGTACCCTTAAACATTCAGTTATGCAAACATTAGTATGATCACCCGGGACACTTTCGTCAATAGTCTCTTCCAGGAAGTCCTGGTGCTAATTTGGAGAAAATTGTCCACACAAAAATGAAAAGCTTTTTATGCATACAATTCCATTTTTAACCAGGTTTTCCGAAGGAAAAACTGGTTATTAGATTGGCGAATGCGGGCGGGCGGGCGGAACAAGCTTGTCCGGGCCATAACTATGTCGTTCAGTGTCAGATTTTAAAATGATTTGGCACATTAGTTCACCATCATTGGACGGTGTGTTGCGCAAAAGAATTACGTCGATATCTCCAAGGTCAAGGACACACTTTCAAAGGTCAAAAATGGCCATAAATGAGCTTGTCCGGGCCATAACTATGTCATTCATTGTCAGATTTTAAAATCATTTGGCACATTTGTTCACTATCATTGTACGGTGTGTCCCGCAAAAGAATTACGTCGATATCTCCAAGGTCAAGGTCACACTTTGAGTTCAAAGGTCAAAAATGGCCATAAATGAGCTTGTCCTGGCCATAACTATGTCATTCATTGTCAGATTTTAAAATCATTTGGCACATTTGTTCACCATCATTGTACGGTGTGTCGCGCGAAA